>QNGE01000943.1:0-75249 GCA_008508345.1 Paragonimus westermani | reverse complement strand
GATGATGATGATGATGATGATGATGATGATGATGATGCAAGGTCAGACAGCAGTCCGATTACAAGCAGGATTCTCAAAGGGTCGGTCTTCGGCTAAAAAGTATTTTTAACCTACATCACCAACTCAGCAAACAAACTTGGTTGGCTATCCTGAAAATGACTGGAGAAAGCAATGGATAGAATGGCTTGCATTGTCTGCTCCGTGTACTTCAGAATTGTGCACAACGTGCTTTGAAGTCATTTAGACTCTATTTATTTTTAACTGCCTGTATCGACCCTAAATATACTTACTTAAAATGAAACACTCTGTTCTCATTGTTCCTTATAGCTATTAAAATCTCACGGCCTTTGATTTATAACTTCCCGCTATCCAGGCAAACTTCCTCAGTTGCGCTTGTATATGGTTGTAGCTACGGCCATCCCAACGTGTCTGACAAATTGGCCAACAAAGGATCACACATTTTGCGATTGCTTGAAGTGTGCAAGACAGAATGTTTAATATTGAGCTGGTCTCCTGATGTTAGATGCAAGATTAAACATGCAAAATTTCTAGAACATCGGAGGTATCACAACGCAGAGTGACTGTAGTCCACCCCATGTATGAGGTGTTATGTAGTCAGTTAGAAAAAGCAAGTGGGTCATTTTAAATCATCTCAGCAATAGTCTGAGATAAAAGAGCAGTAAAAACGTTGACTTCCAAACTTTTTGATGATGTATTGTGTGTTAATTCTAGAGTGGTTATGCGGCACGCAATCACTGCATCTTTGAAAGTGCTTTGAAACTTTCTTTTAATTTTGATTGCTTGCCTCGCTCTAATTCTCCGGCCGATCTGTGTTAATTAGAACAGTAAGACTTTTGTTGATTAGTTCTGGGGATTGCAAGACTTTAGATATCTTTTATTTTGGTTAATACTTTTCTGGGCATGATAACGGATGGAATACTAACCTACTACGGAGCACATCAACAACAGACACCATGCAATCCGTTTGCAGTGTACTCATTAGACAAGTGAAACCGCGAGTCGTAGCGGAAAAATCGGGTTCCTCTTATACCTATTATATATATATATCTATTACATACCTGTATTCAAAAAGACGGCAAGACAATTTGCAAGCATTTCATTCATAACAAGCCGATTACATAAAACGCCATTTATATAGGTTTGTCGCATGACGACGGAGAGTAAAAGGATTGTACGTCATTTGCGCACAGAACAGGTTATGGTATGCAATTTCAGCTTCATGGCAATGGGATTAGATGTTTCAACACTTTCCATTAACAAAAGGCTGGTGTTGGAGGTTTGATTAGCAACGCTGCGGAAAACATAGACATTCTGTGGTTTCTACTTCTCAGTAGGAGCGGTAGACAAGGCGGTAGGGTCAGACACATGGCCTATTGCGATTAGGATTTTCAAGATCGAATTCATTCGATTTCCGTTGAAACTCCAACATTCAGACGCAATTCTGTTCTTTACTGCTGATATGATTGATTGCAACAGGTTAGGTGGTTGACTCCATCACTTCGTCTTGTTATGGAAGCCGAACTACATAATGCGGACGCTTACCGCAGCGTTGCTAATCAGGCGTCGTACTTTGCTTCTCTGTTAGCAGGAATTTCCCAGGCGATCAATCCCGTTGACGTGGCATTAAACGTCTTCACTCTAACCTATCTGGCATCCTGCATCAAACATAAACAATCGAGTGTTTTACGTAATCAAGTGGTAAGAGTAAACGAAATGCACGTTTTGTAGACGGTTTAGAGACATGTTTACATCAATTCTATATAGAATTTATACATACTACTGTTTTACTGTCGGTCGCGGTTCACTTGGTACCCCAGGTATCTCCCTCCAAAAATCTATTTCGTTGGCTTATATTGTGGCTGACGTCAAACCACAAACTTACAGACGGCTCTGCACTGAGGGTGATAGACTGCTGCCGGATTTCCTGGATCCAGGAAGTCTGGCAGCATCCGTCACTCATAACACTTACCACACTTCAATTTTTTCGCCATCCACGCGGGCTAACTCAATGGTATGTGATTCGGAGTTTGCTAACCATGGTTAGCAGACTCAAATACCATTGACTCAGCCTCCACCTTTTCGATGGGGCGCCCTGCGCTGCAGCCCCTTTGGAAGGGTTGAGGTTCGGCCCAATAAGCAGAAGCCAGACAGTGGAAAAAACGGGATTAAGTCTTCAACGCCATGGTGTTGGAGAAAAACATTCACCTGATGATTAAATATTGCTGCAGTCTGTACATTTCACGAATCTGTATTAAATGTTTACGGCCTTCACTGGCATTGTTTCTAAAATGTGGGTGAATTATCGCGATAATTGGCCCACGCCTCTGTGCAGCGTAACCGCGATTACGCTGCACGAAGGCGTGCTTTGGTTGAAATAAAGCTTGAAAACTAGACGAAATCGTTAATGAGGTCAATTAAGAGCGAAGCCGACAAGTGTTCTTAACTGAATAAGGCTTACGACCGTCTTTTGAGTGACTTACAGATGTTCAGTTGAGACTCTCAAAATACGATCGTGCTACAATGCAGCACGACCGTCTTTTGCTCATATGGGCAGTGGACTCAGGTTTGTCTCCTGCACCCTAGGGTGCATCCGCAGAGGCAGGATGCAAACACTCCAGCTCTCTATAATCCATATGGATTCCCAGCCACTCGCGCACCTTCTAAACTTCTCCCCTGATTGATGTTTGCATTCGTCTACATCGAGTGTGAGCTTCTACTCAGCTGACCTTAAAAATGTGAACAAACTTGCGAATGATAAGACTGGATTCGTAAAGTTCTGCACCATAAACAAAATTGAGAGAATTGCTTTTGATTGTTCACTAATTCAATGGCCAGAAAACAAGGTCAATAACTTGTAGTCCGTTTACCGGTTTATAAAATGTTAAAGCGAAAACACATAACGAGTTTCGAATAGGCGCGTTGATCAATGTCAATGTGGTGGAAAATTGATTTCTCCATCCACTGAACTACAAGCGGGAGTGGTTGAGCGTTCAGATTTGGTAATCCGGTCGTGCCTAATGTGAGGTCAATGGCGCAGTGGTTAACACGGTTGCCTCATGATTGGAATGGCCGGAGTTCAAATCCCGGCCGTGGCAAGCATATGCACTACTGACGAGCTCTAATAAGAGCGAAACTCGAGTCTAGTGCTTCTTTTCGAAAGAGGCTGGNGTACGTGCTTGGTTTGAGCAAGAATTCAGGCAGTGGACGCTTGAAATATGATCACGTGAGTGCGAATGCCGTTGAGCTTATGTGGTAGCTGGCGTTCCGCTGTAAAAATATTTGGTCCCACAGCAAGTGGCTTCCTGAATTCTCACAGAATATTCCAGATAATGATATATAATAATATCGTTTTCACGTCATGGCTGTAGGTTCGTGACCTTGTGACTGTTTGGTGCACGTAGGCTGACCGTCGTGCATAGACGTCAGTTTGTCCAACCATAGGTCGTGGCGTTGTGACCGTAGGGTACACGTAAACTGACCGTCGAACGGGTCACTTCGAGGTGCTTCATACGGTGCACTGGTTCACTTCGTGCTAAACCTCTTTGCTTTTCTGCAAACACATGAAATTCCATCTCCTCAGTGGTGATGCATCTGCAAAAATTTGCCAAATTCTTTATTACCTTAATGCCAAATCAGCTTGCGCCTGATAACAGTGAGCGGTATATACTCTATCCCATGTAGCACATGGCCCACCGCGACTGTACGGAGTCCTGCGGGTGTTGGTGGGCCATGAGAAAAATAATCGAAACAAACATCCCATGAAATAATCCTCTCGAAGGTAAATGTTCATGAACATCACCTCGAAATCTGCATTCACCTTTTCAGCGAAATCAGTGACATTTGTTTAAATCACAACGTAAAGTCTGACAACTTTAATCGCTAATCTTTCGAGCTCGCTGCGATAAGAAGTGTGCATTTTGGACAATTTTGCTCTTCCACAGAAGTACGTGAGAAATTAGACGCAGTTGATTATTCTCATATGTCACAACCGGAGAGTGCTTTCTGATGGTTATTTCATTCTTTTCTGTGTTAACTATTAACTGAGGAGTTGAATTTTAAAGCCACCCATGAAACGTATTATTATGGTTCGTGTTCGAATATTGCACAAGCTAATGAGGTTGTGTTAAGCTTACCCAGAGTGAACAGGCAAATGTCTGTAGTATTGTTGCAATACTCAGAAGGAATGCTGTAAGACTGTTATGCTTCTTGTTTGCTCCATCTCCATTATTTTCGTAGATATGGAATTTCAAATGTATCCGTAAAACTGATGTTAATATTATTCACTTTTGTTCGCTACACATTTCCCTTGCATTCCTCTGCAGGTCTCCCCACTGTGTATCGAAGTGTGGTGCAGTCGCCCCAACGTCGATGGCAAAATTTCCTGAACACGTGCATAACGAACTGTATGTTTCCGATGAATTTGTGTAAACTATCCAATAAACTTCTCACGATCACGGATAGTTTGCGATATTTTTCATGGGCAGCGGCAGTAAATCTGTGGCCCGCTGTGGCCCGTGCAAGGTTCATGCGGAGCCCTAGTCTCAGTGTCCGCAATTTACCTCCCTTTGGCCCGCCGTGGCCTGCAAGGGCCCCATGTGGGCCCTGCAATGTTTTGCTACTTGGGATGCAGATGACGCCGAATTTCGTCCACATTATGTTTACAAGTCATCTGCTGCAGCCTTATCCACTTACCCACGGCGCTTCCACATTTCAGTGGTTTCCATTTACGCGTGGGGATGGTCATGATCACTTGAACTTACCAACTGTCGGCACCAACTTCAGAGAATGTCGAACGCAAAAGTTCAAGAAATATGAGCTACATCTTACACGGTGCATCTTTATTAATCGTTCCTTGCTAATTCCTTCTAACCACCAGATCACGAAACTTCAACTATCTCGTGAGCCTATTTCAGTATTAACTTGGGGTAATTCTTCGGCGTCCTTGATAAAAATATTTTATGCATTAAAACAATAAAATTTCCCGCATCACAACAGGCATATTCCATACTTTCCTGAATATTCAGTCCATAATCACTGACGTGATATTCCAAACCCACTTATTAACGGTATGCCAACGACAGCATTCACTTCCTGCGGATAAATTTTAGCTTATCTGAAGTCACTAGAATTTGTTATGAACTGACCTGTATCCTCAAGACGTATCTGATCCGCGTGCTGATTATGTACAGCCAACTCATCAACACTTAGAATTCCGTATAAGCGTTTACCAAGATTGTTTAGAAGTAAACCAGATGACTGTCTTATGTCATTACCACGATGAAAAGAAACTACAGATGAATGAATACACATCACATATGACCTCAAAGACCTTCCTTTAAAAAGTCTGGCGGGACTTTTACGTATAGTGGAATGGCAAGCATTGCGATATTGTAGCGAGAAGTTGCCAACACCATTTTCAAGGTCTCTGAATGTGGTACACAGAAGAGAGGTTATGGCACTTTTGAGTGTTTTAACGAAGTTTTCGGCCCGACCAACAAAGCAGGGATGTGGGGCAGGAGTAAACAGATGCTTGCCTCCAGTGCCGTTGAGTCAAGTAGCTAGAAGGTTGGCAGTGAAATTTGTACCGTCGTCAGTCACTAACTCATTAGAGGTAACTTCTCTGCTGAATGTTCTTCTGAGTTGGTACAGGATGAATTCTGCAGTTAGCATTGTTGTGAATACCGCTTCCGGCCATTTCAAATAGAAGACAGATACTACTATCGCATACTACTTGTCAAGAAAAGGACCACGATAATCCACATGAACCCGTTGCCAGGCTTCAGTTGACATCGGCCATGGAGTCCAGTTGGTCGGGGAATTGTGGAAGTTGTGATGGCAAGATGAGCAACTTTTAGCCAGACGATAAATAGCAGCGTCAATCTCTGGTCACCAACACGTTAACCTGGCCTAAGACTTCACCTTTTCCATTCCAAGATGTCCGGAATGCAGATGGAACAGTTGGAGGACTAACAATTCCGTCATTCAAGCACGATAATCTATCTGGAGTGAATGATGATTCTTTCCCACGCGCATAAAATTTAGGGAATTCTTATCTGACTCGTGGGATCCAACTACGTCGTAGTGCACTAAGAATGGATGGAAATTAAGGTTGAGTATAATACTAATAGGAGAATATTTTTTGGCACACTTGTGAGGAACACGCTCGGAAGAGCGTGAGCGACGTACATATTTTAAAGCCATATACACATTTAAACACGACAATTGTAAATTGTACAACGATTCAGCTGTCTGAGTAGACCAACAAAACAAACATTATATGGAGAAAAAATTCCACTTCGAGAATAAACATTTGAGATACCTACTTCTGAGACGATGGCGATTAGAATATCTGAAATTCGAAAAAAAGAGATAAGTTGTTACATTAATTGGCACTCCACAGGGTGGCCACCGGCCTATTATTAAAGGTCGAGCAATAAAAGTGCCCGGAGGCTGGGGTATGTATAATCAGAGAATTTCATCATTTTTCCGTATAGATAGTCCCGGAAAAATTTACGGAATATTTCGTGAGGATGGGGGAAGATGGGAACGCATGTACTTTTACGGGGAAACGAATGGACCTCTCGGCCGGACTTCATTCTTTTCTCAAGTTCCAAAGTATTCCGAATATCTCACGATATGCTTAACCATTACGAGAGTTTGAGTGTCCGAAGGTGGTGCAATGTTTTCTAACGTGGAATATATCGGTGAAACCAGGAATGGAAAGCGAAATCACGCGACAAACGGGAGAACGTAAAACTGACTGTGAGCTATAACGAACAATGGAACACGTGATATACTGACATAACCTTTTATATGACGTTAGTAGCAGTGTCAATTGGTTAAATATATATCACATGTGAACGGTTGTTATCGAATGACGCAAAAGGAGATCGATTATCAGCCTTTACTAGCATACGGCTACTGCCGAATTTAGATATCGATTATCTCTGTACGGCGGGTATAGAGAATGAGAAGAATGGTCTACAACACCAAGATGTTGCCAGGTGGTCTATCAGGAGTAGAAGAGGGAAGAGTTGCGACGCAAGACTTCTATATAATCACGTGACGAACAGGCTGAGTTTCTTTTTTTCGAAGAGCTCCAGCATGCCCAGCTTCTGCATAGTGATTTACAACACACACACACACAAACCATCAATAAGTATGGAATAAGGGCGCATCAGGATGATTGGGTTAGTACTAACGGGCATCTGCATATTGATACCTATGCATGCTGACTATAGACATGTTTTTGTCGTTCACGGAAAAGTCTAGAAGCATAAGTGTGTACAAGCTCTATCCTGAACTTGATCGTTCTGGTAAGTTCCAGGGGAGCGTGACGTAATACACGCAACACAGAGGGATACACTTTAGATGTTATTAGGTCCTTATTCGAAAGTATCGCCCTCAGACAAGTAGCGCTTGAAAACGGACATGTTTTTCGTTATTGTTATAAAGGTTTCTAAGCTTCGTTTAAACTGATATATGTTCTTACTTGCTGTAATTGCACAGGGAATTTTATTTCAAAGGTAGACATTTTTCACTAGGAAACAATTGAACGCATTTCTTTCTGAGTTCTAAAAACTGCCAAAGTGAATTCCTTGTTGCTGAGGTTATACTTCGACCTGTGTTATAAGCGATTCGCGAAGCTGATGGTGAATTCATTGTCGTGTACCAGGTTATACACGAGTACAACGTTATGCTTGAGTCGCCGAAACCAAGGAGTATCAGGTGCAAGCGTCTGGCAACGTTCTCTGTAGCTAAGATGGGATGGATAATCCGAGTAGCTTCTCGTGAATGTACGTTGGAGACTTTCCAGAGTTACCCCATCAGACTTGCGCAGGTGGCCATATATGAACGTGCCGTACTCAAACTGGAGGCGTACGCATAGTTTATGAAGGTGTAATCTACAGCAGGTAGGAAGAATGAGTGTTTAATGTTACCTATCGTCCGTCTAGTTTTAGCAACTAGGAAAGGTATATGTTGTGCAAAGTTGAGTGAGTTTGAGTAGCGTGAACCTAGGCCACGTACTAAGTTGGCGGTTGATATGATGTAACCGTCCAGCTTTATAAAGCCATCTGGTAAATGGCCACCATGCACAACGACATTGGATTTTCAAGTTCAACATCACCCACATTTGATCGCAGCTTTCGCATTCAGTTAAACTTTCCAGTCAGCCTCTTTCAAAAAGAAGCACTAGATTCGAGTTCTCCTCTCATTAGTGCTCGTCAGTAGTGCATACCCTTGCCACGGCCGGGATTCGAACTCTTGCCATTCTAATCATGAGGCAACCGTGTTGACCACTGCGCCATTGACCTCACATTAGTCACGACCGAATTATCAAGTCAGAACGCTCAACCACTCTCGCTTGTGAACAATGATCAGATTGCTCAATCGTCTCAACAGGGGGCACAGTAACTGTCTTGGTAACCCCAATCGATAGACCCGCAATTAGGACTTCCAAGATAGGTCGAAATCTCCGATCTCATTAAACCCGCAAGGCGATATGTTAGATTGCTGATGACTAGTCGAGAATTTGGTTTATTTTCAAGTTGACCATCACTCACATTCGATCGCAGCTTCCGCATTCACATAGACTTTCCAGTCAGTCTCATTCTAAAAGAAGCACCAGACTTGAGTTACTTTCTTGTAAGTTTATCTGAATGCAAAAACTGCAATCAAATGTGGGTGATGTTTAACTTGAAAATAAATCAAATCTCCGACTACTCGTCGATAGTGGATTTATTGGCTGAAAATTTCACCATCCAAGTTTGATAGCAATTTTCTAATGTCATGATGTTCTTCCGTGTATTTTTCGAACATGGATTGAGATCGCAAATCAACTCTGTTCGGCTAACCGGCGGAGGATGGACTAGAAGACAATCATTACTGGAAGTTTGCTGAGATATATATGGAACACGTGACAAGCAGTCCACGGGTTTGGCTTGTCTGGCTGATTTGTGCACTATGGTATAGCCCTATGCACTGAGTGCTATGCCGCATCTTTGAGCCATGATTGCAGATGAAGGTGCCAGTGATGTGTCAGGATTATAGATGAATTTCAGCACTTCATGATACGATACTTTTTTGAACGGTATCCTAAATAGATACTCATGAAGCCGCTCTACCGCCCAGTATGTCGCCAGTGCATCACGGTGTGTCTGAGCATAACCCCTTTCTGCTGGATTGAGTTGACTGGTTTGTCGTCCCGCTCAATCACAGCTCTGATTCTAACTGGAGGAGCATCGGTAACCTACACAGGCATAGTTTCAAGAGAAAACGGACAAAGAATGGCATCATATGACAACAACATCGACAATGAACGTACGCATCGTTTGTGCGTTAGAGTCCATGCGTTAACTGTTTCTCAGAAACAACTGGAATAAACTATTCAGCAAGATGAGAGAATTTGGAATGGGACGGGAATAGTACTGCAAAGCGCCTAACACAGAGCGCAATTCGGATAGGTTTGTGGGTGAAGGTGCATTAACTAATGGGTCTTGACGTTTAGCATCAGGTTTGAATCCGTTACTACCAAGTACGCAACGGAGACATTCAAAAGTGCTTACAGCGGAAGTGCATTTATTTGCATTAACAGCAGTTTTTGTGAAAAAACTGTTTGAGTAGTTTCAAAAGACGAGAATCATTGGTTAACTTGTCTGGAGCATGTACGATGACATCGTCGTGATAAACTTCAACATCATCCATACTTTTCACAATATTGCTCATTACCTGCTGAAAGATAGCAGGAGAGTTACTAAATCCAAACGGCAGAAATCGGTGTTGAAAAGGCCCATTAGGTGTATTGGTTGCTGTTATCGGCGTTGATGCTTTATCCAAAGGAATGCGTAGATATGCGTCCTTCAAGTCATTCTTGGAGAAAACTTTGGATCCATAAAGTTTGTTCAGAATGTCCTCACGTTCAGCAGTGGTAAATGCATATTGCTCAAGGCGTCGATTTACAATAAGTCGATAATCGTCACATATACGCGGAGTTTTCCCATCAGACTTCAAGGGTGTCATGACGGGCGTGGCTCTAGAAGGTGAATCATCAGGCTCAATGACACTTTTTTGTCAGCTCGTTGAGCACCTTAATTACCGGTTCACAGAGTCTGTTTTAGAAAAAACCGGACCACCAGTTATTTCCACTTTAACTGAAGGTTACTTCATGCTGCCTGTAGCCTTCCAGCATTTGGGACTGAGGTCTTTCAAGTTTGTAGAATCACTCGGTGGTGGAAGCAAGGAAACCTGGATATGAAGCATTTTTGAAACCTATAGCCCCAAAATGCATCGGCCATGATGAGTAACAACAAAGTTGTGATCAGTTGACTCGGATTGTTCCTTAAAGATCGGAATAGTGAGTGTACCCAAAACAGGAATGAAATGACCAGCTGTACCTCGTGTGGTTACAGAACTAGGGTGTAGTGTGTGATTTGGATAGAACTGTGATAGATGTCTTTATGGTACTATGGATTCTATACTCTCAGTGTCAATAGCAGAATCACGCCTCGTGCCAAGTGCTGTAAAATAGTGCGAAATAAATGCTCTGAAGGGGATGGATCAAGTGTCACAGTGAAGGATTCCATCTTATCACATGTAGCATCAAATTCATTTTGCCCGGTTTCTACAAGTTGATAATTTCTGTTCGACTTACAGACACTTTGTAAATAACCTCGTTTCCAACAAGTGTGGCGTAAAGAGCTGCGGTGTATTCATGTGTATCTGGAACGTTTCTTGTCGCAGGAGGCACAAATCGTCTGATGTGAAGACTTGTAGGATACTGGTCAAGAACCATATTTAAGGGCTAAATTGAATGGCCACAAAGTGATGTGCTCTGTAGATCGATTTTTCACCGATTCAAGCAGGACTGGGGTCTCACTAGAACTTCCACTCTGAGCTGTATTGTTAACGTCTTTGTACTGCTCACAGACGACTTTGGTATTTTGATGCGTAGATTTTGGGGTGGCAGTCGTTGTCTATGTATATCTTTAGCATTATTGCTGGCAATTAGCCGGTCACGAGGTTGGACCTCCAATTGGTCACCGAAACCACATCGCGCTACCTGAATTTGAATCTGGAGAATAAGGTCACGGACTGACTGATTAGGTTGACGCTGCATGATATTGAAATTGGTTCGTTTGGCGATCTCAAAATTTACAGGGGTGACGTGACCGTGCAGTATTTTCTTTGTTTTTATATGGGAGGTCCCTCGGTGAATCTAGGTGGGATAGATTCTCCAGAAGACGACAGGTTTCTTTTTCTATTCTTGAGGGGAGAAATTTAGATTTTGTCACCTCATTTAGGCTAGACGCGGTCCTACTCCATGGTTTAAATCGTTCAAAATAATTCTCAATGTCACGAAGGGATGAACGAAAGTCCAAAGTTTCCAGATGTATAGGATCCATCGTTATTCAAGACTGCGCGACGCCAATGTGATTTTTCTTGAATAGATAAAACTTAACGTGTGACCAATATCCCTTAGTTCTGAATTAAGCAGAACACAGCGAACGACCGACAACCACATGCTCGTATTAGAATTACGTGCCGTATCAAAAAATATACAACCTGAACTCCAGTAATTGACGTGAAAGTATGTATTCAATGAAAATCGTCACATAACGTTGGGTAAAGAACAGCTAAGAAAAGGCTAATGATGAAACACAGAAGTATTGCGCAAATTGTCCGTAGAGAAGAAAAGCTAAGAAGCATGGCGAAGATGAAGAAGAGAAAAGTGAAAGGGTTGATTTCACACTGAGTAGATACTGGTCACCTTGTCCTTACTCAGTATGTAGAGATACTGCCAACCATTATGCAGGAAGCTTGCGCTTAAAGTCATTGAGCATGGTGACCGATGTCACCTCGGACGGTAAGTTGTTTCCACTCCTCATAGCTATGATGGAAAAAAGTTGGTCCGGATTCAATTTCTAGCTCTTTCCCGCACAACCCTCAACTGTTGTCTCCCTGATCGGCATGGTTTCGCTGCAAGTATGCAGCCGCTTTCCTTCCCCAGGCAACCTGCCCAGAATTTTGAAGATTCCTGTGAGATCCCCTCTTTATTGTCTTCCCTCTGGGAAATAAGTCTGATGTTTTATTCTGCGGTAGTTGTCCACTCCCTGAAATTCCACGAAACTTTTTTGAACTATTTTGCACCCCTTTCTAGGACCTTAATATTCTTGAACAAATAGGGACCCAGGCCTTCATGCAATTTTTTACAGGTGGCCTCACCTAGGTCATGTACACGGACATGAGAGCACTGAGTTTCTCTATGGCTATCCCTTTTTTGGGTGGAGAGGTGTCTGATTTGTCTTGCGGGCTGTAACCATACACCGAATTAACAACGTGAAATCTCCAGTGACCCGAATTCTCAGATCCGCCACCTCAGCTGTTTTCTGTATGAGCACAGGATGCCCTGACCTTTCCATCCATTTGAAAAGTCCCCGGTATTTACTCTCGCAGGTTGTATAGACTTCGCAAAATTCAATGGCATCTCCCAGTCGAATACCCGCTGATAAACTTCATCGAAGTCTCATTGCATCAAAGACTCGTCCGGATGTCTCATGCGTTCCACGCCCGCGAACATGTAGCGGGGACTGCTGATTCTCTTCGCCGAATCATTTATGTATATCAGGAATAGCAGGGAACCAAAAAGTGATCCTTGTGGAGTACCAGTGGTTGCGTGTGCGGTGTACGACTTGGATCCTCCCACACTCACATAGAAACTTATATCCTGTAGGATCGTCTTCACTTGAAAGACACATTCAACGCCCCAGTTTTGACATTGAACGTTCATAGGTTACGGTGTCGAAGGCACTTTTAAATTCTGAATGGCATACCTCAACTCAAACTCTGTTTCTCGGCCGTAGAATGGCTTCATCTAAAAAAGCTAACAAGTTGGAAAAGTAAAATCTTTTACCTACAAAAACACACCGTTAGACCGCCGCCAGTCTATAATCGGTGGGTTGCTGCGCTGTCTTGTCCATTAAGGTGGGTTTGGGCTCTCTTGAGATAGCTGACGTAATGCCGGCAGGCCTGTAGTTTGAGGCCTCTCTTCTACTGCCGCCTGTTGTATCAATTTCACGACGACCATCTTCCATCTCACGGGTAGTTTGGCTTCAGCAAAAATGCGTTAAATGAACTAGCCAACGGAGCAGCCAATACATCAACAAATGGTCTTAGAATTGCCGGGGAATGTTACCTGGGCCAGCCGCCCTCGTAATCTTCAGCCTGGCCAACTGACCGCACACCTCTGCAAAACTGGCTGCCACTTCCTTCACCATGGGTAAATCGAATGTCTAGCCTACGTGCGGCGGTCTACCACCATCTTTTGTATGCATCTTCTCGAAACACTGAAGCCTTCTTTTCATCAGCGGATGCGTTCTTTTCTTGTTCATTACCGACAAACGCAACAGACCCACGGATGGGGGCTTTGGATTGGACATGACTGTAATGGGCCCTTGAGTTACACATGGCTGGCTCAGCCAAGTTCTTCTCGTGTGCTAATTCGCACTCCTACTGAGCTTGGATGGCTCTGCGCCCCACCAGTGTGTACTGCAAATAACGCTTACGTCCGTCTGTGCGTTTGAATCTCCCCCAAGTGCAACGATCTGGGTCTTGCTTGCCGTGCTTTTCCACCACTGTAATTCCTGCGGCGGGTAACCCTCCGAGGTGTGGCAAACTTGATGTCCAATTCCACCTAGTTGGTTTTGGTCTCAGTCCTTATTATATCAACATCCTTACCTTTTAAATCTTTCGGCCATGCTTCTATTTTTGCCTCATTGATCATTTTGTCAGTGTTAATTTCCCTATAAGCCCGATACCAATTATCTGGCGTCTTAACGTTCGCTGACACGAATGTCGGCTTAATATCCCCAAAATCGCTTCTACTAACAGGAGGTCCGGCCTTAAGTTTGCCCAATTCATTCGGATTCCTTGGTGTCGCCAAGTTTAACACAAGTGCTGTTTGACCAGGTCTCCAGCGAGTGTGCTGATTAACGGGCTGAACGAAAGCATAGATATGTCGGATTTTAAAAAGTGGTCTACCGAACGACCCTTTAGGTGTGTGCTGTTATATCCAACTGGGCTTGCGTGACACGCAGTGCTCCCAGCAGCTCAACAACCTTGAACTCCGTTGCCAATAGACCTCTGCTGGCGCACGCCACCAAAACTGTTGCGGTGGGTAGTCTCACAAAACGAAAAAAGATTTGCTCGCTGGGCGTTATATGTGCTGTGCCAGGTTGTTCGTGATGCTGAGCGACTAAAAGCAACTATCCACCTCCTTCCTCCCCACCCTGTCGATACGCCCGGTATACGCAATACCCTGGTGGACAGAGTTTTCCAGTGAGCATACCCGAATTCGGCAACGACTCAGTCACCGCTATGAAATCTGCACTTGTGGCGACGGCTTGGATTTCTCCTCACTTGTTTCCAACACTGTATGAGATAGTTCAGACCACAAGTATGCGCTTCTCACCTTGTCGCCTTGAAGCTAACGTGAGTGTATGAGAGGAGGCGAGCTGAGACGTTACGCCCCAGGGCTGATACAATTTTCAGGTGAAGTAGCAATCAACCGCTGTGGGATGGCCTGGCCCTCCAAGCCTACTGCAACCTGTTCTGATTTATGTGCCCCTGCTGAGTCTGGGTCCAATTACCAAGAAAATAAGGGGCAGACGGAACAAGACGCCAACCTTGACGAAGAACCCCTGTTTAATGTACACGTGCAGGCTTTCTAGAATTGCAGCCTGAGTGAGCATAAAACGTTTATCGGATGTCCCACTACATCCTTCCCCGTCTTACATGTTATCTAGGGTTACTACGATCTCCCCTTTTGTAGGGCTGTTGATGGCCTTCTGAAGCTGACAGGAAGCTGCCTGTATGTCGAGGATTGCTGAACGCAATCAACAAAGGTCTAGGTTTGCGGATGCATGAGATAGTTTTTTACTACCATTCCCCCTCCTCGGAAGTCTCAATCGCTACGTGTTCCCAGATGTCCACGGTTTGCACTAGGTTTACCTCATGGTATCCCATGGCACGTTCTCGGTTGCGGTCTTACTTCACCATTGGTTCTGGTATCCCATGAATCACCAAATTTTGTTCCCTATGTGACCACCTCACCAGCCCTTCCCAAGCGTGTGACAGCTCCGTTTCTGTTGAGCGTCTGTTCTCCTGTAGTGCCCGATGTGTCCCTGTCTGCTTAACAACCGATTGCTGATGAGCTGTGAAGGATCCAACACATATGCCTGTTTTTTGCCCAAAAGTGTGGTGGTAGAATGTGGTCTACTATTTCTCTCCGTCTGTTTGAGCTCACTTTTTATCCATTGCACCGCCTGGGTATTTTCAGTTCCATGATTTCCTCAAGGTTTCGTCCTAGCTCCATGAGCTTCCTGTTAAACACTGTCTGGGGACGCCACCGACAAGTAGTGCATGTGCATCGATGAGTGATACGGGGTGGTGTGCTTGCTGAGATTGCAGGGTCCACCTAAAGAGTAACGAATGAAAGATTTGTGGTAAACTGACGTGATTGGTTGTCTGATGAGTGTGTAAAGTCACCGTCCACATAGTCACCTTCAGACGGCCAGTAGGGATGGTATTACGCTTTCCAAGCCGGTTAATAGTGAAATACTTATCGTAGAGTGATATCAGTTTGAATGGTCCAGGAAAGGAAAGTCGCAGTAGTCGTTTTATTGAACCACATCGAACAAACACGTGCATGCGTTATATGTAAATTGAGGGAAATACGGCAGGGCCAGGAAAGTTTCCACCTGGGGACTGGGCGGAGACTCTCCATGTGTTCCCAAAGGCCTTAAAAATTGTAAGCTGGATCAACCGGGCGATTTGAGCCTTGAAAAACTCCCCGGATGATGGGAAGTTTGATGCAGACTCTAGTTATGTTGAGGAGTTTTCAAGGTCGTTCGTTAGAGCTATATATTCGTAGAGCAAAACTGAAAGTGGGAGGACGCGCGTAATAAGTTTCAAAACTGCGTCTAATCACTGTCCCTTTCCATTGTGCTGCACAACAAGCGGTCTGTACACTTGCCGAGGGACAGTCCCCAATTCGGGACAAATTGACCGTTCGGAACTTGTCGTAACGTCCCATATCGTTTCTCACTTTTTTTATACCTTTGTATTAGTATTACGTGTACTTCATAAACAGCTGCTGACACACTGTTGTTCTTACTCTACGGGTGTACTACAATTTGACGATCCTGCCAGGATCCAAAGACAGATGCCTGTAAAACAGGCAAAAGGTTGTGAGAACTCCAACGAAGAGGGTACGACCAACACGATGACAGAGACAGTAAACCCTCTCACACGGGCGGTCGAGAATCTCCTTTCTCAGGCAGTAACTGCAGTGCGTCCCCTGCTGAGGCCGGATAAGTTTGTCCTGGGGATGCTGAATGGACGAGGGGAAAGCATGGCGAAGCTGTACACTAATCAATTTCCCGCTGCTCGGCGTTAAATGATTCTACTTTGTCTTCTGCCAGGTGAGGTGCTGGATATTGCTTTGACCGGTCAAGTGATAGATGTTGAGATCGGTGACGGCGCCGTTCAAGAGCTTCACCGATTGTCAGACTCGCCTGGGTTACCAATGCCATGGAGGGAACCATTTCATGGTAGGCGAGGACAGACAGGCGAGAGGGTCGGTGCATTTGTGAGAGACCTGAGATACCTCGCCGAGCGGGCGTATTATGGTGAGTCCGCCCAAGAGCGAGACAAAGGAGTGTTGGAGCAGTTGTTCATTGGTGTCTAGCGTGAGTATCAAGCGTGAGCTGCATCCTCTAACCTCGATGGACGAGGCGCTGAAAATTGCAGAGGACCTAGAGAGTGTTAACGCCGCCCTCTAGACTCCGACGGTGCCGTGCTCCACGCTGCACAATGAACGCCGTCCATTAGCTTATCGTCGTACATAGTGCCGTGATCAGGCACCAAATTACAGAGGCCCCCGTGGACCGGTCCCCTTCACTTTCGCTCACATTCCGGACGTGGAACCTCATACCGTGGTTGGAATGATCGGTCCTTTACCTCTCATCGACGGCGACGGTGCATAGCCTCAGGTGAGCGAATTTACAGTACGATACACATTCTATGAACAAGCAATTCATGTTTGACTTCAGCTTTTGCCATAGAGTTGATGATTGGGGACACCACTATCGTGGGGTTGTTAGGTACTGAGGCAGCCTGCAGCTTGATCAGATCAAACGTGGTTACCACAAATTAGAGCTCTGCGACGGAAAGCTAACCACCGCGGATGGCTCGTTCATGACTACCCAAGGGTCGATGACACCCAAGGTAAAGATAGCTAATCAGACACTCCGACCCAAATTCGTGGTGGCCCCAAGTTTTCCAGTTACCTGCATAGTCGGGATTGATATCCTGAAGCGTCTCGGATGCTGCCTAGATTTAGTAAGATGTCAGCTGGCTACACCATCATGTACGGTGTTTCTCAGAAAATTGTACGAATCTAACGGCACCGGGTTCACCCAATAAGTCACTCCTGGGGATGTCGGATCACAAGTCAAAGAGTTACTTAAGGGCTCGGTTTGCTATATTAACACCCAGAGCGCAGCTAAGTTGAGGAAGGTAATTCTCGATCACACTGACGCGTTCGCCTGTAGTAAAAGCCGCCTGGGGCGATCGAATGTGCTGAACCACAAAATAGACACAGGAGACGCCCCTCCAATAAAGACGACACAGGAGAATCCCAGTGGCCTACAAGAAGAAATGTCCAATATGGTCAACGAGATGGTTCAGAAAAATGTAATTCAGCTGTCGAACTCACCACGGCCCTTCCTGTGATGCTGGTAAATAAGAAAGATGGTTTCTGATGGTTGGGAATAGTGGTGGTGTTGTTTGTAGCTCGGGTTGATTGTTTCCGTATTGATATGTTCGCCGAGCTTGGCATTTAGGTTGCAAACGTTTCATCACCAAGCGAGGTGACATCATCAGTGAGTGAGTGTTCGGCGAACACTCACGCACTGATGATGTCACCTCGCTTGGTGATGAAACGTTTGCAACCTAAATGCCAAGCTCGGCGAACATATCAATACGAAAAGAAAGATGGTACTTTAAGACTATGTGTTGACTACAGGTGGTTAAACAGTGTCACCATTGAGGATGCGTTCCAATTACCCCGCATCGATGATTTGTTCGAGTCTCTGGGAGGTTCCATCTTCTTCAGCACGCTGGATTTGGTCCCGGGCTATTGGCAGGTAGAAGTAGAATAATCTGACCGGGCTTAAACGGCGTTCATGGTGCTCACAGGCTGTATGGGTTTCAAACAATGCTTTTGGGGTTATAGAATGACCCCGGCACATCACAACGTCTAATGCAGCGGGTATTGAGTAGCTTCATTCCTCAACGGTGTCTCGTTTACTTGAATGATGGTATCGTCCATGGGAGGATAAACGAGGAACACAAGAGAAATTTAGCCAACGTCCTTGAAAGGCCGTCGCAAGTAGGTCTGACGCTCAACCCTTCAACGTGTCATTAACTGCAGAAGGAATTTACATATATGGGTCACGTGAGTCCTGGGGGCGCCATTCGAGCGGATCCAAAGAAAGTTGAGCAGGTTGTGACCTAGCCTGCGTCGCAAAACACAGAGGAGTTGCGTAGTTTCCTGGGCCTTGCCTCGTCATCGAGACTGCCCGTCTTGTGGTACGCAAAAAGTAACACTTGTCACACTGCAGGGCGCGGACTATAGACGATAGCAGACGGCCTAAGCACCCGACCCCGAAACTGCCTTCATTTACTAGAGCCAACGGGACGAGGGACGTGGGTTCACAAGTGAAGAGATTGAAGAGAAGAGTTACGAAAGTCGCTGCCTTCGGGTAATATGAGACAACTTAATGGTGTAAAAGTGTTCTGTTTTTCGATTACGAGCCTAACTAGTGCAAGAGAATCGTCGTCCCACGATCAGTGGTAGACGAGGTTTTAGAAGACCTCCGTAGAGATGTCGGACATGCGGGAATAAGCAAACTAAACGCAAAAGCCAGACAACGTTTTTGGTAGCCACATTTGCGTCGCCATGTAAATAACTACTGCAACCGGCGTGAACATTATGGCAGTTTCAAGGATTCCAAGATCAAACGGAAGACTCATATCTCAACCAATACATACTGGATATCCAAATGGATCAATTCATGTGAACATCATAGTCTCTATAGCAGGGACATCAAGAGGAAAACGGTATGTGTTTGTGTTTGTGAACTAATTCGCAGCAGCTGTGTTCATGAGTCTACTAAACAAATGCCTCACTTCCCGTGGACTGGCCGGGAAGTCCGACTACCGTCTGATATTTCCTGCCCCCGGCGGTTTGGATATAGCCCAAGGTGACGGAATATGTTTGCAAGCTGATCGATATGTTACGGTTAGCACAAGAAATGCGAGAACACATTCACAGAGTGCACACTGGCATCAAAGGAATATTATAACAAAAGGGTATTCGGGCCCCACTTGAGAACTTGGGATGAAGTATGGTTACACAAGGAAACGGTGCGCCATGGTTTCCCTACACAACTTCAGACACAATGGGAAGGACCGTATGACGTATGACATCTGACTCAACTTGTTTTGTAAAAGATCCGACACCCCCAAATAGTATACCTATGCTCGTCCACTACAGCCACCTGAAACCATTCGCGGACAGCACGGACAAAGGTACAAGAGAAGGAGCTGCAGACAATGTGCCAGAATCAGGTTCAGAGGTCGAGGTTCCGCCATACGGGAGCCTGGGTGTGGCATCGAGGACACTGCCCTAAGTAGTACTGGATAGTGCGAAGTGAAACCTAGACCAGAAGGGCGCGCGTAGTACGTCTTAAAACTGCGGGTAATCATTCTCCCTTTCCATTGTGGTGCACAGCCAGCGGTCTGCACAGTTGCCGAGGAAGAGGCCCCAACTGAGGACAGATTGACTGATCAAACAGTGGCGTATCGTCTCATATCGTTTCTCAACTTTTCCTTACTTTTGTAGTAGTGTTAGGTGTTCTTTATAAACAGTTGCCGACACACTCTTGTTCTCTCGCTTCACAGATATACTAAATTGTTTTAATTTGGAGCCGAAATCAACAAATGTGTGAGGGTTGAACTTGCATTGTGTAACAAAATGTGCTGCTGTGTTGTTGGCGCCGTTTTGGTCGCTGATTGTGTAACTCGTGTGCTCGGATTACTAGGCCTTTGGTTCGTGTTTGTTCTTGTTGCCTCCTTTTACAGGACTGTTGCTGGGTCCCCTACTTCGGAAGAACGCCGTCCCCCGTTGCCTCCACCTCATCCTTCAGTCGGTCCGCGAGTGTAGCGGACACTCAGAGTAGAAACGGTTGGCTTGCGTGTTACATATTGATGACAATAGTGGCATGCTTCTTTATGTATCTACGAGAAACACGATAAAGTTGGTCTGCTGCTCAACAGGATGAAAAAAGACATCTCATTTGCTTGTGTTCTGAGGACCGGACGTTAATTGGTTTCTTCACTTGTCGATGGAAGCGCCCCACTAGATATGCTGATATAATGTGGTTTTTGTGTTCAAAACCGAGCATGTACGTCAACTTATGGAAGAGGTGGCACTGGAATTGCTAGCCTCCATCTGTAGTAACTGCAGAAGGTACAACAAAATTACCATCCAGTGGAGCGGAAAATTCCTGACCACAATCCTACCGATGGTATCTGGTGTGATATTAGTCACCACCCATGGAGAAAACCGATTGGCACCAGTGAGCAAGAAAGCCTCTCCATCTGATGGTGGCGGTGGACCAACAATATCTAACTGGACGTGTGAGAAATTAGCCAGGTAAGCAGACAGTATGGCGGTGGATCTTGCTGCGCTGGCACTGAATACAGGATTCAGCCTGAGTGCATGTATCCCGGTTAGTATCAGAACAAACGTAACTTTGAAAAATGAGTTTGAGGCCGGCGCTTATACAGGAGTGAGAGAGTGAATGTAGACGGCGGGATAAGGGTCTACGGCAAGTCGCTAAAAAAGCCGGTGGAGAATTAGATAAATAAATGAATAATATACATTTCTCAGCGCATATGTTAGAAGCACACTGGGTTATGCACGATCATCGCAGATATTTAAAAACGATCCAAGACGAATAAGTAGACAGTAGCACAAAATTGAAGCCTGCTGTCAAAAAGGACGTGGTCAAAAAAATGACTGTAGTTTCTGAAACTTTGACGCACGCAACAGAGAAGAAGACGGTTTGATCGCTCCACAGATTTTAGCCCTCAGAAAATGGAATGTTACACTAATTTACTTTTTACGAGGTTGTGGGATGGGCAAGTTTTTAAATATTTCAAGGCCACTCCGGGGAGAACGTCAAAACTTATCTTTGCAGTGTTTCGCTATTGAGGTGTAAAATTGGCCTCCGGTGAACCTCAAGGCAGGTCGGCTTTGGCGAAGCAGGGCGGAAAATCCCAAAATTCAACAAACAACTGGGCAGTGTCCGACGCAGGATTTCGTCGATTGCTCGGAAGAGTCAAAGGGTTGAACATCTCACGAACCGTTTGACCAAGACGAAGTTCCGTGTGTCCATTCGACGTAGAAAACTTCCGTCGTTCAACATTTATTTATGGGGATGAGAAGGAGAAATGAATGCATTGCACATGGTGCTGGAATCAGAATGAAGAATTGGGACCTTGCGTAATCGGAGAGACGGGATGTTCTAGGACGAAATAGCCTCTTGTCGTTCAGCTGTGCGTCTGCCAGTTTTTCCAGGCGTATGCCGGAGGATTTTGAAACCGCATCAATGTATAGTCTGAAAAGTGCGTCTACAATTACATTGGCAGATCTTGGAATGTGACGAATAGCTGCTGTAAATTGCGATGTGGCATCAGGATGACGGATTCTGTGGGGAAAGCTTGTGTCGGGTGAGAATCTGAGCGCGTAGAAAGGTGGTTTTTGGTCGGTCACAGCAATAGAAATTGGATCTCCCAGTAAACGTAGGAAATACCAAGCTGGTAGACATACGGTAGTAAGTCGTATTTTCCTACCAAATGTACCACAGTTAGCCTAGACAGGGTGGAGGCTTTTGAGAGAAGATCGAGATGGGCTACAACTCTCTATCAGCAAGGTGTTAGAGAGCTTCGCCAGCTGCGTCTGCCAAAGCGTCGACCGAAAGAACCAGTCGGGTTTCGGGATCGGTATCAAAATGTGAAGAGAAAATAACTCCACTACTTATTTAGTTTCCAGTGCTAAATGCATGCAGCGCTTGAGAATTGGAGGCAACGTCTTTCCCTGACTTTCAGGGAAGAACAGTTGGTTGTAACTTGTGTTAATAGTAGTGGACCATACCAATGAAAAGTTGATGTTTCTTAATGGTATCAGGAAGAGGGGAATCCTGCAACTCTTTCACATTTGTGTCCCCTAGCCAAATACTTTTTTGGTAGAAACGATGCCCTAAAAATTCTTGTGGATGAGCACTGAGGACAGATTTGGGAGGAATACTATTAACTTCAAACTAGACAAAACCTTCCAC
Organism: Paragonimus westermani; assembly: GCA_008508345.1. Taxonomy (NCBI): domain Eukaryota; kingdom Metazoa; phylum Platyhelminthes; class Trematoda; order Plagiorchiida; family Troglotrematidae; genus Paragonimus; species Paragonimus westermani. The sequence continues at coordinate 52,765 of QNGE01000943.1, read as the reverse complement.
TAGTAGGTGAGGATAATCTTCGCATTCGCTGTGACCTCCGCTAGCAAGTAACATACGGCCGAAGCAAAAATAAGCGAGGTGGAAACCACGGGTAACGCGATCCACGAAACAACGAGAGATTTGGGCGGCGTTGCGCAGACCAAGTGACATTCGGAAACTTGAAAAGACCAACAATAGTTGCTGTTGCTGTTCTGGGATTATTACCAGGGGCCACGGCGATATGCCGAGAGGCGCGCACTGGACACATCTTAGAGAAAAACAGTTTTGCTGCTCAAAGTTTCGTGAAAATTTTAAACATGGGGAAGGGGATGCAGATCAGGGATTGTGGCATTGTTGTGTGTATGAATTTCTCCACGGAAGCACAATATATATGCAACACGGCCGTCCAGTAAATATTTAACAGTGGGATAATACCTAGCTGCAGCAGGCGATTATATTCAATTTCAGCAGTCTTCTGGCTGACAGGTGGTAACAAACGTGGATTGGCGTTAGTAGGTCAGTCTGTAGTGATGGCGTGTGGTGAAGTGCTGCGGGTTTGTCTGCAAGGATTTCGGGTTGTAATTCATAGTGAACGTTGAAGTAACCCAGAAAATTTGGGTGCAGGGCCGGATATGAGTGAACACAGGCCAAAAGAATTAGTTTTGGCCGGCGTGCCGTGCACCCTTGCCAATGCTGTGGGATCCAGAAGATTCTTCCGCTGCAATTTAACACTGGGTCAAAGACTGGCGAGAAATCAGCACCTATGATTGCATTTTGAACATATACAATGATGAATGCACAACGAAAATGTCATCGCAAGCCTAAATGAGGCGCAAGTGAACGTGTGACGTACGTTGTCTTTCGTCTTTCACTAGCTACTTGCCGGACAGTCGACTTAGGCGAGGTAGTCTTTTTTGCCAATCATAGAACGACGCTGAATTCAGTTCCATCATCAGCGAGGAACCTGATACAAATAGACCAGTTTTATGTGAAGAGCAAACGACATGTTGGAAATGAGGCAGCAGCAATCTTTGCCTATACTGATTGGCCGGTGCTCTTCTCGATGGAGTGGGTGTGGAGGAACACGGCTGGTTGCATTTCCTTACACGGTGACTGGAGCTCTGGCGGTTCCAGCAAAACGATGTGTTCCTTCTTGGTGTACGAGAACGCCGATGACCAAATGAAGGCATTTTGGGTTATGCCCGACCCCTACGTAAATATGATTTATTATTTGTTTTATCTATTGTGAGTGCAACTAATCACTTGGAAGAAGAGTCATTCGGCTGTTAAGGCGGGGTGGGTGAGGTGATAGACGCTAGTTGGGAATGTGGGCTAGCTTCTCAGGTTTCATGGGCAAAAGTAAATAACTCCACAACAGGAACGGTGGAAAGAACGATGTCAGTATTTCGCAAGTAGGCGGAGACAAGTGTTTTAACCGAAGCTGTTGGAAAATAAAACCATCCATTCTTCGGATTCCAAGCAACTGTCTCATATATCGAAGGGGTTATGACGGTTTGCGAACCCCAAGCTCAGTAGTGTAAAGCAGTTAGTGTGGTTTCTTCTGTTTCGGCAGTTTAGTTTCACTTAGGTAGTCTTCTTTCAAATTTTCATATAGACTATCCGGAAGTACTTCATGGATGAGACCAAAAGCTTCTTCCTCAGTTTTATTTTGGATGAAGCAAAGTGCATGCAAATACAGCATAGACTAGAATTTGGTTCTTTGTGTAGTCCAATGCGGTCTAATGCAACAGCTACGTAAAACTGTCGAAGGGAAGTCTGAGACAGTGACAACACCAAATGTATAATTCAACGAACAGTACACGGATTTGAGGCAAAAGATCAGGAATGCCCGAATGTAGACGGTTTGTCTCATATAGCTGAAAGGCAATAACTGAAAACACGGTATAGTACCCCTCCTGTGGAATGTAGCAAGAAACAAGGACGGAGTGAGTTCGCCAGTCTAAATGTTTCAGGTGAATGTGAAACCAGCCGTGCTTTGAGGCTTTCTCCGTGAGCCCAGCTAATGACTTAAGAGAGAAGGTTGTGCCAACCACGGATAGCGATCAGCTACTGGTACACCATTTGGAGCAAAGCTATAGCACCCCGGTCTGTCTGCAATGCACTGTGTAAAATTCTCTCCGAATTTCTGGCTTACGCCGTGCTCTGGTCGTAATGACGTTTGCTCGCCGTCTGCTCGCAGCAAGCAAACGCTTTTGATTGTTTGCTTACTTTTTCACTAGCCCACGCGTTATCGCCATGCACGCTTTCGGCCTGCTATCCACCTTCGCGTAGCGATTCAGTTCAGATTTGCCTGAGACCTATAGTAACCTCTGTGTAGTATACGTTGTACTCATCAGTTATCTTTTCATTTTGTCTACAAGTTGCTGCGTGTGTTTGGGAATCGTTAGGTTGAGGCAAGTACGTAGTGGGGGAGGCTAACGATAAACGGATCCACTCTGGGTGCATTGTTTTCCAAGCATCCCTGGTATGAGAAACGATCATTAAATACAGAGTGTAGCAAGGCTCTCAGAGATCGCACTGTACTGTACTTGAAAGTACCGACGGCATAAGAAAATTACGCATCTGCTTATGTTTGAATAATTTCTGACCTGTCAACGCTTTAAAGCAATCTCCAGCAGAAGAAGAAGAACGTTTTAGTGGTTGAAGACTTCATAAGAAAAAACATGTTACCATATGTCACTACAATGGGCTGTTCCATAAGGCGTACTTTCAAATGTATGTGTGTGAGCCAAATCACCACGGAGGTTTTGGAATTCAAGTAGAGAGTTGAACAAGATATACCGTAAGTTCGTAACCAGCCTGGCAGCCGCATGCTGGGCACGCTCAACAACGACTCTACGTTTCTTCAGGCCGGTGTATACGAGTTGTCTGGATACTCAAGTGACGGTCCTGTACAAACCGCATGAATTGGTCAACACGTTTTTCACCAATGCGGAGAAAATTGCGCTGAACTATGCTAAGCGTGTCAACTTCTTTTTTGCGACCACCTCGGGATGTTATTTGAAGTACTATTTAGACAGCACCCAAGGGTGAAATGCATTCGAGCATAATGAGATGCATTTAACAGTTTGAGCAATATGACTGGTTTAGAAGATTATTAAAATTTATGCACATTAATTTTATGCCCATAGACAACTGAATTTTCGCCTCCATGTATCTCACGATGCCCGTATAAGTCGACCACATGAAAACGGTCAACACCCAATTTAGCGTTTGTATAGAGTTTTGTCTTCGTGATCTTCATTGCTGTCTGCACCGTTTACTTCCCGAGTTGAAAACAGGTACATCAAAGTGTGCACATTTTCTTGATAGTCATATTCCGGTCACTCTTCCTTCACCACTCGTCTTTGGTACATTAATTTTGGGACAGCCGGAAGCTACCGGAATACCATATTCGTTTCAGTGTGCTTTTCGGCTCACTTTTTTCAAACATCACTTCCTCAGTGAACTCGAAATCCTTTCGGAACAGCCGAATGGAATAAATTCATTGAAAATGCTCCCGCTTTTTGAGAGGGCATGTCTAATTCATCACCCATCTATAAATCGTCTGAGACTGTTTTCATCTACGCCGGTGAAAGGCCACCGAATTTTCGTGATTACTGGTGACTCCAATTCGTCACTTTCTCTTGGCTATGCGATGAGAATTTTGTAGACTGTTTACAGAAGTTCAGATATTTTTTCAGATTACTGTTCATGGCATCTACTACGCTGAGTGCACTATTACTCTTGGAAGCTTCTCCAGAGTCCCTACCGACCACAGTGTGTACAAACTTGCCACCATACAGGAAGGAACCGCAGTCGTCCTGCCATCGCTTGATCGAGCCGTGATCAGTCGGTACTGAACTGGGACTATTGGCATGTCAGACAGTTCAGCAGTCAGCATCCAGAAACGCGTTGCTGGAGCTTTGGTCCAAAATGTCATTGATTTGAACAGAACATAATCTATATCCTAGCAGTGGTCCTTGAGGGGCTGCCACGCATGTCAAAGGGGGAGGCAAACGGTTTTATCAGCGTTCAACTCTGCCATTTCTACTATAAAGTAAAGGTACAATCCGATAACGAGCCTCTGTAGATGCCACGAGCCATAAGCGTCTTCCACACCCTCTCAAATCAACTTAGGTCCAACATCCTTGAACGCTGAACTCGTACAGGAAAGGACTTTTACAACAGCTGGCGCGAGAATGTCTTCTTGTTTGTGCTTAGGCTTCGGCATCAGAAAGGTTGAGCCCTCTTCGTCTCATGCTTCGCGACTACCCACTGAGGAGATTTCTTCTGTCCTCCAGGGGTTTCGGTAGACTTCAGCGCCGCACCACCGGAGTGCCAACCTAGAACACCGCTGTAGACCTCCAACAACTATCGTTTACGACTGGGTTTCTTATGCTGGATGCCGAAGTTCCCATATTCACGTAGTACGATGGACCCAAATCCGACCCACACTAGAATCTTCAGGAGTGCGTTCGCTGGCTTGGCGGGATCCATTCACGAACCAACTGAGCAGACACCGTCGACCAGTATTCCACCTAGCGCATGGATAGGAGCCAAGAACTTGCTCACCTTCAATGCAAGTGACCGTCGTTTTCTGTCCAGCCACCAGTCAATCGACCCTGCTGGTATAATGGGCATGATATTAGGGCGTTCTTTGAAATGCGCCATCCCTGAACATTGGGTGAGGAATTAAAATTTTCTCACCAAGCAAAGCTACCTTCCCAATTAGTCATGCAAAACTAAGTGCCCTTTTACATGGACGAGCATTACGACCGTGTCTCACTATAACCACTCACATATAGGCTGGAGGATTATAAAAAGGGGAGAGGAAATATTTGGAGTCTGTTTTTTGTCGAAATGTGATAAAAATCCACTGGATTTATTGACTATCCAAACACAGACAAAACAGATGATCCAGCGATATATCACTTCAGAGTCATCTCACGATATCACATCGGGATTGGACGAAAGGCCACGTTGTTGCTCCTTCCGTCGCTCGCGAAGTTGTTCGTTCTGTGTTACACCTATCAGGTTTACGTTGATGATTGCACGTGTCGTCATGATCGGTCACTGGCAGAGTGCGACTTCTATGATAATCAAAGTCCCCAATTCCGACTGTTACAAGCTGGCGTTGTCAAATAGAACTGTCTGTAATTGAGCAACCAAATCTTCGTGCTGGTGCACGTCAAGTCGTGGAGTGAGTCGGAAGCTGCAACCTATCGTGCAGCCATTATGGCTGTATAAGGAAGAAAAGCAGACCGACATTCTTTGTCATCGTCGGTACCAGCGAGTTTTATTCACCTTCAAAGAATCTGGCCTCCTCAAACGCCTCAGCTCCACTGATGGCATGGAAACCATAGAAATTGCTGCTGAAGCACTTGCTCCCTGTCAGTTTCTAGGCTACAGAACGTTCGAAGTTTGGTCCAATTGTGTGCTCAGTGGGTACAAGCCCCCACTATGTTATTCTGCGTTTTTAAAACTAATTTGTCCGCTTCACCTTTGATGATAAGCTGGAGGAACACCTGCGAGACTGACTGATTACCGGTGCCAGTGATACTACTGTTCAGTATGGATTACTAATTAAACGGCAGATGACCCATCAACAGGCCTGAAGGAGAAGGACAGTGCGAATGCGGTACTATGGATTTGAACGTTATACTACTACTACTACTACTACTACTACTACTACTACTACTGAGGTTTACACCCCTACCAGGAATCAACCGATGAACAAGTTTCAACAGCCTTCTCATGTGCCAGTCATCAGTCCCTGCCCAAAGAACGTCAACAATCGTTTCTCTCAAGGTGGGACATGCCTACGTTCATTTTGCTGATTCCGTAGGTTTATATACCATCTGTGGGATAAATCTGGTCATAGCAAGAATGTTTGCAAATTTCAGAGGTCCCACCTTGACTAAAGTAGGGAGATAAATACCGTTAACTCATCTGCTTTTGCATCGCCATTGCAACTGAAATCCAAGGCTCAACGACTTCTTCACAGGCGCCTCATGTTCAGGTCCGGATGTGATTATAAGTTGATTGTGGAAACAAGGGTAATCGTAGCCCCAAATTCCGAATATTACAAATTGGCTGTATCTACAGACCTCATGTACTTGGCTAATACCACGAGTTAGTGTTTATTCATGGTTAGTTGCATCTGAAAGTCACGACGTCGTAAAGTTCATCCTTGGCGCATGCTGTTCCAAGCGTTTTGCACTTTCTACACCGAGAGGGGTCGACGATGGCCTAATAAGATATTCCCTAAACCTTGTCCTGTGATCTTCTGTAGACAGCTGTTCTTCTCCTACGGGTTCACCAATCAGTAGGCCAACCAGTCGTCTGAGGCTGTAAGATATATCTTCGGGGGTCAATTTAGAGTGTTTCTTAATTTCCATTCACTTAGATCCTTTTCCAATTAGTCGGTAACCTCTCTGTTTGTTTCCTGTAACTTTGTAGAACAGTGACATGCCCGGTTTCTATTGAGTTTTCGTAACGTCATTGGACACCAACGGGATAATGAAGTGGACCTGCAGGATCTGGATGACTTGGGTATCCACTTACGAACCCCAGCATTGACCTTTGGTGTTGCTGGGATAAAATGGGAAAACTGTCAACTCTACGAGTAATTATTACGATCTTGAAACAAAAGCGTGCACCGAACTTCAGAATGTCAGTGCCTATAGAATATATTTAATCCACAGCCGTCTGATTGAGTATTTGTTGTGTGACCCGTATAAAAATCGGAGCCACAATCATGCTTTTCTAATATTCCGTTGTGGATGCGTATTTTTAGGTGTGCTTGCTTCAAGAGGTCTGATGGGAACTCAGTGCTAATTTCTTCTGTCGTGCAACCAGTTGCGCACAGTGAAGGCTCGCGTCGTCTTAACGATTCAAGTTCATCCAGTTTGCGCGTTTTCAAGTGCCGACCAACATACTAGAAGTTTCCACATACATCGTACTTGATCGTAAGTACGACGGTCAGATCATTATTGTGCTTGCCAGTGTAGTATATTGGCCTGTGTTCAATGATGGACTGATGGGTGAAAAGAGACTGGGTGTTTTCAGATCCCCCAAGTGTGTTTTGTTGAGCTTGACGCTGGTAATTATGTCTGGTCACGGGTTTTTCCGGTCGCAGGTCTGCGGTCCAACTTTGAGTAAACAACTCTTATGTTCTAGTTATGCGATGGGGCAACAATACAAGATCACGTAACGGAACAGAATTTGTCGCAGGTACAGGCTGCACTACACAAGCAACATCATTCAGATGTAGAAAATATTGCAGGAGGTTCCAAAGTTAGGCTGAACATTTGAACACAATCACTCACAAACGCGAATATTAAAGCCTAAGTGCGATCGCGGTTGAATTTCAAGCAGTAAACCCTTCAAAACTGCGTGTCGTCTAGGAAATGGTCGTAGTCCGTTACTTTTGTATAAACATTGCTTATGGGGAGCCAGTAGTTATATCTCACAAGTAAAGCCTGGGAAGTTGTGGGAGAAAAATCCCACAAGTGGGCACCCTTTGGGACCTCGGAACTTCAAAAAGCTGGTAACATCTCAGCCACGAAGCTAGAATTGAACTTAGCTTACCATTATTTTTTTACGCCCTTCTTGTCGTCACTTCCGCTCATAGGGGGAAGAGAGTGGGGATGAAAATGGTCGCAAAACAGTGTGGAGCAGCAAAACATGATCTAAGACAAAAGCAAGTCGGCTGTTATATCTACCGTGAGGTAGTTCTTCTTGGGGCAGATACTACCCCGATCATAGCGGCCTACCAACCAGAGATGAGCAATTTCCATGAGCTGCGTTTTTAAATGTCACTTTTCACGTTTCGATTATGACATTGCTTGTCGAAACTATTCAGCCCCCCAGCTATATTGAGTCGGGTTGGGTGATTTCTGACAAGCCTGTTTCGTCAACCTTGTCAGCTGACCCGGAACACTGAAGTAGAAACTTGGTGGTTATTGTGGGCAAAGTCATGCGGCATCACCGGAATTTAACCACACATTGACCGCAGAGTCATCATTTCTCCAGCGAAAAAACGCGTTCGAAGTGCTGACATGAGTTGCCAACCACAGTAACAATTCCGAACGAAAATGGTATATCCGCAAGTTGTCCCAAAAGTGCGGTCACCAATAGAGGAGTGGGACCTTGAGGATGGAGATGAGAGAACGATAGCAACATTGTATGTTTCCCTGCATTTATATGGTGAGCATGATCACGTGAGCCCAATCATTGCAGAGAGTCACAAGCGATACAAGAAATGATTGTACAACGTGATAAGTGTAAAAATCCATCGCCAGAATAAACGCAAACCGTGAGAAAGAAATTATGTTTTGCAAAACATTTGACGCTCACGCTATAAAAAAGTGCTTCACATGTTCCGCTGATTTGCAATATTCTAGAGTCCGACTGGGAAATATACTCATGCGGTGACAAAAGCTTATGGTGAAGGCTATTTCTCATTGCTTGGTGCGGAGAGATTTGTGGAAATGTCGAAAAAGTCGGTTCTCTTGAGGGGAGGAGGGAAAACTTTAAAATCCGGCAGGCTGCTGGATAGATTTCTGCGCAGACTTTGCTGAGGACATTTGGAATCAAAGCGGGTCGCAAATCATATGTTCGCTGTGGGATTTTGGGTATCCAGATATCGTATAATGGAAACACGAGGGAACAGAAATGGAACGCAGCTTCACCTGATAAACGTGAAAATATGAAATGATCACCTCAACTATGACGAATAATGTAATATGTAATATTTTGGGAGACGTGTGCGATGTTAGTATTTTGATGTTAACAAATGAAGTGTGTACCTTTAGCGAATATTTCTCAGGTAGAACAGAAAACCGGTAGTATCTGAAAAAGAGCTAGGGCCAAAATTCTGAAAGCGATTTTCAACTCAGTTTATGGAAACAGTAGAGGAAGTTGCTTGGTTTTACTCCTAAAAATATGCCATACTTGCAACTTCGGATGTTAAAAGTTGTTTGAACACGCTCATACGTTGCAGTTTTCTAATAGCTGCCCTCAACATACGAATTAAAAATGGCTCATTTTTTTAGACGAGACTTTTGGTATGATTAACGGTCTTCCGTTGACTCTGGAGCAAAACTTCCGTCTTAAATTGGTAGCATGTTATATACAGCAGCAGCACATACGCGGAATCATGCACACTCCACTTTCTATAGTAAGTTGGTTGTTAGGATTTTACACGAGCCCAAGTGAGTTTTTTCTAGTTGATAGATGCAAACCAGCAGATAGTTGCACATTTGCGGGCTATGTAAAGTTCTCATCAAGTTTGCACAGTTTCACACCGGCAGCTTCTCAAACCTTCATCGGGTTGTGCTATTTCACACACACCCTGTTCAGTCGAACCTAATAACATTGAATCTATAACATGTCGAAATGGAGAATCGACAGGTTATCCCCAAAGGAGGTGAATGCTCCAACGAATGTCTTGTTGATGCAATCAAGACTTCACAATGTAAGGCCATCTTCGTGGTTGTCCTAACCCCGAAGTATAAATTCAAACGGTGAACGGATTTCTCCACTTTCATGAGCAATCCTTTTTACACGGATGTGCTGTGTGAAGTTGTAGGTGCTGTTTACATTGCAACAGTGGCCGAAATAACAACGGCAGCAGCAGTAGAAGGAGCAATTTCATCTGGGCTTACTTTCGGTGGCTGTGTCGATCTCTTCAAAAGACTGATAATTCCAGAACGCCTCTTTTGAACTTGGGAACCGTCCTTTGCGCTACATCGGTCCGGGACGTTGATGGAATATCTAGCATCCGGTTAGCAACTATCACGTGCAAGTGTTGTTCATCAGTCGGTGTCAACCAAACCGAAAACGCCGATTGATACTGCTTCAGACTACCCTAGATTGTGCATTGACTCCGGTGTGTATCTACACAGCGGATTAGAGATGTTACGGCGCCACCTTTCAATGCATGGCAGTAGTAGCTTTATCTGCGTCCAGATGCAATTGTACGATGGACTATCCTCATTAAACGCACCAAAACATGTATGATCCATTTTAGAATACATTTTCTCTCTCCGAAGACCGAAGAGTTTGCTATGGGGATTCATCGTGGCGGGGCTGCTAGTGGGCTATATTGCCTGGCTCCAGCGGTCATCACGGGATGGCCTGCGACGTGCCATGAAGCATGCATTACAATTCGATCTTCAAAATGGTATCCATGGTGATCATTCTCGAAGCATTGTTAAGAAGTTTGGAGAGTATTAGGGTGGCATGGCCCCATTGTGTACACACAAGGAGTCTGTTTTGTGCGTCGACTAACACTTCTGTCCTTCTATCCTTCTATTAGGACCCGCAAAATCTTCACCCGTCAGAGGAACCCGTCTTACCGTACTGAAGATTTCTTACCTCGTGATATCGCTGCTAACGCGGTGTCAACTTTTCCGTTTAACCATGTACACTTGGTGCGCTTCGGCGTAATGAAAAAGTAAGTTGAATTGGTAGCCATTTAGTCCGGTTGACCAAAACCTTTATGCTGGTGTAGACAGCATCATGTTGATATCACACCGCACGTGTGCTCCACAACGTACCATCTACTGGGAATTCATCAGACGTTTCCGACCATTAGTTGACGTCAAACGATGGTCATCTACCGAATCTCGTCGGTTTCCATTGTATATATGTCCGAGTGTTTTCTTGAACATGCCGCAGAATTGCAAATGTGAGTGATTTTGGATCTGCCTAGTTACATTCACATTTTATCTCATCCCACTTTGCTTCTCGCACATTTAGATTTCATCTATCAACTGTTTGTCGTTTTGATTGAGAACTTTGGTCGGATCAAAACAAATGGTATAGAATATGAGTACGCGATGAGGTTTGATTTCAAGGGGGATTGAATGATTTTTTGCGTTTCAATTTGAATCCCTCGCTCGCTATTCAATAGCCTCTGCATATGATCCTTTGAACCCCGCCCAACCAATTTATGGGCACACTCCTGGGAGTCACCACAACACTCAATGAATATGTCCGATTCCATGTTGAGTCGCACTGATATTCTCGTCGTACTATGGTTACAAGACGGTAACGAACTGGTTCACAATAACGTTCATATTTGAAGAGGCTAACTTTACTTGTAAATTAAAGTGTGGCCCTTGTTACAAATTATGATGGTTTTGAGAGATACCGTTTTCATTCGCAATCCAAAAATATCGTGCAAACTGTTTTCGTCAACACTTTGTACGTTTTTCAGGGTAGAATTCTGCTCGGATATTTACAGTCCGGTACTGCAGAAAAAATTTGATGCAACTGTGTATATATTCCCCTGTCATATTATCAACCATTCATATCCATTTCATGCACCCGCAACAAATTTTCATGAACCGCGTTACTCAAGCATCCTAATAAGCCTTACGTTCAGTTAATCGGAATATTAGTACTCCATTTTTCGTCCCCCTGTATGGAAATGAAGTTTGCAGATACCTCCTGCCACTTGTCCAGGCACCACCACTTCAGTAAGCTGACAATGGTCTTCATTCATGCACTCGTCGATTACAGTTCACACAGCCAAGCCTTTTCAATACATACGCAGCCTCCGTTCCACATTCTATTCACGCAAGAACTGAAAAGCCAGTTATTCTGATCCGCACAACTGCACAGTCACTGTCCAGTAAACAAATCGTAGAGCATTCTGTGTTCTCCCAACTTGGAAAATGTCACAAACACCTTGTTGAACATGATAAAATGGGTGGTGTCCACCCTGCTGAACGAGAATTACAAGTTACAAGCTTCGGAAGTGGAAATATTTTTTTGCCTTCCGCCTGCTGGCAGCTCTAAACAGCCTGTCATCCTGTGGGAGTCTTGATCACTGCCCGAAACAACGCATGACCTGTAGACAAAACAAGCGGAGCTTGCCGAATCACATGCCCACCACAGCGTCGTGAACGTAGGTGTTCACTTTTTATCTACCTTCTGTAGATGGAGTCACATAGGTGACAGAGTGAAAACCGACATCGGTGAAACTATGCGCATCACACTGCTATTTCTTATCCGCAAAATTTGAAAGTTTCACCAAACAGGACAGGAGCATTTAACATGAAGTGTGCACGTGACGGGAAACGTATCTTTGGAACCTCCCCCGCTAGCTCCGTCCCCCATTGTTCCAGCACTCAAACATGCCTTACTGGCACTTTCCCAACACTTCCTGTCATGGACTCAAACGCAGGTGACACCCTACCATTCTCCAATGAGCTCATTACAAGGATATCAGACCAATCATTATCACCAGAGTCCTTGAATCAAAAAGATGTTTCTGTTTTAGACAAGTTTAAAAATATAAAAATGGTGCCGAATAAGAAAAATGCACTAAGTTTGCTGCTTTTCAATGCACGTTCGCTAATTAATAAGATGCACATCTTTAGATCCTTTATATTCTTATATAATCCCTATATTATTCTAGTCACTGAAGCTTGGTGTACCCCTGAGACTCCAGACACAACTAAACTTTATAGGTTATCACATTTTTCGCAGAAATCGTAGTGTCGGAGGAGGTGGAGAATGTTTAATCTACCTGAGGGAGCAATATTCTGCAACCATACTCGATGAGCCATGTCTTGGTATGATAGATGATTCCTTGTGGCTGCGAGTGTCGACTGGATCCCGTGAATTACTCTTATGGTGTGTCTACAGACCAACTAACACCACTCAAGACGACATGACGAACCTTATTAATGGACTGAGCTATGTATCAGCCTTACCTTCACAGTACAAAATAATTGGCGAAGACTTCAACATGCCCAATATCTCCTGGACCCCTTTCAATGCCTTTGCAAATCAAGCTTAGTTCCTTGGATGTCCAAATAAACGGATGGTGCTAACGTGTTTCAGTGCCTACTGGACAAGATCATACATCAGACCTCATCTTTACCACGGGCATCTAGTCTGCCACTGTATCCGTCTTGGAACAATCTCCAGAAAGTGGTCATAACATAGTGAACTTAACGTCCGACCTAAAAGCTGTTGAAGACTCGACCGTCATACACTACCGTCAAACTAAATTCGTCGACTGGACCGTGTCCACCACACTGCTGAGATCTCTGGAGTGAAACACATCTTTTCTTACCTCCGATCCTAGTATTGCAAACGAGGCATTTAATGAACACTTCATGTCTTGTATGAACATCTTAGCCCCGCAAAGATCAAAACACCGTAATGTGTACGGTAACGGCATGAGTCTCACTCCAAATGAGTAAGGCAAGCTCAAAAGTCTCAAATCACGGTACCGAAAAACATGAGACTTCTCTCTCATCGTGGAGGTGCATAAAATGTTCAATGCATTTGGATATAGAACCAAAATGCTCTACAGGAGTGAAGAAGAACGTGCGCTTAACAGCACAGGTAAGAGCTCGCAGATGATGAGACGCAGGAACTATGCAAGAGACCTTGCGATCTCAGCAGTGACACCGCAGGACAAAACCACTGTAGATGATCCTCTAACAATCTGTGAGGTTTTCAATTCATATTTTGCTGCTTCCTTCAACATTGAAGGACACATACCGCCCCCATCTCCTCCTGTAAGTACAAGTACGTACCTAAGCCATATCCCTGTTGATGCATGGCTCGTACGCTCTCACTTAGCTATTACCAAACCGTCTCACCTACCTGTTCCTGATGGCATTTATCCCGTTGCACTAAAATACGGAGGGAAAGACATTCCTCTGCTTCTACTTAATATTTGTACACTTTCTTCAACATCAGGTTCCTTCCCTCTTCAGTGGAAAACCTCTACAATTAGGCTCCGCTATAAAGGTGGCTCGCGACATGAAGTCAGCAATTATCGTCCCATTAACCACACTTTAACTTGTTCTAGGGTGTTGGAAGTGATGAGAAAAAGCCGCGTTGTCTAATTTTTATTATCACGAAACCTTACAAAACACTCCCGGCACGGGTTTCTCAACAAGCGTTCTTGCATGATATGCCAGCCAGAGTTTCTCAACCATGTGACAGAATCTACTGGCGCCGATGAGGCGATTACCATTATATTGTTGAACATGGCGAAGGCTTTTGATCATGTGCCTCATAAGCGTCTCCTGCTCAAAATGTCATTCTTTGGTACTCGTGAGCCATTGCTTAGCTGGTTTTCCTCATAACTCACAGGCCGCCCACAAAGAGTGAAAATAGGAGACAATTGCTCAACGCCCAGACCAGTTACTAGCGGTGTAATACAATGAAGCGTTATGGGACCGTTACACTTCCTCATATATATAAACTTTATATGTCAAATTATCAAGCATGGCATGCTACTCCTATTCGCTGACGATATCGAACTTGTATGCTGCTTCCCTCCTGGCAATCACAATGCATGCTGAGAAAATACACAGGATGACCTCATGTCATTGGAGATTTGGTATCAAACTTGGCTGATGAAATTTTCAGTCAACAAATCCACTATCGTTGTGCACGGTTGTCACGTACCAGATGACTCTGTAAAGTTGGACGGCCACAGCATATTAACCGACAACTCAGTACGTGACCTGGGAGTGCGCTACTCAAACTCATCCAAATTCGCAGAACATATATCTTTCCTAGTCGCTAAAACTAGACGGGTGATAGGTTACATTAAACACTCATTCTTCCTACCTGCTGCGCGGTTGCACCTTTATAAATTATGCGTACGACCCCGGTTTGAGTACTGCACGTTCATATATGGCCACCTGCGCAAGTCTGATAGGCTAACTCTGGAAAGCTTTCAACGTGCATTCAATAAAAGCTTATTGGGTTAGTCATCTTCTCTGAGCTACAGAGAACGCTGCCGGACGCTTGTACTCGATCCTCTCTAGTTACCGCGACTCAAGCTCAACCTTTCACTCATGTATAGTTTGGTCTACGGCAGTAAGTTCACCGTCAGCTTCACGACCAGCTTACAACACAAGTCAAAGTATAACCTCAGAAACAAGGACTTCACTTTGGAAGCTCTTAAATCTCGGAAAAAACTGTGTTCAAATTTTTTCCCAGTAAATTATTCCTACATTTGGAACACACTCCCGTATGCAATAAGGTACAGTAAGAATATACACCAATTCAAACGCAACTTAGAAACTTTCTCAACAATGACGAACGTCATATCCATTTTCAAGCTCTACTTGTCTGAGGACGTTATCTTCGAAAACGGACCTAACAATATCTGACGAAAAAACCCCTGTTTTGCGTGATGTTAAGTCATGTACCTCTCGAACCGATCCGAACTACCGCTTTCATGATAGACCTTGTACTTTCAGACTTGCCAGCGAACAGGATAACATGTCTATAGTCAACACGTATAGGCGTCAATATACATGCCCGTTAGTAACAACCCAAACAATCTGGCACACTCTTACCCCATACTTGTTGATAGCTTGTGTGTCTGTGTTGCGAACCACCATGCAAAGGCTGGACATCCTAAAATCGTTCAAAAAACTCAATCATTTTGTCTTATTACTGCATGATAACCTCGAGCCGCATTTCTTCCATTTTCCTCCCCTGATAGACTACACGAAAACCTCTCGGTATTGTCAAACATTCTTCTCATTCTATACACCGTCTGTACAAAGATGATAGACATCTAAATTCGGCAATAATCGTACACTAGGTATAGCTTATAAACGATCACCTTTCGTTTTATTCAATAGCAGCTGTTCACATGCGGTATATATTTCATCAATCAACACAATGCTATTAACGTCGCAGGAGGTTATGTCATAATGTCACATGTTCCATTGTACGTCATAGCTCACAGAGTTAGTATCACGTAATCCCGTTTATCGCATAATTCCTCTCTCCGTTCTTGGTTTCACTGACACATCCCGTGCGAGAAAACATCCCACCCCGCCCGGACTCTTAAAATTCCGCAGTGGTTGTGCATATCGCGAGCTCCTCGAAATTCTTAGGAAGTTGAGCGAAGATTGACGTCCAGTTGAGAGGTTCATGCATCCTTCGCGAAAGTATATTCGTTCCCACCTCGCCCACATCATGGAAAAATTTTCTGCACATTTTTTCGGGACTATCTACATGGAATAGTGGGCAAATTCTTCGCCAATAAACCCTCTTCATCCTCCGACCACCGATTTTTGGCACGACCTTGAGCAACAGGCCAGCGATCACCTTGTGGAGTCCAAATTGATGTAACAAATCAATTATTTCACTGAACCGCACAGACCCCAAGCACTATCTTCTGAGAACCATGAAGCTCGAATTTCTTTGCCTAGACTTGAATTTTCCCTCCATATGTCTGTTTTTGTCTGTTTTGTCGCTCTACTCACTTAGCTGACTCGTTGTACAATTATCAGATTCGGTGTTCAATTATGTATATGCTAGAAATCTTGCGTTGATCACGCTCTCCTGAGTGTGTTTCTCACAAATGCGTCGATAAATATACCATTGTTATTATTATTATTGAGCGCAATTCGAGGTTTGTTTGCCACTAACTTATCGTCAATTTTTGCACAGACCGATATGCTTCATTGGCAGTGTTTCCATTATAGGATGTCTGGAGGCGTTTTTCAACAGCACTCTGTTGCTGCTACAACAGGTGTAACAGTCGGGTGGGAAAACTGGTGTAGTTGCATATGTACATGTATCAAAGCTTGCTTTGTGAAGCGATGATATAAGTTTTGTCTACGATTATTTTATAAAACTCATCTATTGGTGGTGTTGGGAATCGTCGAATATGTGCTGCGGATTGATAAGACTGCTTTCAGGAAAATAGTTATTTTCAAGCAGTTTGAACAAGCTTTCGAATCGTTTTCAGTATTTCTGGCGTGGAGTCCTAATTCTAACGCCCGCTTTCTTCCCGCCGCCGCCGCTGCGATGCCCGCGCGGGCTTGACCCTGTTTTGTTACATGGTCTAAAGTGCGTTCCTACAACGGGGTGACCAAGAGCTATTTCTAAGATACAGTCACATCTGAGTTTCCATGTCGCTTTATAAACGGTAGTAGGTGGTTCACAGTACACGAAAGTTTTTAGGAGAGTAACAAGGGGGGTCTACATAGCACAAGGGAGAGCGCAAGATTCCATTGCGACTGTACGCAGTATATTGAGGGGTTGCTTCTGTTTTCCCAACGTTTTATGCGTGCGCAACCCTTTTGTGGTGATTGTGAATCACTTGAAATGGACCACCATCAATTACAACGTGAAGGCACATGAAGACACCCAGGTTAGTCCGAAAAAACCTGTACATGGATACCCATATACACAAATGTGTGCGCGGGTCTTAAGCCTGTTTTTCCCATGTACACGTGCTCGAATACAACTCTACATAGGGTCAAATTTGTTGGAGGTTTTCATAGGTTACAATGTTTCCTTCTTCCAACAGTGCGAGTAGCGGGTGCATGATGTCGTACATCAACAGAACAATGTTTAGTTTTGCGAACACACATCAGATTAAATGCTATGTGAGAGTGTAAGCGAGTGATAGAAATGCAACAAACTGATTTGAGGAGATTGTTTTCAAGAGAGAGTTTAGAACCTGAAACGGATTTGTATGTTATTTGCAGCTGAAGACCAGGCACTTCCAAGGCTGCATTCAAAAATATCATCGGGGGATATGCAGGGTATGAGGATAGACATTGCACTTGATAGTGCAAGATGGCTGCTTAAGCCTCTTTGAAACGCCGCTTGTTATTAATGGCTCTGATTTCGTTCTGAAGTTCACTCCGCGCATGGAAATATTTTACAGTGGATCTTGCAAGCGTTTTCTCCGAGCTGGTAAAGTTGGCATGGTGAAAACCCTACTATTCCAAGTAAACGACAATCGACGTTCAATTGCAAAAGTTCGTACAAGAGCGTCTGTTTCAGCCCAGTCCGTTTGATCGGTGTTGTTGATTTTGTCAATGTTTGTTGCGTCATTCTAAGATTGCTGAGGTTTGCTTGATGTTGAAAGGTAGCCCTACGCTTTGCTGTCTTCTCCAAATGAAATACATTACTCATCCATGCTCTTACGCCACCTACTTTGACCGTTTTCCTTACCCCTGTTTAGAACGGGCCCTGTAAACTTCTAAATACCGAAATTAGACATTTTCCCTTCCGTATTTTTCCTTGAGTAACTTATGATTCCCGTCGTTTCTCGACGCATGAACAGTCGTTTTGCTCTGATCAAACCAATGACCGTTTGTTCGAGTGAGCTCAACCCGTCTCATCGTCCACTACCGTTGATCGGTGCCTGGTTGTCAATTTGTTGTGTGGGCACTTTCTTTCTTTGATTCCTGAGGATATTCACATTTGAGGTGAGAGACTCAATTTTCTTGTACATTTATTCAATAAGTGCCATATTAAATCTAGTTATTACGAGCGCCTTCTTGTTAACCGTCCCCATGATAGACTAACTCTGTCGTTGAATATTGAGAGGCATTTATTGGATCAACCGACTACACGTAACTCGGTGTGAACTTGAATCGTTAGCGTGCGATTCATTAGGTGTTAAATCAGCTATGCGCATTTATCGTTTACCCACTCGTACGTTTGACAGGAGATGGATGACCACTCTCTCCACTTTGATTGTTTTCCCTTCTCACTGACCGTGCTTCTTCTTGTATTTAAATTCGTCTTGGCAGCACTCGGAGCCTCCCTTGCAAGGGCTGACACAACCATTCAGATTATTTGAGCAACAACTAATTCCTTCCAATAACGTTGAAAATGATATACTAACAAAGCTCGAGATCGTTTATCTGTGGAAGATTGTCCCGGCGCAGTTTGTTTGTTCTTACTTCCAACTGCTTGATGACCGCCTATGTGTACCTTGGCGTTACTTGCGCACTTTCACTCCACCACTGCGCGGCCTGCTGCATGTGGTTGTTTTCACTCGGGTCGTTGGTAACGCAACTGGTAGATGTTGTGGATTCTCCGCCAAAGTTTGTTAGCTTCTTCCGTACAGTTTTTCATATCACTGTTCTATCTTAGAACACTATTAATAAGAAATGTATCTTCAGGAACGTCTTTTAGATCCGAATCGGTCACTGAGAAAGCTAAAAATATATAGGCGCTCGTCAAACGAAATACGCTTATACCCTGAATCCAGTCTGTCGACCGCCGTACCGAGCAGAACTAGTGGATTTTCAACACTTACAAGCAGATATGAGAGAGAGGGGGAAAAGCGCATGTTGTTAGGCGCACAGTTTGGTTGTTGTTCTCGCTTGTTTGAAACCGGGGTCAATCGCGTGATGCGCCTATTGTTTAAAATCACAGTGAGAGCCCCATTATGACACAGTGATTTTTACGTCGTCTTCAGTATTCCCCTCAAAATGCCTGGCTGCCTTAACGCATCCTGCGATCACTGTATTAATAATTTTTATCTGAGCGTGACGAATTCATCACAATCACAGCCATATACGTTAATTCAAACAAACCACCAAGTATTCGTTCTATATTTTTAATACACCCCATTTTCCTGTTGACACCTTCTTAGCACTTCTCTTCATGGAGGTGGGGGCAGGTGAAATCCAAGTAGTAGCCAATTGATTCGGTGTCCTAGATGATATAGCAACATACAAAGATTTGCAACCCGCTTCTCGCCTGTCGTGTACGTCTTTACCAGTGTTGGAACCGATTCAACAGACCGAAACCCATTCGTTGTTAACTATTGACAACCGATGGACATATAAACCAAGGCTCAGCGCGTTAACCCCTCGTATTATTACCGACCCTGGAAGGTAAGGCGTACCGAGAGGCACGTCAAGCTAGCGAGGCAAGGAGCACGTCTTTAACAACGAAGTCGATCGTGTCTGGCGGTTACGGGCAATCTTTTTGCGACGTTCATTTGTGTCTTTTTCGCCTAGAATCAAGCAGGTTTGTATGCGCGCACTGGAAAAACTTCTTCAACATGCAGTACGCACAGAAGCGTCCAATTTTGACCCTGATTGTGCGATGTTCACTGAATAGACATGCAGCTATATGTGTTCTGCTTGCAATGCGTCTCAGAAAGTCCTAACAAGATTCGTACACCACGCAGGTTTAAGTGGCATGCCTAACAGAAAACATCCATCGATTGATTACTGTTGAATACAGGAGTCCTAGCGAGCAAGGCGCACAGTTTTGGGTCCGTTGTGTCTTATCTATTCGTCATGACATCCTTGTGCCTGAGGCATGGTGCTCCTCAGATCCTCCAGGAACACAGCTGAAAATCATAGGTTATCGTATGTTTCGTAAGGCTGGTCACACCGAGTGAGACAGCGGATGCATCACCTACATAAAAGAGCCAATTTTCCACAATCACGTTCAACACCTCATCACGACATCGGCGACTCCTCGTGATTGCCAATCTGTACTGCTTCTCATGAGTTTCTCGTAAGGTGCACACGCAGACCACTTAATACCACTAGCAGTAAAACTAACGCAACCGTTGAAACAGAGAAATTCCAGGAAGAGCCCTTTCATAAAACTCTTCAAACCACATTTCGCTACTTCGTTTGGTGTGAACAGCAATACGCCACCCGCAATTATTCCAACAAAAGTAGACAAAACCCTGAATAGTGTTGCGCTCACAGTCAGCTACTAATAAGTTCACAATTCACCATTGACCCGATGGTAACCAATGCTTGCCGCCAAAAATAAAGAGAAGAATTCGGTATGCTCATTTTATCAATGAATCTGTTCCAGTCCTCTTTTTTACTCGACATCCCAGAAGAATAACGAATATGATGCCTCGCCGCTAAAGTGGTTCAAGACAACATAACGGTAGCTATTGCCCTGTCAGCTACACTTCAAACTGCTTGAAGATGCCAGA
Organism: Paragonimus westermani; assembly: GCA_008508345.1. NCBI lineage: Eukaryota > Metazoa > Platyhelminthes > Trematoda > Plagiorchiida > Troglotrematidae > Paragonimus > Paragonimus westermani. The sequence continues at coordinate 32,058 of QNGE01000943.1, read as the reverse complement.
AAGAACGGTCGAAGTGCACATCGTCGTGTTGCAGACGTCTTACACTCCTACGACGGTTACTAAGCAGGGTTTTCTCAGTAACTGATCGGGCACAACATGTTGGTTGGTATACCTAAGCCATGCATCGACGTCTCGCAATGTAGGTGACACAATCGTCGTCGTGCAGGCATATACAAAATAGTTGATGGATCATGTGCTTCGTAAGCGTCTGTTCATCAAATTAGCATTTTTGACATACAAGGGCCCTTATACTGTTGGCTTTCCTCATATAAGGAAGACAACACTCAACCAAACAAAATAGGCGAACATTGCTCAACACCAAAGCCAGCCAATAATATTGTGATTCAAGGAAGCTTTGAGACCGTTACTTTTCTCGCGTATATAAACAGCGTGTGCGATGCTATCAACACGGTAAACCCTTTTTTGCTGGCGATACTGAATTCAGTCACACATTGCAACTTCACCTCCTGTTTACAGAATATGCAACAGCACGCGGCGTCATCGAACTTCCGGTGCAAGACATATCTGATGACGTTGTCGGCAAACAGATTGAACTTCATTGTTCAGACTTGCTAAATACCCCATAGTTCTCTGTCACCAAAAAGTCACAGTATCAACACCGCGACTGTCGTTCAAGATCTGAGAACACGGTACTCAACCCACATTACTTTCTCTGAACCAGTGCATCACCAGGTAGCCTAAACTAAAATACAATGGTCTGTATCAAAAAGACATTCAGTTTAACGGATGCCTGGCCGGTTTTTTGCGAAATACAGGTTGGACCTCAGCTTCAGTACTGCAGTTTCACTTACGCCCACCTAGCAGATTTGATCGGATTGTGCCGGAAAATCTTCAGTGCCCATTTGCCAAAAGGTCGATAAGATATTTGTACTTCCTCGACCATGGAGGATGTTGTCGAAAACGGAATAGTCATTCATTTTTCGTCATCATCCTCCATGAAGGGTGGATAATAATAATAATAATAATAATAATAATCGTATATTTCTGGACGCATTTGTGAGGAACACGCTCAGGAGAGCGTGATCAACGTACAGATTTTTAAGCATACACACATATGAATACCAGATTTGAAAATTGTACACTGGGTCAGCTATATGAATACAGAAACAAAACAGATATGGTATCAGGGGGAAATTCAAGTGTAGGCACAGATCTTTGAGCTACGTAGTTCTGGGACGGTAGTACTTGGGATCTGCAAAATTCGATAAAATAATTGATTCGTTACATCAATGGGAACTCCACAAGGTGACTGTGACATGCAGGCCCGTCGATTCCGCTCAGACTTTCCGTGGACCGAATTCACAGCAATGCGGAGGCGCCGGGGAACAGCGTTCTTTCGAAGTAAGAGGTCCAACAAACTTCCTGTAAAGGGAAACAACATAAACAAGCGTGAGGCAAAGGCCCACTGAGCATGCACACGACTTACACAAACGTAAACTGAAACGGCACCGACAACACAGCAGCATGCTCCGTTGCACAACCCAAATTCCGTTTGTGCGCGCTCGCTGGTTTCGGTTGCGCGTTGCAGTGATCACTGGCCTAATGCTGAAGGTCGCGCCAAAAAGGGGTGGTTGGAGAATGAAGAGGATGTATTGGCGAAGAAGTTGATTAGTATTCCATGTCGATAGTCCGGGGAAAATTTTTCATGATGCGGGCAAGGTTGGGACGCATATATTTTCGCAGGGTCCGCATGGACCTCTCGATCGGACGTCATTATTCGCTCAAATTCCAAAGAATTTTGAGAAGCCGTCGATAGGCTCAGCCACCGCGGAAGTTTAAGTGTCCGGGTGGGGTTGGATGTTTCCTCGCGCGGGATATATAAGTGAAACCAAGGAGGGAGAGCGGAATCTTGTGGTAAACGGGATAACGTGAAACTGACTGTGTGAGCTATGACGAACAATGGAACAACTAATATTCTGGCATAACCTTCTAAGTGACGTTAGTAGCATTGTGTTAACTGATGAAATATATACCATTAGCAAACAGCTGATATCAAGTGACACGAGAGGAGATCGATTATAAGCTTTTCCTGGTATACGATTACTGCCGGATTTCAATATCAATTATCTCTGTACGGCCGGTATGTAGGATGAGAACAATGCTTGACAATACTGAGAGGTTGCCTGATGGTCTATCAGGGGGGAATGAGGAAGAGTTGCGACTTGAGGTTATTATGCAGTCGTTAGACAAACAGATTAATTTTTTGTTTTTCAAACAATTTTAGCATGCTCAGCTGTTGCGTGAGGGTTTGCAACACATACACACAAGCTACCAATAAGTATGAGGAAAGGGCGTACCAGGATGATTGGGTTGTTACTAACGGGCATGTATATTGACACCTATACGTGTTGACTATAGACATGTTATCCTGTTCGCTGGCAAGTTTAAAAGTACAAGATCTATACTGCAATCGGTAGGTATGATCGGTTCGGGGGGGGGCGCGTGACGTAATATCACGCAACACAGAGGGCTTTCCTCAGATGTTATTAGGTCCGTTTTCAAAGACAACCTCCTCAGAAAAGTAGAGCTTGGAAATGGGCATGACGTTCGTCATTGTTAGGAAAGTTTTTGAGTTCCGTTTAAATCGGTATATATTTTTACTGGCTTTAATTGCATACGGGAGTTTGTTCACAGTGTAGGAATATTTTACTACGAGAAAATTGGAACGTAGTGTTCTCCGGGATTTGAGAGTTGCCAAGTTGAAGTCCTTGTTTCTGAGGTTATACTTCGACCTGTGTTATAAGCGATTCGCGAAGCTGATGGTGAATTCATTGTCGTGTACCAGGTTATACACGAGTACAACGTTATGCTTGAGTCGCCGAAACCAAGGAGTATCAGGTGCAAGCGTCTGGCAACGTTCTCTGTAGCTAAGATGGGATGGATAATCCGAGTAGCTTCTCGTGAATGTACGTTGGAGACTTTCCAGAGTTACCCCATCAGACTTGCGCAGGTGGCCATATATGAACGTGCCGTACTCAAACTGGAGGCGTACGCATAGTTTATGAAGGTGTAATCTACAGCAGGTAGGAAGAATGAGTGTTTAATGTTACCTATCGTCCGTCTAGTTTTAGCAACTAGGAAAGGTATATGTTGTGCAAAGTTGAGTGAGTTTGAGTAGCGTGAACCTAGGCCACGTACTAAGTTGGCGGTTGATATGATGTAACCGTCCAGCTTTATAAAGCCATCTGGTAAATGGCCACCATGCACAACGACAGTGGATTTGTTGACTGAAAATTTCATCAGCCAAGTTTGAAACCAAATCTCTAATGACATGAGGTCCTTCGGCATATTTTGTGAACCTGGATGTAGATTGCCTGGAATAAAGCTGTAAACAAGTTTGATAACACCAGCATATAGGAATAGTTTGCGATGGTTAATAACTTGACATATAAAGTTTATATATATGAGGAAGTGTAACGGTCCCATAACGCTTCATTGTATTACACCGCTAGTAACTGGTCTGGGCGTTGAGCAATTGTCTCCTATTTTCACTCTTTGTGGGCGGCCTGTGAGTTATGAGGAAAACCAGCTAAGCAATGGCTCACGAGTACCAAAGAATGACATTTTGAGCAGGAGACGCTTATGAGGCACATGATCAAAAGCCTTCGCCATGTTCAACAATATAATGGTAATCGCCTCATCGGCGCCAGTAGATTCTGTCACATGGTTGAGAAACTCTGGCTGGCATATCATGCAAGAACGCTTGTTGAGAAACCCGTGCCGGGAGTGTTTTGTAAGGTTTCGTGATAATAAAAATTAGACAACGCGGCTTTTTCTCATCACTTCCAACACCCTAGAACAAGTTAAAGTGTGGTTAATGGGACGATAATTGCTGACTTCATGTCGCGAGCCACCTTTATAGCGGAGCCTAATTGTAGAGGTTTTCCACTGAAGAGGGAAGGAACCTGATGTTGAAGAAAGTGTACAAATATTAAGTAGAAGCAGAGGAATGTCTTTCCCTCCGTATTTTAGTGCAACGGGATAAATGCCATCAGGAACAGGTAGGTGAGACGGTTTGGTAATAGCTAAGTGAGAGCGTACGAGCCATGCATCAACAGGGATATGGCTTAGGTACGTACTTGTACTTACAGGAGGAGATGGGGGCGGTATGTGTCCTTCAATGTTGAAGGAAGCAGCAAAATATGAATTGAAAACCTCACAGATTGTTAGAGGATCATCTACAGTGGTTTTGTCCTGCGGTGTCACTGCTGAGATCGCAAGGTCTCTTGCATAGTTCCTGCGTCTCATCATCTGCGAGCTCTTACCTGTGCTGTTAAGCGCACGTTCTTCTTCACTCCTGTAGAGCATTTTGGTTCTATATCCAAATGCATTGAACATTTTATGCACCTCCACGATGAGAGAGAAGTCTCATGTTTTTCGGTACCGTGATTTGAGACTTTTGAGCTTGCCTTGCTCCTTTGGAGTGAGACTCATGCCGTTACCGTACACATTACGGTGTTTTGATCTTTGCGGGGCTAAGATGTTCATACAAGACATGAAGTGTTCATTAAATGCCTCGTTTGCAATACTAGGATCGGAGGTAAGAAAAGATGTGTTTCACTCCAGAGATCTCAGCAGTGTGGTGGACACGGTCCAGTCGACGAATTTAGTTTGACGGTAGTGTATGACGGTCGAGTCTTCAACAGCTTTTAGGTCGGACGTTAAGTTCACTATGTTATGACCACTTTCTGGAGATTGTTCCAAGACGGATACAGTGGCAGACTAGATGCCCGTGGTAAAGATGAGGTCTGATGTATGATCTTGTCCAGTAGGCACTGAAACACGTTAGCACCATCCGTTTATTTGGACATCCAAGGAACTAAGCTTGATTTGCAAAGGCATTGAAAGGGGTCCAGGAGATATTGGGCATGTTGAAGTCTTCGCCAATTATTTTGTACTGTGAAGGTAAGGCTGATACATAGCTCAGTCCATTAATAAGGTTCGTCATGTCGTCTTGAGTGGTGTTAGTTGGTCTGTAGACACACCATAAGAGTAATTCACGGGATCCAGTCGACACTCGCAGCCACAAGGAATCATCTATCATACCAAGACATGGCTCATCGAGTATGGTTGCAGAATATTGCTCCCTCAGGTAGATTAAACATTCTCCACCTCCTCCGACACTACGATTTCTGCGAAAAATGTGATAACCTATAAAGTTTAGTTGTGTCTGGAGTCTCAGGGGTACACCAAGCTTCAGTGACTAGAATAATATAGGGATTATATAAGAATATAAAGGATCTAAAGATGTGCATCTTATTAATTAGCGAACGTGCATTGAAAAGCAGCAAACTTAGTGCATTTTTCTTATTCGGCACCATTTTTATATTTTTAAACTTGTCTAAAACAGAAACATCTTTTTGATTCAAGGACTCTGGTGATAATGATTGGTCTGATATCCTTGTAATGAGCTCATTGGAGAATGGTAGGGTGTCACCTGCGTTTGAGTCCATGACAGGAAGTGTTGGGAAAGTGCCAGTAAGGCATTGTTGTGTAATGGAACTATGTGGGATGTAGTTAGTAGGAGAAATCTGAAAAGTGTGTGTTACGCTATAAAAGGTTATTGCTTATGTTGATTGGTCATATCCACCTGCTCGTTGTCAACGAAGAGATCGCGGGTTGCCTTTAGGTGGATACACAAAGTGTACGGTCTATCCGTGTTTGAAGGGGTGTTGAACGTGAGGTAGGCTTTTTCATGGGGCTCTGGTTTAGCCCCATATGAATGAATGAGTCACGCGAGAGACTGCTATTATTAGGCAGAAGCCTGGAAATGAGGAATGGTAAGAGATGCGTCCTTTTATTCGCAAGGTAGGGGTTTGCGTTTCCTTGCCTGTTTATTTCCTTATGATGCACAGGTGGAATCCTTGGGCGGCGCATAAAGTAGTGAGTTGCAGAGGGTTTGTGATCACGAGCACCCCATTGGTGTTCGGTTTGTGGATTCCTACGGGTTTGGTTCGAAGTCGAGGCACCGACCCGTCTTCGATTAAAAGACCTCGGCGTCCTGTCTTATTTGAGCCAGTTTCCGCGCAGATAGGTTGCAGTCTAGACGCTCCATCGATTTCAATATGGACACGCTCATTCGTGTGCCCCCATTTGCCAGTTGATTCCTCGACCGATGCACCCCCAACGTTCGGCACGCTGTTGGAAATGTAAAGATCTACTGTTAGATCAATCAAGCCAGCGAATTTGTTTTCTTTGATGGAGTTAACATTGTCGGTAGGATCGCTGGTGCATTTGGGTGTGGTGAAACAAAGCGGTACTGCGCGATCTTTGGAACACATTTTACCATCTTTGGATATCGTTGGACCCTCTTCCGATGCATCCTGGATCACATGGTTGGAGACGGAGTTCCTGTCCAGTAAGAGGTTTTGACATTTTCTTTCGAGGGGCGTTCTGTCCTCCATAACTGTTAACAGTTCAAACGAGGTTTTAGACTTAATAAGGTACTGACTCAGTATGAAATGTTTTGCAATTACCTGACTATGAAATTTGAATAACAACAGGCAGCAGAACTTTTGTGTCTTCTCGCGAAGACGGATGCAGGTATATGATGTTGGGTTTATTCAAGTAACCTTCGAGGGTATCTTTCAATGCTTTCCAGGTGCAGCTTATCTGGCACATCGGATACGATGGCACTGTTTGAGCAACGCATCATTTTTGTGATTTCTGCTACCAATGTGTTGATGAACCTACTTGCGCTCCGAATGTCATCCATCCTGGGACTTTCAGGCACCCTGAAAATGCAAGACAAAGAGGCAAGCTTCTCTTTCAGGGAATCAAGTGCAGTATGACTTACCCCTAATTGGACGAGCTCTGCTTCCAGCTTAGATACCTCGACAAATAAGTCCGCCACTACACTATCTACAGGAACAGAGCAGTTTTTAGGATGAGTGGTAGGGATCACCAGATTATTTTCACCCCCTTTAACGGCAGTAACATCAGGAGAGCCTACATAAGTTTTGGACCTAGAACCTTTACCTTTAGGACGATTAAAATCGACTATAGAGCACGTTGTTGTGGATTTGGCACCAGCGGATATTGTATGACGAGTGATTTTGGTCACCATCTTTCATGAATATAATCTTATTTTCGGGTAGACTTGGACAAAAGTGGAATGTGACCAGAATATGGATGATAATAGTATCACAGATAAAAAATATAAGAGAAGCTTCAAATTAAATATTCAAACAGTACTTACTTGCCCTATTAAAAACGCGCGGAGTCATTAGTAGCTGACTGCGAGCGCAACACTATTCAGGGTTTTGTCTACTTTTGTTGGAATAATTGCGGGTGGCGTATTGCTGTTCACACCAAACGAAGTAGCGAAATGTGGTTTGAAGAGTTTTATGAAAGGGCTCTTCCTGGAATTTCTCTGTTTCAACGGTTGCGTTAGTTTTACTGCTAGTGGTATTAAGTGGTCTGCGTGTGCACCTTATGAGAAACTCATGAGAAGCAGTACAGATTGGCAATCACGAGGAGTCGCCGATGTCGTGATGAGGTGTTGAACGTGATTGTGGAAAATTGGCTCTTTTATGTAGGTGATGCATCCGCTGTCTCACTCGGTGTGACCAGCCTTACGAAACATACGATAACCTATGATTTTCAGCTGTGTTCCTGGAGGATCTGAGGAGCACCATGCCTCAGGCACAAGGATGTCATGACGAATAGATAAGACACAACGGACCCAAAACTGTGCGCCTTGCTCGCTAGGACTCCTGTATTCAACAGTAATCAATCGATGGATGTTTTCTGTTAGGCATGCCACTTAAACCTGCGTGGTGTACGAATCTTGTTAGGACTTTCTGAGACGCATTGCAAGCAGAACACATATAGCTGCATGTCTATTCAGTGAACATCGCACAATCAGGGTCAAAATTGGACGCTTCTGTGCGTACTGCAGGTTGAAGAAGTTTTTCCAGTGCGCGCATACAAACCTGCTTGATTCTAGGCGAAAAAGACACAAATGAACGTCGCAAAAAGATTGCCCGTAACCGCCAGACACGATCATCATCTGTTCCTGAGGTTCGAGGTTTCCCTGAAGCTGGAGACGCAAAATACTGTAGTAACTGCTATCCAGTGCGGTATTACCTGCCAAATTTATGCACATGAGTAGTTATTTTCCAGTTATGATTATTCTGAGTGGCCATTCTTTGACACGGAATTTAGAACTTTTTGCAGGGCAGTCAACCCAAAATTCCAAGAGGCCTTACCGCAGAGGCCGATTGAGTATCTTTCGAACACCGCATTGGGACTAGAGTATAATGGGAACCATACCACGATGCGCCATGAATTGAAAACAACGACAGACAGCTGCATTTTGAGGGCAGGAGCTCAATAATAAATGGAAACTAGTTAAAGTCAGAAAACTGGGAGCCTAAAACCCATTATATCATGAACACAACCCACTCAATCGCAAAACAGGATGGCGTCAGTAAACTGCGTTTCAATGCCAGAATTTGAAAAACAACACAGGTTACGGTCGTTTAAATTATTGACCAATCAAAAAATAAAGTATGAGTCAATAACACTGGTTTTGGTGATTTTGGTTTCCGCAGCAGAAACCGAGGTGAGAAATTGAAATATGTGGTGATATAATCCTATTCGCAACAGCTCCAGTTATCACGGTTTGTGAGTAAGATGCCTGCTGTCGATAACTTGTATCGACTCTGGTTATCTAAACTGGAGTGAGGTGTGTACTAATGATCTCGTCATATGTGTTCCAGTCTGGTGTTTTATGAAAGTCTCTCACCTAGTGAAATCGGACGTCATTATGCTGTCCACTGGGTGTCAGGTAGGTTTACACCACCAGATCACTGCACCATATTAATCTTTCACGGACAAACCTTAGGGCATAATGCAGGACCCCCACAATGTGCGTATCTTGTTGATCGTCACAAGATTCGGCTGTTTTATCCAGTAATCTGCACGTAATCGTGCACCAAACACATCTTTCTGGCTCACCACAATTTAAGTGACTAACTTCCGTTCCGCTGTTTGTTGGCAATCATTGCGGTGACCTATATAAGACAAACCATCTTGAGTGCTGTCACGTCAAGATAAGTTCCCAGCATCGACCGAGTTACAAAGCGCGTAAGCGTCGTCAATTTTCATTCGACAATTGGTTTACCTAGGGAATTGTACTATTTTGTTCTGTTTATTGTGCTATTCATGCAACAAACAGATGCGTCAACAAGCCAGTAGATAACGAACTTTTTGGAGATGCCCTTTATACTGCTACCGAAATCTTGCTCAGTATCCAGTCTGTGTTGAAAAACGCACGGACAAAAATGATCGATTGCCACTTCCATTCCTATGTGTGAGCGAACGCTACTTTTGCTGCCATTTTCGCTTTAATATTACTTGATTTTCTTTATTTTTTGGTGTCCATACGTGATTTCAGATGACGGATGGAAAAGTGTTGCGGTTTTTTCATTGTATTATGCCCAATATGCCGCGCATCCGAAGCCACTGCGTGAGACCGCATCAGACACAGTTGTTGGACTCGATAAAGTTGATGTAACGCATTTATGGATAATTTCTCGTACCCGAAAGTTTTGGTTTCTCCTGCAACTCCGTTGGGTAACTGTATGTTGGAAAAGCCCTTCAGTGGATTGTGTTACAGTTTGATTGTTTCGCAACGCCAGTTATACTTGGAATACTTCAAATAATTTCTGGCAATACTGGTTTTTAGATTGACGTTTTTAAATCTCAGTGCGTACTATCTCTGACTTTGCTGAGACAGAAGGAATATCCGACCAAGTAGTGGTGCGTTTTCAGCCACTACTTGGTTGCTTGTGTGTACCAGATTCTATTAAACGTTCTAAACTAGGCGGTCTGGTTAATATGGCCACCTTAAAACGTGGTCCGACAGAAACTGAAGCTCAAAGGTCAGAAATCGCAGTTTTGTGACATAGCTCGAACTAACTTTTCTCAAAGATATCCAGGCCTCCGACCTACCATATCACCCAGGCGACATATCGCGGTCAAAACTGTTTGCCAGAACCACAACCGTTCCGGCAGCTGAGCCGAAAGGTGCACCAAACCCTGCAACTACGCATCATCGATGCGTTGCAAAATCAGCGACCGAACTTTATTGGCAAACAGTGTGGTCACCGTTAACTCCCACAGTCATCCTGATTTTGTACGGGATGTGGATACCAGAAACACGTTCCTGATTGTTACCGAGGCACAGGTTAGCGTATTTCTGTCACAGCCCTGCAGCTCACAGCTCCACGCCGCAAACGGCACTTCCATAACTACTTATGGGCAGCGGCCCTTAATCCTCAGTCTGGGCCTCCGACGGACGTTTTGCTGGGTGTTCACAATTGCAGCAGTATCTTTAGCCATAATCGGTATCGACTTTCTCTGGCACTTCGACCTTCTGGTCGATGAGAGACGTCGTCTGCTGACCTATTTCGACACTGGGCTGACCATACCCTGCACGCACGACAGTTGCAGCTATGACACCTGTATTTGCCCAACCCGTCGCTTCTGAACATTTTGTGGATCTCTTCACTGAGTTCCCACAACTCGTTTGCACATCGAACGATATTTCACCGGTGACCCAAAATGTCACACGCCATATCCGTACGAGGAATACCCCCGTCCCTACATGGTCTCGTCGGTTGGCCCCAAAAAACTCAAATTTGCCAGGGTAGAGTTCGAGTATATGCTTGAACTCGGAATAGTACACCTTTCGGAGAATCCATGGGCCTCATCTTTGCATATCGCCCATAAGAAGTCAGGTGATTGGAGTCCACGCGGTGATCAACGAGGGACAAACAAAGCAACCGCTCATGACAGTTATCCAATCCCGTATATGCAGGAGTTAACCGCTTGCTGACACGGAGAAAACTTTCGGGAAGATAGATTTAGTACATGCTTAGCACCAGATCCCGGTAGCTAAAGAAGACACCCGAAACCACTGTTATAATCCGTTTTAGTTGTTTCGAATTTTTTGAACGTCATCTGGCCAGAGCAACGCGGCTCAAACCTTTCAACGCTTCATTCGTGAGGTTTTACGTGATTTGGACTATGTCTGCCCTCACCTGAATGATATTTCATGACCAGTTTCTCATAGGAGGAACATCTCACACATCTTCGCATCTTACTGAAACGGTCGACCCAAAATGGTGTCACATTAAGTCCCACCAAATACAAACTAGGTAAGACCACCATGGAAGTTCTGGGTCACAAGATCTCAGAAAAGGTAATCGCCGCATTCACGCATGAAGTCGGATCTACACGTGAATACCACGAGCCACATTCCTTTGAGCAACTCTGTCGGTTTAGTGGTCTGTTCAACTACGACAGACGTTCCATACCTCACTGTGCTCACACAATGCAGCCGATGACCGATCTTCTCGTGAAGTTGAACGGAAATTTCAGTTCGCAGAGGCTGCACGCACTGCGTTTGTTAAACTGAAGGGTGCGATAGCGGAAGTGTGTTGACCGCATCAAAATATGACCTGCAGCCATACCACCACCCAAATTCGAATAAGGAAAAGTAGCCAGCACCATCCTAAAAAGCTGACTGGAACAATTCGGCTGTCCAGCAGTGGTGACCACAGATCGCGGATCACACTTTGAATGACATTTTGAGGCCCTCTTAAATATGATTGGAGGCAAGCACATTCGCATTACAGTAACCATCTGACAGTAAATGGAATGGTTGAGCGCTTCCACCGCTAGCTAACAGCTGCCCTTAGTGTACATGCTAACTCTTCTTCGAAAGAGGCACTCCCGTTAGTTCTTTTAGGGCTGCGAAACACGGTGAAAGAGGACCTAAACGCTACCGCAGCCGACCCAATTTTTGGTTGCACGCAGGTTACCAGGTGAACTTGTTTTTAACTGCACCATCAGCACCGTACGACTACGGCAGCTACACAGCTCGTGTGGTGCGCCACATGTGAAAGCTGCGCCTGGTGCAGCCTAAAGCGCAGTCAGCAGCTGTGCGTGTGCACGCTAAACTGTACTCTTGTACTCATATCTTCCTTCGCACGGATAACCTAAAGTGGCCACTGCATCCCCCATACACCGGCCCCTATCGTGTCCTCGCAAGAGACACGAAAACCTTCACCATTAGCCGAAGTGGTAAAGTCGAGGTAAATTCTCTTGAAAGGCTGAATCCAGCATTTGTGAGAAAACCATCAGCCACGTCAGCATCTACCTCTAAGTATAATCATCTTGATGTGGAGCTGTGTAAGCCTGTACGTTTCGTGGAGTTTGTTAACATTTCTTATTTTTGGAAATGACGTTCATCAACATAACATGCGAACATTCGCACTCATCGCTTTAATTCACCTGCTGTTTTGATCTGTGGTACGAAACGCTTCCCATTTGAATGTTAACTATTTACCGACTCATCCATTTATGAGTTTTGGTTAATCTGGCAAGTAGAAAAACCGATGAACTGTTTGTTTTGACCCCTACGCGATCGCAGTTACCTGATGCGTTACTATGCCCACGAACAAAATGGCGTCGTTCTGAACGAAGTTTATTCGCTTGCTAAACTTTTTCTTTTTCGAGTTTATCGACTTTAGACAGGACTGCAAAAAGTAGAGGAAACCGAAAGCATCGACACAAAGTTGCAGTGTTTATGTAAGGTCGGCCGCGAAATTATTTATTCCGTTGGATATGTTGACTTGGTGAGTTTTTCCCTTTCCGCCTGTCCTGTGTTTTTTCTCCTGCAGACGATCCGAACATGGTGCGTGGACAGACAACTCTTAACTACCTATTGCACTGTACCGAACGAGCCTACCCTTCTTTTCCCCCAAGGGTTGGGCAGGCGCTGCGATAGATAAGAAACGCACCGAAGAATAGATGACACAAATAAACAGAGCATACTAACGCAGCTGCCATTTCCAACCGAAACCTCCAGAAATTTGACATTTCCCATCACGCACCATCATTCTCTGTGTGTATCATCCTGTAACTGTGACCAGAAAAAAATACGAGATATGTAGAGTTCAGACGGGCTATGGCCGATCAATTACGAACAACGCAACGAGTAGACGAGAAATATATTGTCGACACGTAAAATCGACGAGAGCGAGACTTAACGTCAACACAGCAAAACGCCATGCGAGCAGGCACCGAGGCAGAAACGTTCGAATGCGCGGGTGGCCTGCCGGTAACCATGCTCGTTCAAACAAACGTTTAAGAGCATACAAAATGTGGGGGAGGGAGAGAGTACAAATGCTAACTGTAACTTCAACGCAGTTAGCCATAAACAAATAGGGTCGCCACAGATGTAATTTTTTCTCCTTTTCTGCTACAAAGCAGGCCTGTGTAATACTTACCAGCCTTCTGGGGGAAGAGCTACGTGGCGACTATATCTAGTAATATTTTGATATTCGCATCCAACTATACCGTTCTGATGATTTTGTCTTTAAACGCTTTTGTTTTAGTCAAGCTATCCACGTTGTATCATCTCTCTAGAGGCAAAACTCACAACCCGCACCGTGCTTCCTTAGCTTGGCGTGTTTCTATGTACACTATTTTACAGGGTCAACACTAATGCGCTGAAGTTAACGCGCTGGGCCTTTTTATTGCCGATCGGCTTTCGATGGTGAATACAAACTGAGTATCATTTTATTGGATCGCGCCCAACATTTTTCACCACTTACCAACTGTGCCAGTTCGGAGAAGCGCTGTAATGATTGGGGTTCGTTTTCAGTGGTAGAGAATGAAACGTGGTTATTATAGAGAATGAAATTCATGATAATGGAGATGGTAGATTTACCACCCAGAAACGAGTGAATTTGCGATAAACGTGCTACAAAAATAGCCCCAAGGAAAAGGCGATTTATAGTGGGGTTGTAGTTAAAAAGGTTACGTGGAATGATAATGGGATGATATGAATGAGCCAAGCCTTGAGGTGTTCAGGGATTTGTGGACGTCACAAGGGATCCGGCGGTAAAGTATAGACAACTGCCGCACGCATGTCACATAATATCGAGTATCACATTACACTGTTCGACAAAAAATTACGGGGATGACATATAAATCTGGGTGAACAAGACACGAATATACCAAAAATTTGCGTGGGCTAGCGAAATAAAGTTTGAATAAAATTTTAGAACTAACAAGTAGTGTGGCAAATTTATGAATTTAGATGAGACCCAACTGTCGGGGCAGTCGATCCCCTGAATCATTTGGTGGATTCCATATGAGACAGTGGGACGGGTGGGTAACAGAGTCCAAATGTGAAATTTCCGAGCTCCCGGTGTGGCTTCGTAGCTCAGCTGGTAGAGAGCTTGCCGCGTTGAGGCATGCTGTGTCTGTTGCTGGTTCGAATCCAGCCGAAGCCCTGACTTTTCACAGTTGGGTCTCATCTAAAATTTTAGAGTTATTTACGAATTGAACTTATGGCTTCTGCTCTTAGTTCTGTCAATGTTGATCTGGAAATCAAAGTGTGCGTTCATCATCGCGTCCACGATGTGTCAGACATGTTGTTGGCTGATTGATGTCATTGTGTTTTAATCTTTCAGTCTGTAGGCTTTCTCTGTCTATTACTGAACCGCCGACTATGTGTGCACTTAGGGCATTCCGACGACACGTGCAGCAATGTTTGACAGTATGTTCCCTGATTCATTTTCACGTTTCACCGCTTGATTAGTGCGCTGTTTTAAGAACTTTCCGCGGTTCTTTCTCTGTACACATCATGATGTGCATTTACGACCACCGCTCCCGAATTAATTAGTCGTGTTTGAGGGCGTCATATTTATGGAAAGTATTTTGGGTACTGTACTGATTGGTTTTTTCATTTCTACATGACTTGTGAGTTTCTGAGACTAGGTATGATTTCGTCTTAATTGTTGAATGTCTTGTCAATGGATAATCAGTTTCACTATAAAAGCCGGCGCGTGATTAGCATATGGTAACCAAATTAAACTGCCCATAGGCTGACACCATGTAAGTACTGCCAACACCATATTGTATACATGATATTGATTACAGTGGTGTGAAATAGTCCGGCTTATATGGATGTGTTTATATAAACCGGAGTATTTTACACCACTGTAACCAATATCACATGTATATAATGTGTTGTTTTCTGTAGTTACATGGTGTCAGCCTGTGGGCAGTGTGATTTGCCAAAGAGGTATACGGTTGCTTATTCTTACTGAAATTTTAACCGAATGCGTACGCACGTCTTTGGTTCACGTCAGTACTGACGTGAACCATTCGACATTTGAATATACATATGTATATTCAAATGTCGTTATATATATAACGATAATTACATCTAAATGCAATTATTTTCATTTGTCGCCTCGGTTTTACCATAAATCTGGAGCCTGTTGTTTTATGTTTGAGTCTAATCTCTTCTTCCTGTATTCAGGGATGTACTATACAGTACATCCGTGAGTACAGGGGTTTGTTCTTGATTCATTAGTGTTTCTACCTTTCATCAGTAGTTTATCGGAGAAAATTCCCAGTCACTTTCTTCCCTGTGCAGGTGACTTAGAAACCTGAAACTCCCACGATCCCAACACTTTTCTTTCATTCAAAAGGCTTGAAGTGAATTTGCTAGCTTTCAGTAACTCAGATAATCTGGGGATCACAGCAGAAAGTCTCTTAATACGAAATATCAAAATCTCGTCGGAATAGTTTCACTGTTCATTAACTGATACCATGTAACTGTAGTCAATACCATTTTAACATACAGTAATTACTATGGGTGGTCGTATTTTGTTGACATTCCATTCGCACAAATCTTATTGAGCTAAAGTGAGTGTAGGTGAACGTTCACATCATGATTTTGGGAAGGTGCACACTCACAGTCATTTTTCACTCTGCAGTAATTTAATATTGTGCCCAACTTAAAAAGCGCGACACACTCTTGTAATCTGCACACACACTTTTTTGTTCAGATTTATTTCCAATTGCGTCTGGAACGTCAGGATGTCCTTACTTGTAACTGAAGCAACAGTTGTATATTGTAAGGTAAACGCAAGTCACCTACGTTTGTACGCCTTGATTCAGATACTGCTCAACCAAGTAATGCCCACTCAACCGACACAGCAATCCCCATTTTGTTAGTCGTAAGACAAAATGGTCAATCAATAAGAATTGAGTAGCGTGTGAGTCCGTGTGAGTTAAAACCTACTGAGAAGATGAGCAAGGGTGTAGATGATAAGCAGTAAGTGTGTGACAATGCTGTAGGCCCTTATTTGTCATAATGCGCTCAATTTATTTGGCCGCTTGACGTAATACAACCATATAGGCGTTGCTATGACCTGAATTGTTCAAATAACCTCAGTGATCTTAGTTATTAGTACGCCTGTTCTATGCATGATGCCCATATCGTCCGAGTTTGCGCAGTTTATCATTGTTGTTTTCCAGCCGTTGTGCACTCCACGAGACACCATTTGTTAACAGTGTGTATCACTACTCCTTTAAATTACACTATTAGCTGTGACAGACACTACTTCAAACCTAACCGGCACATGGTGTAACTTAGACATAAAGCCGAAACTTTCGGAAAGATCGTCATGAGACCACTTTCCGCACGTCGGCAGTCAGCCGGAAGCCATAGCTTCTGACGCTTTAACTGTAAGGACCTAGGTTTAGGTTTCTGTCATCTATAATTCCCAAAAAGAGTGAGTATGTAAACATCAGAAATGGAACTAACCGCTTCGAACCCTCTGCGTTTTAAAGTCTCAAAATTTCTGGCTTGTGATTTACTACAGAAAAACCAATGGCCACTTTTTATTAAGTACTTGTGCGTTCAAAACCATTGGGTAGATAAACAAGTTCGTTTGATCCAGTACATCTACACATAATCTTGTATATGTTCACATTCGCTCACATATACAAGCCAGAGACAAATTGGACCGGTAGTTTTATACATGGAAATCACAAGTGAGTGTAAAACTAGTGGTTTCAATGACGATCATGAAAGACATTTATATTGGTTAGAACTGTAACAACATATAAGCCGAGAAATGAGCATGCAAAAAGCAACTCATTCGCACGAGATTGCATGGATATCTTATTACTCAATTTGGGTTTACGACTGTTACCATGCTCATTCTTGATACCTCTTCACAGTGATTCAGAGCAGCGTGGCTCCACTTAAACCAAGAAGTACATTTGGAGGAATATAGCAGAAAATATGTAAAGTTACTGAGGTGTCACGCATAAACAAGAGTGGCAGGTTGTACAAAACACCCCCAAGTAATCTGTGGGTACATAAAATCTCATGAATCCGGGAGTCCCCAATTCTGATTCCTTGCCATGTATTCGGATTGAGGAGAGTAATTCCCTTTACACCATTTGCTTGACCAGTTACAAACCTACCTGGGGTTGTTCATGTGCCTCTCTTGACGCTTACAAATGTGTGACGTTTTTATCTCCTAATTTTAGCAAAAGACTTCCTTGTAATGTGAGTGGCGTTGATCTCTTTAGCGTCATGTATGTACGAATAAGTTTATACATGTGGAGTTGGTGTTCAAGTAGTGAACAGTTGGTGTTCTTCATCCACCTGAATGTAAGAATCCCGGTAACAGCTTGACTTCTGGAAACTTTTATTCTGTAGACAGGGCCAAAATACTCTTGTGTGTGGGATGGGCAATTCTATGCGGGTATGTAGTAGATTACACTAAGAGGTCATGAGGTACTGGCACACCGCACAAATTGGTGAACTAGAAGCCCATTTGTTCCTGCAGTGGCTGCCGATGAAGCTCGGTCATGAAAGAATGATTCTTTCCTTTATGTTTCTGCCTCCGTTGGTCGATGAAAAATTCTATTGGACGGTTTGCAGGTATGAGAAAAAGTAAGTGGAACTCAAAAAATTGAATTTAATGGAGCTGCTGACTAAAGTCACATCAGCATCGTACAAAGCAACACTGGAACAAAATTACTCTAAATATGCGCATTTAATGACCTTTTCGGCTAAGCTAGGTTGACGGTTGGGGAGCCCATAGTGTCGATAAAGTAATATTTTAATGCTCTCAACCGGTTCAGACGTGGCTGCATAGTTGGGCAACGCGTTCCAATGTGAATAAACCTTAACTGTGAAACAGTTCTGTCTACAATGTAACCTGCCCTTTCCATCACTCAGTTTCAGCGAGTGACCCTTTAAAAGTTTATCCTTATTCGATGGAGGGATATATGCCAACGAATGATCCGCGATGTGAAGTATTTCATGAAGAAGGATTAGGTCTTCCTGAGGTATCTGAATTTATTGTTAATCGACCTAATCCTGCCAGTCTTTCCGGGTAAGGGGTTTTCTGGAGGTACATAATTCTTCTAGTGACTCGTTCCTGAACACTTTTAGTAAGTGCCAAATCTTTCTTCAAATAAGAACGGCAGACTCGTGTGTTTGTTTACTGGTACGGGCAGATTGTGGAAGCAAACGCAATGGGAAACACTCCAAGACGAAAGATTCTACAGGTTCCTTCTATAAGGTTTAGGGTTTTTGTGCTTCTTTAATCATGATAACACAATTGGTAGGAAAAGTCAAACTTTCTGCCACACTGGTCCTTGGGTTTATTTCGCACACTGACAGGAGCAGCTTTTTGCCACCAAGATACTAGTCAGTAGATTTTTGACGCGTGACTTTACACTTGACAACAAATGGCAGGTTATTTTTCATGTGCTGCTGATTTAGACAGTTCATATCGTCTTGTAAAGTCACCATGTATTTCGGATACTCCAAAACTCGCCGAAGCTTTATTTTATCGACATGGATTAACGTCAGCAATTGAATTGTACTGCTTAGTTCGACAAAAACAGTAAATAACCGCAGCCGTAATGTGTGTCTTCGCGGAACGTCACTGTTGTCTGGAAAACACTATCACAGCTGCCTATTCACTTGAACTTTCAACCTAAGTTCAGCCGGGTGAGTAAACGCTCATTAGAGTCATAAATAATTCAGTTCCCGCAACAAGATGAAACAATTAACCCTGTCAAAGGCTTTAGGAATGTTAAACCACATCTCTGGTCACTCACCGACCTTTGTCTAAAAGTCATGAGCAGTCAGCGAATTTGTGGCGCACGAGCATTGCCTACGGAAGCCATATTTCTCCTTGATGATGACTTCAAAGCCTACAGTCTTCTGACGGAGAAATTCACCTAATAAACTCTTCATTACTTGAGACACCACTAAAAACAAAGCTGTTGATTGGTAATTTGATTAGTCATCTATTCATCCACACTAGAAGGCAAGTATGATTGTGAACCGTTTCCAATTCGACAAAATCGATCAAAATGTTCGTTAAGCGGTTCTGCTAATTCAGTGGTGCAGCCTTCCACGTCTGGACCGCTCTACCTGGTGTGAGTAAGAAATGACTAATTAGACAAAACATAGTGGATTCAACAAGTTTTGATGGAAAGTTCCGTTTTATGGTTATTCAGAACCCTGAGCAAGTGAGAACTTAGAGAAATATCGGGTCGACAGGGAGTCAGTGTGCGTTCGTATGTAGAACAAAGAAGCAATCTTTATTTACAGGCCTCTCTACGATAGATAATTCTACAATCCTCTATTAAGAAGTCCATGATCGCAAATAAAAACGACTTCCAATCCTTAGGCAGTTTGAGATCGTACTGTCTGGAACAAATCTCGTGCCATTTCTTGAACCAGTAATCACCTCGATGGCCGCTGACTTGAGGAGGTCAACGGTGAACGTTCATTTTTACTGACCTCTACAAAAAATCTGTCTGACTCTCGAGTAACGGTCGTGTGCAGCTTTTATCGAATATCACGTTTGTCTCTATCTGTATTTTGTAATCGAATAAAGAAAAGAGATGAAGCCCATGAAGATGGCGAAATTACATGATGCACTCGTCAAATTACGTTACTTGTGGCGTTGCGATGACTTCCAGTTATCTATGGATCAGAGATCTGACCAATTAGTGCTGTAGATTCACACAGACTGTCGGTATTTGATCACCATTGTCTTCGCCCGTCAGCTTGCATCAGGTGGGCTTACTCCGTGATAAGTGCAACAGTCCATCTGCGCGTGACTGAGACAGTAAAAATTGCCAGTCTTCACTGGTTGAGTCACACAGCCTGTATACTCATAGGGCCTCTGCTGCACCGCACACTGCCCGGCGTAGCTGTTGATGAATGAAAGGAACCATAAGACGGTCATGTGATGACGTGGTCACTGGCTATGGAACCCGTGACCGTCTCACTGAGTTGGGTTGGTATGCGCCGTATCCTTGATTGTAGACTTTGTGGTCATCCACACCGATGTTTGGAAAACCCTGACGTGGCATTGTTTCGCATCCAATGAGTGGCCCTTTTGCCTGCATTTGTTGGCTTTTCTTTTCCGTGAAACGCAACTGTTTTTGTTTGTCTATTTTCTTCCTCTTCCGTTTATTAACCATGCATTATTACCTATTTATTGCTCTGCAACTTCTTAATTCATTGTCGGGAACAGCGGCAGCCAGAACCATAATATTGTAGTCGATCCAAACAGTATATACAGCTTAGACACGAACATGATTCAACAATGAAAATAAAAGTGACTGGCGCACAGTAATCCGTGGATGTACGTTGGTCTGGAGATCCACCACATTGAATGAAGTTAGTTCTGGTGATTCCGATCCGTCATGTTGCTTCAAAGAGATTTTGAGTCCACAGCAAGGGTAAGTGTGGAAGCAAGTTAATTCAGAAATACGCTGAAATGAATAGTTGTTCCGTCAGCCCAGGAATCAGCACACAAACTACACGGAGCGGAAAAAAGACGCACGGCTTGCGACCTTCGCGATGAAAGATCATTCTCCATTCATAATTTGAACACAAACTGTACATATAAACTTGCGGGAGGTGAAAGACACAAGAAAAGAGTATTATGGAATACAGAATGTTGCGCAAACGCCACACTACCCACAGATACGGCTGAAAGCTGAAATGATGAGGAATTGGATCCCGAACGCCTACATCTTTTTTATACTTGTTTTTGAGGTACTTATTCTGGTGTACGCACTGAGCATCTTGAATCCATTCATTCAGTCTTCATCGAGGAACTTGTGCACACTTGTCTTTGAGAGGGAGATTTTGACTTTCTGATCAGAGCCTAATACCACCGAAGTCGTTCCTCAGTGCACGCGATTTGACTGAAATCATCTGTTGGTTGTATGCGAGCATGGTTGACCATTATGGAACTACTGAATCACTTACGGTTGTCGACTTAAAATGACTCCTAGCAACTACACATATGCTAAAAAGCATCCGGTGGTTCAGAGATTGATAGATGGGTATGGAACAAAAGCATCGCAATCCCTGGATCAGTTTAGTAATTGTCTGATCGGGTGCATGTCCACATTTCTGAGAATAAATCGGTAGAGCACTGACGAGGCACACCTCTGTAGGATCATGATGAAAACTGGATGAGTAATCCGTGTTGTGAGCTTATTGATATTTCTGGCTAAATAACTGTCTAATAGCCCCTTAGTTGCTATTTTGGAATGTGTACTAATAGCGGCTGAAAGCAATCTTTACTCGTAAATTATCAATATATGTGAGGGAAAGTGTTGTTGAAATGTTGGGCTCCTGCTTGAATTTCACTTTGGTGATGACTACGTTATTGCTGATAAGCCAACACCCATGCGACAACTCTTGCTTGACCAAATCGAGATCAGCTTCATAGCAGTTCTACGGTTTCATGTTGCGCACATACAACAAAGTTCCTGAGTAGTTATTAAGATGGGCTTCGTCGTTCAAATTATGATTTACCGTCGTGTGCATATACACGGAATTGTGAGGTGATCTATTACTTTAAGGTGTTCTTTTTAGAGTATCCTCTGAAATACACTGTGAAGAGAAGAACGCATGAATCTGCTATCCATTTTTGTCCTCCCGGATTAATGCACATTATCTATAAATGGACACATCCAGCTTTATTTATCACGCTGTACTTCATCTAATCTGCATTTACATCGTTCGATTTGGCGTTTTGCTGGACTAGTACAGGTCATAAACGTTTGTATCATTGTGCCGATGAGCGCATGAAGTCAAGCACTTTGTCTTCAGCTTTCTGTTTCGGTTAATCTATATTCTCTGTTAGTTTCCTTATAGGAGGTTTGGGAACACTGAGGATTATGCACCTCATAAGAATAGGTGTGCTTTGAATGCACCCTCTCGGTATATATCCGTACCCATACATTTGTAACGGTACGCACAATCCATCGTCAAGTTGCGAACATGCACTCCAATATGCTTTCCCATATTTTTGCACACATGGATTCTTCGTCTCTTTCTGCGATAAAAATTTATAACGCAGCTACTTGCGTTTGTGTAAGCATTTTTGACCAGCCATTTGCAACCACTTTGAGGCAGTCATGATCCTCGGTCATCCGGTCTTCTCATATACTGCTTAAAGACAAGATCCGTTGAGAAGAAGCAGGTGAAAAGACGGAAAATCAATCATCCGTAAAAAGTAATGAGGAAAATGTATGGAAAACAGAAGGCGGAGAGGTATGCTATTCAAGAAAAGGCGAAAATTTCCCATAAGATCGACATTATCTCAGTAATATACCGAAACTCATACCTGAATTCTTTTTTCACATGTATTTTCTGAACCTTCCTTTTTGAATAATCCTAAACACTCTAGCTTATAGGTGACTGTTTTGATGATTCATGATTGACCCATCTTACCACTTGCACTCACTGGCCGGGGGTAGAGGGATGCTGGCGTAATGTTTACTATAGAACAAACCGAGATATTTCTCGTTGACCCACACCACTTCCTAAAAATGAGCCTCGCGTTCCTTTTAGCAATATAATATTTGAAACCTGGGCAGAACTGAGTAGCGGCGGTTAGTATTTTGAGAAAATTCCCCAATTTTTGCGTTAATTTAACGCCAGAAAGGCACATAAGCGTACAAGAGGAAGGTGTTCCTTGGTATAACGTATATATATATATATACTATACTTTTTGAATTAATGATATTGAAGGGGCGATGCATGGCGATATAATCCCATACCCTTTTTATGTACTGGTATGTACTCATCCATAAGTCTACTGATGCAAATTCACCACGCATGATACAGACATACACACGTACGCATAATTGTTATAGCTCTATGCTACTGTCCAGTTAGTATATGTCGTCACAAGTGGGTGCTTGTGGTTCCACTCATGCACCTCTTATTCATCTTAAACTTGATGGAACGAACTGGGGACCGTGGGATTGGAGGCCTATACAGCCCAGCTTGCTAATGCCGGCTAGCTAGCTGATACACCAACTCGGGAATGAAAGTTCTCTTTCTCTGGAACGATACAAAGAGAAACTTTCCAGCAGAACACATACACTGAAACACATTCGGAGTTGTTCAAACAGTCTTCTAGGTTTGCCCACTTTCACATGAAACTAAATGTTAACTTATGATGCACAACGGATATTATGTGCAGTTCTTAAGCTAATCTCTATTTCAAACCCCAAAAGGTTTTCCAAACTTTAAATCAAACGATTTCTAAGCAAATCTATTAATTAATTACTCGGAGTAAACTAATACGAGTAAGTTTGTGGATCTGGAACGCTGTATTAAAGTATCGTATCCCGATAACCGTTTGCTTTCAAGGTCTCTGTTTTCTCGGAAGTGAATAACTTTTTTATATGGCGATTACAATGAAAACCATATATATTTTTGAAATCTTAATTCAGGTATCCAGTACACTTTCCATTTCACAAAACCTTGAGATTACTTAGTCTGGTCCTTTTGTTTCACGTCACCATCGTTTTAACGGATTTAATTCTTCATAGTATGGCGTCGTTTGCTTTTCTCTAACCTTAGGCCAACCGACTGTCATTAATATAGCGTGTTCCGTGTTTGAACTACTATCCGGTATATCTAATGCATAGATCAACCCCCTCGGTCTGTGCATGCTGAAAGGCTGAATAACTTATCGTGCTTTACCCTTACCGCCAAGTATCCGCTTCATTACGTAATCGTTCTTCTTGTGGTACGTGAGATTGCAAGCATACGTTGATCGCCGAGCGTTTGTAGACAATTTGTATTCCGCACTCTGACTGGTCGCATTTCGCAGTCGTCCAGCTGGCAGTTTACGTATGTAGAAAAGCATTTCGTTAAAGTATACGCAATTGCCCACGCTGTAATTAGTGTGAAAAATGGTCAAAAATATCTCGGCTTCATAGTATTACGTTAACAACAACGAGCCAACGAACTTTTTTCAACGAAGTTCACAACAACTTTAACTCATTTATTCAGTTCGTGTTCCGAATGCTGGATATCGCTTATGTGATTTTCCGTGTTTTGTTGTGGCTCATCCGGTAGTCACCGTGAATCGCATTGTGTTTTCAGTTTTTCCTCACTGCAATGTGCGTTGATTGTGTTTATATGATTTTCAGTCAAGTTCGTTGGTTAGGATTGTCATTGTTTATTTGATTTCCTGTTTCCAACAGATATGACCATGTGGATGTCGACTCTTGCAGTTCTTCGACACGTCCACATTCAAAGATTAATTGTTTATCCACTGTTCAAACTTATCAGATAGTGACAGTTAACGTAAGAATCAATTATTCGTGAGGTCATTTCGAATTAGCAGCTACAATCTATTCATAACTTCCTGTTTCTGATTGGCGCGCTAGACTGAGGTATTATTAGTCCATGGATAAAGGAAGGTTAAGGAAGAAGGTAATGCAGACCATTTGTACGGTAACTATTAATGGGTTGCAGATGCACACCACTTGTCCTAACCACTGTCTATCCCAGATGATGTTTCCGACCGACAGTGATGATCGCCACATATTGTGTTGTAAACCCAATTTGTTGCTTGACGTATCCAGTCCTCACTTTATTGACCAACAAACAGAGTGTATATCGTCGTCAATACCTTGACCAGTTACCAATAAATGGTGTTGCAGCTACAAGTTTGGTTACTTAGCGTGCCTTCTACTGAGCATCTTAAACAAATGATCACTCTGTTCACCATGTGTACAAATTAATGTACTGGTCTCCACTTTTCGGATAATTTTCTCCAGTGTGAATTTTATGTACACTTCTTCATTCTGTGATGTATGCAGACCATGTCTTCTACTCCTTTTTCATTTGTTGATTTCATGTCGACTGCATATTGATAAAATGCCGACAGGTGAATAAGGCTGTATTCTAGGCAATAGTTTTGTTAACGCAAAGAAATCAGCTATAGATCTTGGCTTGCCACAGTCATCCGCGTAGATGCAGAACGATCGGTGATTTTCACATTCCTGACATCTGCGGTGCCAAAATACACGATTACGTTGATCGAATGCGGTTAACATGGCCCTAGCACTCACCAGTCGTAACAATAAAAATGGAAACAACAGATAAAATCGAAAACGCAAGTGAACAAATTTCTAGGAGAAGTTAGCGATCTCACGGTTGCCCGCGCCTCATTACCCGTGGAAGTTTTTGCAACCTCTCAGTTTGACTCAAAGGGGCAGTTACAGGCTTCATAACTGATGACTACGTTATAACTTAGCAGCCTTGCCAGTAACCATGGGTATTCATACGAAGTACGGAAGATGCTCAGCTGAAATGCGAAGGATGTGCAATCCAAAGGCTTCCTTGCACCTGTTAATTTTGTAACTTTACCATCACCGTACTGATTGTGTAATGGGTCTTGATACATCATGCAGTGAGGATTACCCAGACACTTTCTTTTGATAGAACTATCTTTTTAGAAAGCTAAACAGTTGATGATGTAAACCCCCCATGTTAGGGATTATCATTGTTATCACTACATGAACCTTATTAATCTGACTGCTCTGTGGATTATCGAGGATGATTGCGATTGGCTGTGTGCAACAAGCCTACTACCGGCACTACCAATTTTAGTCGATAGGAGTACTGGACTCTTCAAGCACATTTTGTTGTTGACTAATTTCTATGGATTTTGTCAGTTTTACGCTCCTAAACAAGATGTATTGAACAGAATTTAAGTGTGTTCCTGAGGCTGGGATGAAGCAGCAGATTATAGCAGGCTGAAGTTTTATTATTGCAAATGAAAATTTATAACATAAACCAACCCATGCGCAGCCATTCAATGTTTTTGGTGCAATCTAATAGCTTCAGTCATGTTTGCTTCCCACCGAGGCAAAACATCCTACAAGTGGACAATGAAGGAGTTGATGGTTCGTTCGACCGAAACATATGTCTACGACTGAATAACCAGAAGGACTTCTCCTTCTTTTACATTTATATGATTATACGCTGTGACTCTCGGTGGTGTGCTCAGTGTTGAGGATTTGAAACATTACAACCAAGTTTCTGGATCAATTCACTGCGGATGGCAAAATGGGAATTATTTATGGGTTTAGGAGGTCTTGGTAATAGTCGGGTGCTGGTAAAACTTCAAGACATGCATTGAAATCATCATCGTACAAACACAAGCAATGGCTATTGTATGGTAATCTGTAAAGGAAACAATCCATTATTACTTGTTGGAACGGGGTGAATTGAGTTAAGCAAGTTTGTACTCTCGTAGAATTGTCTAATTCACATCAAAAGCTGATGAGACACAACTAAAATTGTTTGACAGATCTGGACTAATTCTGTTGCGCGACACTACTTGCCCTTACTTGCCGTGAGTAATCACCACTGGACTTCGATAAATTAAATCACGGAACGGTACAGAATTCATCTATTTGTCAGGATTCTCGCTGACATGCTGGTTCCTTCTCACCCCTAGAGACATTTTGAAAAATAGTCGTCTGTAGTCAAAAGTGTGTAGAAAGTTGTGGTACTCTAAAGGTTTGTGAGTTTCATCGAAATGGCACAAATGGTTAACTGTTTCTTTGAGAAGAAAGTGATTGGAACATACAGCTACTACTTTGGTCGAAAATATTGCCTTCTTACTTTTAAATTCGTAAATAGCATTTATCATTACCTGTTGTTTTTGTCTATAGTGCTCGGGCTTACATTTTCAGTAGGATGCTTCAATCACCCAGTTAATAAGTCTCTCCGTACATTCTGTGCGTTCGATGACATGGAATGTAAACCTGTTCTTCAATTTTTGTGTTATTTTCAGCGGTCTGCGTTCCTATCGCTGAGTCGGGGTCCTCGATGGATACAGAAACAAGCGCTTCATCATTCTTGTTTCAGTCAGACGCTCCGGACACCCGCAGGAGGATTGTGGAGTGTCTTACACAGAGCAGTACATCTTGGCAGAGAAATAGCGACCGCCTCATCTAGCACCGGTTTTCGGTACGTGAAGTCAGTAGTTATTATTGATGTGGTTTATGCGATTTCACCTTAGGGTATTTTGGTGCACTTTTTCTAGGTTTTGTTGGGCTGATGAGTGAGACGTTGGTTTACTCTTTACTGATATCTTTCTAAGGCAGTCACCCTTTTGTCTCAAGTGCAGATAGCACGATTGAGATCAAATATGTGGTGAATTCGCTAGTCTTTCTTACTTGTAACATCGAAGAACTGCCTGCATGTCGTGTGAAGGCGGAGTTTGCGTTGAGCTCAGCATTGCTTCATGAATCATTGCCCTGACCCATTTGCGCTTATGGTGCATCGGGACTCTCGGTACTTGACCGTTTTTGTCTCCGCCAATTTGCCAAAATCAACTGGGCTGACCGCGTGAGCAACACAACCATCCGTCGGCGCGTACTTGGCTAACTGTGCAAGCTCTCGACCGATAACCGAGATAATGAAAACGCACGATCTTCGTTGTTTGGGTCATACACTCCACATATCGGTGGGGTGTCTGTCACACTGTGCATTGTTCAGCATGGCTGCTGATGACTAAGAGGAAATAAAAAGTGGCCAGGCGATGACATGACCACTGGGAGTGAAAATCTTGATCGCTGTAATTTGTAATGTTGGTATTTGTCATCTGTAACCAGTGGTTGGCCGTTATCCCTAAAATTGTTAGCTGCTCTTTCTCACCGGCTTCCATTGTTTTCTTCTGTGTTGCCCTTCTCCTCACAGTCGTGTGTATTTATTACTCTGCTTCCTCGTAGTCTCCTCTCAGGATAAACGGCAGTCTGAGCCGGTGTACCCATGGATCAGAGCTGGAAATAATGATGCTGGCTGTGATTATGGGCTTTAACAGGAGCCAGTGTTTCGTTGCAGGTGGCCTGTCGGAACACGAAAATTGTGACAATCGTATATATATATATAGATATATCTGGAATTTCCCACTAACCAAAAATGATAAACAAGTCACGTGATTGCTCATTTTCAGGGAAAAGTTTGCCTCTCAATTCTCTGTATGTCCCCTAGCGATTGGACAGCACACGCCAGACGAAGAAAACATCACCGCCTATCATTTTTGTTTTGTGTTCAAACAACAGAAACCCACATCATAGCTCAATCGTTGACTCGTTATTCGATTCAGTAAAACAGGCGGACTCTGATTTGGTGGACACCAACGAGCTACTTGATGTAAGTCTGTCCACGAAATTTTTAACCGAAATACCTGTCATTTAATCCCCAGTTCTTATGTCTGTGATCCACAAATGCTTGCTTCTGAAGGATAATAGCAGATGTATTTTGACCCTCGGTAGAACAAAGGACAAAGTTTAAGTAATATATTACCATTTTATTAATAGCTTCATCACGAACCATACGACATGCTTAGAAATCACACTCTGTTGCAGAAATGGTAGTTTTACTGGGCATACTCCGTAAATTGCCAGCATATCAAGCGACTTCCTGGTGGTGAGACTGCCTACAAAAGTGATCCCAGCTTGTAGTCTAACTATCCTTATGCCTATTGTTTGAAGGCTAAAGAAGGCATCTGGAAGCGAAACTGAAAATTGTATAGATTTCGCATCACAATCATTGGTCATTTGTACCATCTGCATCATGACCGATTTATCTTTTCCTTCGAAAACGCATATGACCAGCCGTTACACCTAGGCAAACGAGATCACCCCATAAGGTACAACTGTAGTGGATGGGTGTGTAGTCTGTTCGTATGCATTTTTCCGAACATTTCGGGAACAGTTTCAAAATCACCATATACCTGCTTTGATGCTCTTGTTGGACCCATATTATCTGAGGAGCTGAACATATCGACGAAGATGAAGTTTCTTCACTCTTAGATGCTCTGTAACGTGTTCACATAATACCACTCAACGGAACAAACGGCCTTCTAGGATAGAACCCGCCGGACAGCTGTTGCTGTCTTATTGATCGATTCTCGAAGCTTATGCTTCTCGTTCCATAACAAACACTCTAGTCTTCTAGTTTGCGCATGACCTTTGGCTTGACCATTACATATTAATACATGATAGACGAAAGTCACAGAAAGGCATTTTTGTCTTCATTGATAAATTATTTGTTTGCTCACTATGTGCTAGCGTTCTAAAGCTTAACTTTTGAACTTGGATCCGTGGGTTCCACGAATTAAGTGTGTGATGTGGCAACCTTCCACGGTCCAAAAAACCTAAAGTTTCCACCGCATGAAGTTTGCTTTTCCAATATCAACTTGTCCATTTGCGCTGTCTTGGGAACTAAGGTCGCAGAAATCTATCGATAGCGCCACTGCGATGAACCTACATTAGTATAACAACTGTATTTCACTGGCTGCAACTAGACAGAGTGTTTAACTATCCCGACATTTATTTCAACCCCAAGGTTGATCAAATGTTCCGTCAGCATTACTTTCCCCGGCTCGCTAGAGTTTAATGGCATTAAAAGCCCTCATATTCGTAACTCAGTTGTTTCTTTTTGCAGTTATAGTGCTTGCAGTGCTTTACAGTGGGTAACTCGCTACATAAAGTTAGCTTTTCGTTTTTTGACTTCCGATGGCTTGAAAGTTCTGAAGTAAGAGCAACAAACTACCTGAACAAGAACCAAGTTAATCTTAACCAGGCTTGACATCTGTGTTCACTTACTTCATTACTTGGTGGTTAGTTCTCAACTACGTCCTACTTCGTAGAATACACTTCTTTATTCGTTTGACTCTTCTATACAGCTAATTACCAAGGCCGGAATTTCTTTGAATGATCCTCGACTGAGTCGGTTTATGGAAAATGTGAAGAAAATGCACGGTCTTCAGGGCGGTCAAAAACTTGCACATCGCACCCATTCTCTCATGTTGGACAGGGAAGCTTTTAAAACGTGAGTGCTTCTAGTTGGACTGGTCTGTGACTCGCATTGTGCTTCCCAAAGATCAGCAAACTCAACGGGAATTAGAACACGCTCCCCTTGGGTTCGCGCTGTAAGTTTGGCTTAATGGTGGTTATTGAATGTTTGGTTGCTTTGTATTGGTTATATCCGGACGTCTTAGTACACTCAGCTTCCGTGATGGTCACCTCCTCTCACCAACATTACTGAGAAGTTACTTTCTTAAGAGTAGAAAAATCAAGGCATTCAACTTCCCAGCACGAACTATTGTGTAAAAGGGGACTCCTGAACCAGACTGCATTTATTGAACGCACTTGAACAACCTCCAAAAAAGGAAGTGGATTACCACGAAAACTGAAGATCTCGGAAATAAGCGTTGGATCAGAAGTTCATTTGGCACAAATGCTCTGCAAACCGGATAGGAAATTACCAAATTCCAAGGGGAATTTATCGACCTGCAAGAAAAGCAGGTTCCACCACCAATGCTTGGTCTACTACCCTGCGCAAGATTTTGGGCTGTGCTGCAGAATGAGCAAATTATTGGCAAAACAAGTGAAAAATTCTGCTGTCAGTTTCCCCAACATACCTCCTTAAAGTTGTTTTTTCTTGTACCTTGACAGGCAATACTGAAGCTCTCCGTTACACTCTTGTCCCCGATATGAAACTGCAACTTGATAAACTGTAACAATACGTTGTTCATCAGGAAAGCCGTTAAAATCGGTATAAACTGGTTTTTAATTGACGTTATCACTTTGAATAACAATTTCGTCAAAATTGCCAGCGTATTAAGTGTTTTGGTTGGCAAGTCCAGGCGTTTGAGGGTTTAGCTAACTGAAAGTTTTGAATTTATGTTGATTTGTTAATGTTTCGATTTGAGTGGACACAAACTGACTGATCGACACTACTCCACTAATTCAATTTTATTTTCTTCAACAGGCAGCAGTGATAACCACTGACACATTGCTGTTCATGATGACACCGTTATGAGGACTTGCTTCTGTTTATTTAAAATCAGAGTCATTAACTAAACTAAACCCTGTCGTCGTTTAGTCATCAGTTTGGGTGCTCGCCTGAAGCCCTATGAAGTTTGTTGCGTCGCCACCGTCAACCGTATTTGTTGCCTCATGGTCTCGCTTTTTCGTGAGATGCATCCATTTCAACATAGCACATCAAATGACATTATTATCGTTTCATATCAGTTAGCTTTCCCTTATGCACTCTGTTCCTTCTGCCGATTGTATCGCGTACATGAATGATACACTGATAGTTTCAGGAATTCCCCTCTGTGGGGGCTTATTTGGGACATAATGAAGTGTGACGTTCTTTCAAATTTTCCTTGTGCTACTGAGTACTCCGACAACAGATTTGGCTCACTGATGCACTCTGTGTGAGTCAAAGTCCTTGAGGAGTGTATTGTGATAGGCTGTGTTCTACGCAAACGATTGAGTCAGCTTTGGACTTGAGTCGTGTTTCGTTCAGACGATATGCTGGGAGTCTTTTGTGTTACTCGGATAATTTAATCAAGCGTAGCGCAGACGTGTGTGGTGGTTGTGACTGATTATAGACTTCGTCTGTCCAGCGTTGTTTTTCCATCCAGTTTGCTCCAGATTACTGCACGTGGTTGCAAACCTCTCAGATAGACGAGCTGGATTCTATGTCATTAGAATCAAACCGTCAGCGTAAGCAAATCTCTGGCCGCAGTATCATGGATCTGTTAGCCGTACTGCAGCGTCAATAGAATGAGCATTACACGTGACTGAAGAGAGTAAACGAAATGTTAACATCTCGCGATGTATGTCTTCCATCCCTATTGATGAACTGGATCAAGGGAACTCAGTGTTTTAAATTACACTGATCGTCGGAGTGAACAAAAAAACAGCGAAGCGGATAACTCCGACGGAACCGTTGAAGCAGAAGAACAGGAGCATTGCTTCTGGTTGACGTGCGTTAAAGCACCGCTGTTTACTGGGCAAGGGATACTTGTCTCCTAACTATTG
>QNGE01000942.1:177276-193691 GCA_008508345.1 Paragonimus westermani | reverse complement strand
TTTCTCGTCCCGTTTAACCACTTTGAAGGGGCCAAGGTATCGTGGATGTAACGGTTTCTTGGTGGCGTCTTGGCGCATAAACACAAATCTGCATGTGAACAAATCTGGAGCTTTTTGTTCTCGGCGCCAATGTTTACGGGTCGGTTTGAAACGAAGGCTGGACATGTGCTGTCGTAAACGTGAAACGTAGTCCGTGCCTGGGTCTGTGTGAGTCGAGGGTTGAATCAGTTCCCCTGGGAGATGCAAGTTGGTACCGTAAGCTAACTCAGAGGTAGTACAGCCAACGTCTTCTTTAACGATAGACCGGATTCCGAGGAGAATGAGTGGTAGACGTTCACTCCACTTCGTTGCGTCGGACTGAGCGGCTATCAAGGCTTTCAGTTGTCGGTGAAAACGCTCGACTAAACCGTTAGCACAAGGGTGGTATGCTGTCGTTTTAATGTGCGAGCAACCCAGTAACTGCGTGAAATTGCGAAAAAGAGTAGATTGGAACTGGATGCCTCGATCTGTAGTGATTGTGGATGGCACACCAAAATTATCGATCCAGTGTTCTAAGAAAGTTTTAGCGACTGTCTCTGCTGAAATATCTCTGATGGGCACAGCTAAAGGCCAACGAGTAAAACGGCCGATTGCAGTCAGTATATGCGTAAAGTCGTTGGAGGGTAGTAGTGGGCCAACGATGTCAAGAAGTACATTGGAAAAACGGGCGTCCGGTTGGGAGAATGTGCCTGGTGTGGTAACCGTATGCTTGTGCACTTTACTCCTCTGGCACTCTAGACATTGTTGTGACCAAAGGCGAACGTCTTTGTACATAGAGGGCCAAACAAAGCGTTGTGCAATCAATTCCAGTATGCCGCGTTTTCCGGGATGAGATAAACGGTGGAAATGATTGAAAACAGTGCGTGGGTAAGAAAGTAGAACGAAAGGTCTGGGTGTACCCGTTGAAGTATTACACAGAATGTCGCCAGCTTGCGTCGGTAAAGGGATGGTAGACAATTTTAAGGACTTACAGATGGAAACGTCCTTCATATCCTCACTGCACTGCTGGGCTGTGGCCATTTGAGACTAATCGAAGGAAGGAGGTGATTGGACTGAGTTGACATCAGGTCGTGATAATGTATCAGCTACGATATTGGCGTCACAACGTAGACGTCGGATGTCAGTGGTAAATTGGGAGGTGTAGTCCAAATGTCTGATTTCGCGCGGAGAGTACCGATCAGGTTTAGCATGAAAAGCAACTGTTAAAGGCTTGTGATCGGTTTGCACAACAAAAGATGCCGAAAATAACGGATCGCCAAATAAATGGCCTGCAATTCACGTCCAAATGTGCTGTACTTAGTCTGTGCTGGTTGCAACTTTTGCGAGAAAAAAGCCAGGGGTTGCTTTCCACCATTCACTGACTGCCACAGGACTGCGCTGACGGCAGCGTTTGATGCATCTGTGGTGAGAATGAGACGAGCGTCTGGATCGCAAGTGATGAAGCACAGTTTTGTGGCTTGACATAAGGTTTCCTTTGCTGTCGAGAAGGCTGCGTTGGCTTTAGGTGACAATTCAACTGACTTGCGTTTAGAGTCAACTAGGTCAGTTAGAGGTTTTACAATGTCCGCGCAATGGGGAATGAAACGTCGATAGTAGTTGAGTATGTTGAGAAATCGTCGGAGTTGTATTGTCGTAGTGGGAGTTGGAAAAGTCGAAATAAACTCAACTCTATCTGGCAGAGGTGTTATGCCGGTTTGGTCTATGCGATGTCCCAGGAAATCCAATGAGTTAACTCCGAAGGCATACTTGTCGATGTTGATTTTAATATCATATTACGCGAAACATTCAAAAACAGCACGAAGGTGAGAAAGGTATTCCTCGTTTGAGCGGCCAGCGATCAAAACGTCATTAATGTAGACGTACGCAAAAGAGATTCCGCGTAATACTTCGTCCATGAATCGTTGAAATGTTTAAGCTGCATTACGGAGCCCGAAGGGCATGCTTGTGAATTCAAAAAGTCCAAAAGGTGTTGCAATGGCTGTCTTTGAAATATCTTCTTTCGCGACCGGGATGTGATAATAGGCGCGTACAAGGTCTAATTTAGGGAAGATAGTAGCGCCAGCTAGTCCTAACGAAAAGTCGTGTATATGCAGTATAGTGTACCTGTCCGGGATTGTGCAATTGTTGAGAGCACGGTAATCACCGCAAAGTCGCCAATCACCCGGAGACGTTTTAGGTACCATGTGTAGCGGTGTTACCCAAGAGCTGTTCGAAGGTCGAATTATGTCCAACTGAAGCATATGTTTGAATTCAGCCTTGGCTACTTTGAGTTTATCTGAAGGTAAACGGCGTGGACGGGCGAAAACCAGAGGACTGCATGTTGTACTGTGATGTTCCACACTGTGCTTAACCGTCTCGGTATGTGAGCACGGCCAAGTTAACGAAGGAAAATCCTTGAACAGTGCCGCAAAATACGGTGTTGATGGAAGAGCGGGTCGGATGCCGATTGACGCTATCGTCAATTGTACACCATTTACTGTGCAGGCGGTAGTGTTGTCAATTAGCTTACGCCTCTTGACTTCAACGGAAAGGTTAAAGTATGCCAGGAAATCGGCACCGATGAGCGGCGTTTGGACGTCGGCAAGCAGGAATATCAAACAGAAACATCGCCGAAGACCAAGATCGACAGTGAGTGAGCGTTCCCCGAAAGTTTTGATGCGACTTTTATTCGCGGCCTGTAAGGTGTACTGGCCTGACTGAAATCGGTCATTTGCTTGCGGAGGAATGACGCTGAGCTCAGCTCCGGTATCGATAAGAAACCGTAAGCCGGTCGACCGGTCCCTGGTGAAAAATAGGCGAATAGTACCTGCTTGGCCAGCAACAGTCGTCGCCGTCACTGGCCTGCCGGTTTGACGGTGACGCGTGGCGAGTTCGGAATGTGCACGGCGGGGTGCACTTCTTTGCTTTGTCCCGAAAGTTTTGATGGTACCAGCACCACCTTGGTCGATTGGGAGAGTTGGATCGTCTACGGCTTTTGGGTGGTTGCTTCTTCAGTTCGTTAATCTGCATAGTCATATTGTCCATACGGTGGCACATTTTCTCTATCAAAAGTTTCAGGCTATCATCAGTTGTCGGGACTGAAGGGGGTGACTTTGGAACGGTTATGGTCGTGGTGCACACTGGCTGTGAGAAGAAAGTCTCTGCTACTTTGTCCGCAAGGGCTGCTAATTTTTTGAGTGAGCTCTCTTCATCCATGGCAGCCAAAATGTGTTGTACCGCGGGTGGCAATTTTTCGGCCCATAACTGTTTTAAAATGGCATCATCAAGTTTTCGCGATCCCAAAAGACCTCTCATATAACGCAACAGTTGAGATGGAGACCGATCACCCAACTCAACCAAATTGAACAAATCATGTAGGAGTTTTGCTTCTGACTTCTCAGTGCGTTTTATGATGGAGTCTTTTAAAATATTATAGGGGAAATCAGCTGGGATTGATTCCAACAGGTCCTCCACTTCAGCTGCGACATCAAAAGGAAGTGATTGTACCACGTATGAAAATCTTATTTTCTCTGATGTTATCCGCTTGAAGGTAAAAACGGTCTCAATGTGATGTAACCACAATCGAGGGTTTCGGGCGCTGCACTCAGGCAGTTTTAAAGCAACGCTATGCTTGGTTTTAATGTTAATGTCTGCAATGTCGTCAAGCATTGCTAATGGTAACAAAAGTGGATAGAGACGCAGTTGGGAAGAAAAAAATAAGCGGGCTCACCAATAAATGTAGTGGATTTAAACAGTATATGGAAACTCAGGTGTATATAGAAAGTCGAAATCTGATGGAAAGGAAAACCAATAACTCACAGTAGTTAGTGGAGGCACGTTGGTTTAGTTTTCCACTACACCAAATGAGGATTCTCACTGATATTACTTGTCGTGTGCCCCCCAGATAGTCTCGATGTCACGACCGATATAATTCCAACGACAGATAAATAAATAAATGAATTTTCTGAACTAAACGGTTGATTCCGCTGAATTCTAACTCTTCCAAAGATTTGTACGCCGCCGACCCTGAACACGAACAGAAAGCAGAACTCGCGAACTCGGAAGTGTAATTTTTTGAAACTTCTTGATTACTCTGTGGATCGATTAACCTCGTCCAGACATTATGTGTACATGTGGGGTTGAAGAAGATGAAGGGGCATGAATAACAATAAAAATATGAAATAGAAAATAGTGTACAAAACGCTACAGTATTATCACGCAGTGTTGGTTATGGTTACATGGTGTCAGTCGACGGGTAGTGTAATTTATGCGACAAGTTTTCGGTGTCTTCTATCAAAGAACTTCCTATTATGATTCCCGGTTTATTTGGACCAGTTAAAGTTGGTAGCTTCTCTTTAAGCCTTTCGGAAGAAAGGAAAGGATTTTGGAAGTTCCAGGCTTTCAAGTCATCCACACAGAGAAGATAGTGACTGGAAGTTCTCCGCGGTAAGCAAATCCCCCCAAAGACTTTAAATCTTTTTACGAGTTTCTCTCTAGTTCTACATTAAACAGTAAAAATCGATAATGTTTTCCAGTTGGTTCCCCTACAAGTTTCCCCCCCTAGTTCCCTATCTCTACCTCGTAAAATACTTGTGTACCTTTTCACGTATCCCAGTATCATTTACCATATTAAGGATCCAGGTCAGTTTTTTCCAACATGTCAGACGTGGCCCCAACGTATCTTTCGGGAGTGGAAATGTCACTTTCGTTTTCCGTGAACAAAAAGTTTTACGGAACGTGCACGATAAAGTCAGCCGCATTTCACCCTCGTTATTATACAGAGTTTTCGAGGTTGAAGGCAACTTTTCAGTAATAAAAACGCCTCTTAGGATTTATTCTAAATAGTGCATCGTATAATGTGAAGGTTGTGTTCCAACTGTCTTCAGAAGTACACGTTCCTTCTGGATAGTTGCTCACTGTATAAACAATCTCGCTGCAGAATTGAGCTGTGACAAATTACCCTAAAATACGTTGCGTAATTTAAACGATGTGAGCAACTTGTCGGAACGGCGTGGTTGATACATATTATTATAAGACCACGGATCTGCAGGTGACCTACAAGTTCATGAATTTAAAACTTTAACATGTTAACTTTCACAAACAGGTCGCTCGCCTTCTTTCGATCGGTACACTGGCTTGTTTCATATCTCTACGCTGATCTTACATGCGTTGTTAAATGTGTCCACGCAACCGTATGCGTTACAGATATTCATAATCATCCCCAGTCCTCAGCATTACCATCAACTATCATTGAGAGAGTGACAGTAGACGCTTTTAGAGCACATACTTGAAACGCTCGGCTCAGTTTTTAAGGCAAAACAGTGGATGTCCAGTTTTTTGCACTTCAATACTCACAAGTGTA
Organism: Paragonimus westermani; assembly: GCA_008508345.1. Lineage (NCBI taxonomy): Eukaryota > Metazoa > Platyhelminthes > Trematoda > Plagiorchiida > Troglotrematidae > Paragonimus > Paragonimus westermani. The sequence continues at coordinate 188,311 of QNGE01000942.1, read as the reverse complement.
TGCACCATGATTCCACCGCCTCAAAACATTAAAAGGAGACTGGCATTTTACTGGCGTTCATGTGCGGTATCATCGTCGTCTTTACTGCGAGCCTAACTGAAAATTCCTCGCTTAAAAAATCAGCTAGTTTCCAACTATTAACCGAAGAGAATTTCCAAATGTTCCATTGGTCCTCACGAAGAGTTGGGATGCTAACCCTCCCCGTTGCAGTTATTCTGACGACAGACAAAACCCAAAACGTTATTTATTCTGCTGCGCTTGGTAGGTACAGTTGAATTGATGTGCTTCCTACAAGTTCGTAGGAGGACTAACTCAGCAACAACACACTAGTAACCAGTTGAACATCACAAATTCAATTCACATTTACTCAACTGTATGATTGCTGCATTCAGGCAGTTAAGCATTAGTGTGAACCACTGATGTATTAATGTCTATGATGATGATGATGATGATGATGATGAAATCATATTAGTTTCAAATTCTGTTGTGAAAGGGTTCTCCTTTTAGTGAAGGTAGTTTGACGGCGTTTAATCTGCATGTGACTGTATGACTCACAAGGGAATTGATGGATGCATAAACGCTGGTGCGGAATTGCGCTATTTGATCGAGATAGTCCATTTTTCACCAAGATAAGTCTACGATTTTGGTCAGCACTTCTGTTGTACTTATTCAGTTGGCCGATTACTGCGTTTTATTCAGGGTTGCAACTTCAACGATAAATTGTCTCATTTGGTAACTGTGATATTTCTGGTGTTCGTTAAAGATAAGGTTGCGCTTGACGCCTGGTTTACCTCAACCGAGAATGCCTTCTGTCTGTGTTGCTGGTTAATCCTGTCTTCACTAAAGCAAAAGCTCCAATGTGATGACTGACGTATATTCGCTTCACTATGTACACTTTTGCGGCATAAATAAATTAGTTCAATTCAACTTCCGATGTTCGTACGTTGTGTATTGTAAACTAACAAATATATTTTAACCACATTTCGAATAACTAAGCATTTATAAATCACCATGTTGTTTGCTTATTTAGATAAGTTTATACATAGCAAACGCTCGTAATTGCATTCAGGTAAAAAAACTGCGCTCGAAGGTGAACAACGTGATGGTCTCTAACAGCTGTTATATTATCGCTATTACGTGAGTGCTTGTTATCACCTAACATGGTGGATCACATGTGAAGTGGGGACCAAGTGATTTTGGCGATGAATCTGGGAATCGGATCCCTGCAGCTTTGACGAGGTTGTTGGGTTTATCCGCACTGATTTCGAGAGTTTCCATAGGATACGTTGCTCCAATTTGTCCATCAGTTTGAGTCCGTGCTGGTTTCGTGCATGTGCTTGAGAATCAGATGCATTATTCACTGTATGTAGTAACTCGTTCACAACAGTAACCGTCAGGTTGGCAACCTAAATCTGAGGGGGTGTTCACTATGAATCAGGTTGTGAGATGTTAACTTCTCTTTGAAAGTTCTAGGCTTTGCTAACGGTTTCCCCAGATTTCAATAAACTGGCGATTACAAATGGTCGCTGTCTTTTCATTTTCATATACGTATTGACTATACTTTAGACATCCTTTAAACAATTCGTACTGAGATACACTTCCATTCTTTCTTATTTTGATTTTCGATGAAAATAAATGGAATATGTGGATGTCTAATATCATGCAGCTGGTAGGTGAGCGTTTGACCGCTGATACCTATTGCTTACTGTCATGTTTGAAGTTCTTTGCTGAAAATACACCTTATACTAGATGTGTTGTGATGCTTGGCTAGCGATGGTCTGTTGTTGCTGTCTCTACAAATCATTGTAGGATACAGCTGGTCAAGAACGCTATCGCACAATCACAACGGCCTATTATCGTGGAGCCATGGGGTTCATTCTGATGTACGATATCACGAACGAAGAGTCGTTCAATGCTGTACAAGACTGGTAAGCCTTTTTAAAATCTTATTTGTTATTGCATGATGGCCCTTTCCTAAGTAACCAAAAGGTTGGTCTTTGTTGACAAAGCTTACTACTCTTACTCTTTCAAGCAAAAAGCCCGAAATAATCATTTTCAAGCTGAGTTTTCAACTTGTGCGGACGGCGGGGACCATCCACCTTGCTGGACTCACTTGGTAACAGTCCCCGTAATCAAGAAAGATATCAGAGGTTCTTGCGAAAACCATAGAGGAATTAGTTTGATTCCAGTCATTACTAGGGTTCTGGCATCCATTGTACTTCGTCGACTCATTGCAGCTCGGCAGGCAGTCATTGGGAAAGAAAAGACAGGGCCTTGGCCTTGGTGGGGATGTTTAGGTCACACTTTTACTCTTCTTGAATTTCTGGAGCAGCGTCATGTGTACCGTCGGCCAACAGTGGCCATGTTTCTTGACTATAGAAGTGCGTTCGACCCAGTTAATCAATCTGCACTTCAGAATTGCGTAGACGCAGGGTTGTATCGACCAAGTATGTGGATACACTATTGACGCTTTAGTCCTATACTTCAGCTCAGATTAGTGTCTACCATGAACTGCCTAGCAGTTTCAGCACCAGGAGCGGCATATGTTAAGGCTGTCCACTTTCATTATTTTGGTTTAACTTTCTAACGGACAAAGTAATGGTAGACTGTCTGCGGCACTGGCAAGATGCGGGCGTGAACCTCCTACCTTGTGGAAGGCTAACTGATCTTGGTTATGCTGATGACGAGATGTTACTGTTTAACACTTTTCAAGCAGCACAACTAATGCTAGACGTTATATCGCGTTCTCATGAGTGCTTCGGAATGTGCTTTGCAACCTGAAAAATGCAGAGCACTTCTGAAATAGCGCTGTGAGTACGTACATCTAATGTTGGGTAATAAAGCTGTGGAGGTTGTTGACAGGATTGTTTACTTGGGAAGCTGCATTAATGACGGTGAATGTGTAGAAAATGAGGTGGAGATGCGTATTTCTAAGGTTGGGATGATGTTTGCCTATCTGGGGCACCTCTGGAGACACAGAGGTATCTGTCTGATGCTTAAGAGTGGCGTATATAATACAACGTTCAAGAGCTGTATTACTTTACAGCAGCGACACTCGGCTACTCAGAATAGAATAATTGAACCGTTTTCAGGTGTTTGCTCACCGATTTCTGTGTTAGACCGCTCGCATCAGGTGTCACCAGCGAGTAAGCAACAAGGAGGTTAGGAGGCGGGTATTTGGCAGTGATTGTCAAATGAGTCCTTTTGTTCGCTTCTTACATTTTCATCGACTTAGATGATTAAACCATATATTAGGAATGCCAACTAATCTTCTACCACACCGAACACTCTTTACGGATGCTGCGGCCGACCGGTGTGAGGTGCAAGGTGGAAAGATGATGACTTGGTATAGACAAATCGTTCTCTAAGGGGTTAATCATTGCAGATTGCTGAACTGGGGTCGTCGCGACTCAAAGAGTCGGTGGCTAGAGAAGTTAGATGAGGTGGTGGCTAACTGAGCTTAAAGGCTTGAATGCTGTCGTTGTGTGTGAAGTGAGTGCATTTAAGAACGCGGAGCGGTGAAAGCCGCAAGGAGGTTGTCTTGTTGATGACCCCTTACTTCTACTTACAGCTAGTTTATTTTGTTTGCAAGTTGTAGGTACCATAATGTTGAATGTTCGAATATAGAAGTGGTTACTTTCAATATTTGGTTTCCATCCCATCCCCTTCTTTTTTCTCCCTCTGCATATATGGGGTTTGCTTTTTTTCCTCATGGTTGTGTGGCAGTTAAGCATTAGTGTGAACCACTGATGTATTGCTGTCTGATGATGATGATGATGATGAAGATGAAGGAATTGATCAGTTCTGCCTATATGAACATCACCACAGCTGCAGGTGAGCTGGTAAATGCAGCGTGAACTGGACACCTGGCATTCGCGTCTTAATGTGAGAAAGTGCGAGTGAATTGGTGCAACTAAGCAAACCCAGTGTAACTGCATTGCACGTCCGTTGGGTGACCTACTTCAGTCGTCGCGTTAGAAATGACATATCACTATCTCCTTTGTACGGTAACTGCACGTACATTGGTCTCTTCGGAACAGACGCTCCTTGTCAGTTTGTTACTTCCGGCTTGTCGTCAAAATCAATAAAACCCAGTGGACAACCGTTGGAGATGAGGGTATTACGGGTAAAGTTCAACTTTGCACCTACTGTATCACCCGTACGTTTAGCTCGCGCTCTGTGAAACAGACAACGAATTAGCGAGTGTTTGTGTTGTATGAGTGAGAAACTGTTGAAATTTATATATTATCCTAACCAGGTGGACTTACGGTATCCTGATCGACACACTGTAACATTCTTCCATCGCCTGATGTTGACATCCAGAAAGACCAGGGTGTCTTCTTTTTCAAATTCAGACGATAACGTTAGATTTCGGTACGAAGATTACACTAAATTCAATAGGTTTCTACTGTCTCTTTGTCTTATATGAGTACTATTATGTCATCATCATATTGACGATAAATCAGAATGTCACGCAATGTATTCGCGAGGTGGAGCTCAATCACAGACGTAAATAATTCAACCAAAATCAATCTTAGAGGGTTACCCATCTCAACCCTGTCTACTCGGCTAAATCCAGTGCTTCAAGATAATGGCTAGGATATGCAGTTTTATGTTATGAGTCGGTGCAAAGTCACAGATAAAGTCGACCCTCTTCCTTAATGACACATTTGTGAAAAGCGAATTTGCATCCAGATAGTGCATAACTTTTCCTTTTAAGTTAGCATCACCTAGAATCTCACACAGGAAAAATTTAAAGGCGAGTGAGCGAACTCGCTGTAAAACATCCACTAGCCACTTGTCCCGTTGGTGATAAGGCGAACCTGCCATTGCAAAGATTGGCCGTAAGGGCGTTTGCGGTTTGTGAGTCTCTGACGAACGGTATACCTTTGGAATCGCACTACAGATAGGTTTTATATATTTGCACTATCTTTCGGCTATGTGCCCATGTAAAATTGCAATCTGCAACTCACAGCGAATGTGTTTCTCCACCACCATTATGTTGTCAGGTTGACCGTGCGGTAGAAACTTTGTGTTATCTGTAAGGAAGACATTCATTCCCTTCATGTATTACTGCTTGTACATCACCACAGCTCCGGACCCTTTGTCAGGCTTTAAAACAATTAAATTCTTCCAGTTTACTAGTTCTTTAAGAGCATGATAGTGTTCACTCCGCAATAAAGAGTTTTGTTGGATGGGATCATACAAAAAGTGATGTGACAAATCCACCATTTTAACTTTAAATCAATTGCGGTTGTCACATTGCTTTTTGAATTGTGCCTGCGCTTGCGAGTTGTCAATACTCTTATGCGGGCATTTAAATTGAAGCCCCAACTGAGGATGCGAAAGGGGTCTAGGGGAAAGATTCAAAACTAATTTATGTGGATCGGTGAGAAATCTGTCACTCACTGTGGTAGGGGACAATGACTTTTGTAGATAGGTGACGCTAGAGTCCGAAGCACTTATTATAGTTTGTCCACAGAAGTTTGAGAATTTAATGCGCGAAACAATCGATATGGTGTCCAGAAATGGCAAATACTTCAGCTAAGTTTCCAGCAATTTTATCAGTTTATCACGAGTTGACAAAAGAGGACAACAGTTTCTCACCCATACAACACAAACACTCGCTAATTCGTTGTCTGTTTCACAGAGCGCGAGCTAAACGTACGGGTGATACAGTAGGTGCAAAGTTGAACTTTACCCGTAATACCCTCATCTCCAACGGTTGTCCACTGGGTTTTATTGATTTTGACGACAAGCCGGAAGTAACAAACTGACAAGGAGCGTCTGTTCCGAAGAGACCAATGTACGTGCAGTTACCGTACAAAGGAGATAGTGATATGTCATTTCTAACGCGACGACTGAAGTAGGTCACCCAACGGACGTGCAATGCAGTTACACTGGGTTTGCTTAGTTGCACCAATTCACTCGCACTTTCTCACATTGAGACGCGTTCACGTCTTCTGTTTTAATTAGCCAAGTTTTGCCGCTGTAAGTAACGCAGCCCTGAATGTATTGTATGGACGACCCTTAAGCATCAGATAGATACCACTGTGTCGTCATAGGTGTCCCAGAATAGCCATTTTACTGCCTCAGAAAGGAAGAACATGGGCCCAGATACATCAAGGGCTTGATTTGTGGCGTGAGCAAACGCGACCCCAGCCGGCTTCTGCGATCGCCGGACACCTGCGGGAGACTGGTCATGTGATCGACCCTACAAATGCGTTCCGTGTGTTGATGCGGCATCACAAGCCTGTCAGCCTTAGTCACTCGAGGCGCTGCTTGTCATGCGTAGCAAGCTAGTCTTCTGTGTGCAAAATCTGTTAACCATGAACCTCTGTCTGCCATGGTTCTGACCAATGAAGGACTAGTGTATACATTGACTTGATGGATGAACGTAATTCGCTCGAATATTTTTGTTAACCGCGGTTACGTGTAGCAACTGACGAGAACATATGAAAGGATACTACCATTTTGCAAAACCGGTCGTCCGATTTCGCTATAGGCGTAGTGCGCGCATTTTGGAGATAAACGGAAGCCATGAACTAACTCCGAAGAAAGCGACCTTTCGGCATCCCTCTAAGAGTGGAACAAGTGAACGAATGTGGACGGAAATGATCAGTAAGCTATGACTATAGCTTACATAACCGAGTGACAAAATGTTGTACGGGCACTGTCGTATAAAATGCATCTAATTGCACTTTCGTCCTCGTGAAAGTGAGATATTCTTACTTTTCCCCTGTTTAAACGAATCCGAAACTCAAACTCTCTACTAAATTGTTTCAAGAGTCAGGTCATAAAGGGTTGGTTGGATATTTACTTTGTCGATACCAACTGCTAGCGTTACCTACACCAACGTAGCACAGTTCTGATTTGATATGTACAGCGTATGACTACCCGGCTGGCTGTGGTCGAAATTGCTTCAAAATTGGCTGGCACTGTTGTGACCTATGGATTGGAATGCCACCTAAAGAAACTGGTCTGAGTGTGGCGCTGAACGACAAAAATCGCTTACAAGCAAACGAATATTCTGTATCCATTCTTCCTACGTACACTCCTAATGTGTCTTGTCCCTGTTGTTGAGCAATTTGATCGCGATCTCGTGAATTAAGTAAATCACACATATTGCATCGCATCTATAGAAACGAGATCTTTGTGATACTGCAGCCGAACCGCATTGCTTATGAAGTAATCACAGATGGTGACATGGAGTTCTGAAAGATGAAAAATTGCCGTTGCCTTAAGTATACCGCTTTGACACCACTCATAACTCCGTTGTTTGTTTTCATTTGGATGTTTGAGTTTAGGTTATTTTGGCAGTTGAAGTCGCTCTTCTCCGTTATTTCTGAGCTGCCATTTTTTCCCTTTTTACGTAGCTGATGCACATTACCATCAAGTATTGTTGAGTTCTTGTTGATGACCACAAACGTTTCAGATAGTTCATTTCCACGAAATGGATATTATTCGGGTTAGCCAGTCGTTGTGAATTGAGCAGTGATGACAAACGTCAGAGATATCTGACAGATTTCCTGTCCTCCAGGCTGTCCGTCTGATTGGCTGAGCCTGATCCATGTGTAATCATCATGCTTATGCCTGACATTGCTACACTACTGTGTTACATAGGTGCCTTACCTTCGACTAACCACGGAAAAGCAATCATGAAAAACAGATTTAAAGAGAAGAGTGAATGGTTGAATTGTTTAGGGTAGTCCGTATCCGATCTCAACGACAAGCAATTCGTTTGCAAGTAGGAATGAAGTAGTATCCTCATGGAAGCTTTCTCATGCCTTTCAGTGCCCTTCATCATCTGTCCGTACTTCACAACAGCCCATTTAAACGAAGGCAATGTTCACACGGCTACCATCAAGTTATCTACGTCTCCCGTGGTTGACGGTGAAGGCTGCATAAAAACTGAATCACGATGCATAAAGAGAAGTCGCTTGGTAATGCTGAACAGAAGTGCCATCAGGGAGGATAGTTTTCCATGACTTGAACAGTATTGAGAACTGATGGCATTTTTCACAACCTCACTGACTTTCAAGCATCCCCTTTCGAAAATAAACACTGGACTGGAGTTTCGTTACTAACGCGAGGTCATACTTGTGGGGTCATCGACTGGAGTCAACAAAAAAGTTACTGTGCTTCCTGTTGAGGCGGTGGGGCCATCTACGCTCTATTCGTAAGCTAACGTAGCTGAGCGTTTGTATATGATAATTCAGTCACGCTTAATACAAGGTAGGTGACGCATTGAGCAACAAGGTCAAACTGAGCTCATTATGTGTTCGTGTACTGTGCTCGGTCTTCAATGCTGTCCAGACCGACCAAAGCACAAACAAAAATCCCTGAATGTCAGTTCAGCAGGAAGTACAGGAACACTGCGTCTCCTAGCTACGTTAGACTTCGAGCGATCGATGGTAGATGAGTGTTGTTCCCAAGACTGTGTGTATAACCAAACCCAGTAAGGATAGGGGGGGGGGGTTAAATAGTCATTCTTCAGTACAGTAGCCAAATGAACGTTACTCACCCACGGTCAGTAAGACGAGCGATGTCTTGAGAATGTTACGTTCCATTGATTGGATTACATGCCGAGAAATGTAGGATACCACTGCGAGAAAGGTGATTGTGCGATGCTCTTGCGTGACCTGGACGATGCTCGCGAATGGTTGAGGACATGGTACGTGGGGGTGTGCGCATAAACAAACAGATCAAGCGAGTTGCTGAACGAGCTTATTGTGAAGGTGTAATCTGTGAATTGCACCACAGCTGTGCTGATCTTTACACAGCAGATAGCTTGTAACAGTCAGTCCAAAATAAACAAGAAACGAAAGAAGGGCTGACCGCATTCAGCTTCCTCGTCCTAGGCCTTATACTCCTTTCTACCTGTGGTCAATACTGCCTATTCCACATTCCCTAACCAGTTGATTTATGTATTTACCACTTGCAACAGCGCCTGTACTTCGAACTAAACGGAAAACTTAAATTTGTCCACAACTCTTGATCTTCTTTTCTCACTGAGTCGAAGGTGGTCTTGGGCTCAAGTCAATTCTCCATTAGCCGTTAACCCAACGAGTCTAAGTAAAACACATCGATCTCCATTTAAAACTTCATGAGATAAAAATGAATTGTTTCAATTTGCACGAATTTTAACAAACAAACTGTCATTAGCATTCAAACAATACTACATCAGTCGCACTCAATGCTGTCTAACTTGCATACGAACAACCGAGCTATAAATACAATTAAGAGATCATGAACAATAGAGCCTTCTAGCGGTATTCAATGTTCCGTTTCATTGATCAGTTTAAATTCACGGACACCTCAAACAAACAATGGTAATACTCGTACCATTCGGCCCATTTAATCGTCATCCGACCTAATTTCTTCAGTCACCGACCCTGTGAATCGTGAGGGCTAAGCTTGGGCGAAGATCCCGACCTACAATGGCACATTCATTGACAATTGACTTCATTTCTTTTCTCACTAAGTCATCAGTTTCTCATTTTGTATGCTACACCGGCTGGTTGCGACGTGAACAAAAAGTAATCAGTGTGACACAGTTAGCTAACATTGTCAGCTTTTTTCTATGAACTACATACAATGAGAAGTAACACCATGCGCGTTTGATCAAAATTATCCTGTACACTGTAAATCCCGGCGTGACTCAGATGGATGATAACCTTTGTAACAACTCATTTGCTAGTTCCCAAGTATTTGTTATAGTGACACTTTGTTGTAGCTTACTCAATAAGTAGTATGGTTAAATAAGTTGAGTAAACTAACCAAATGACTTTTCAAATGGAACATTGCACCCTTCGTATGCAGACAGAATTCCCATCCAACCTCTTTTGAAAAAAAACAGTAGGTTCGGAGTTCTGATGAATAGTAGGGGATTTTAGTTTTCATATAGATTAAACACACAATTGACCGCAGCTGTGGAATTCGCATAGACCCCTCAATCGGCTATTTTCGAAAAGAAGCACTAGACTCGTGTTTTGTCCTTGTTAGAGCTTGTCAGTAGTGCATATCTTTGCCACGGCCGGGATTGGAAATGTGGACACGCTTTCATGAGGCAACCGTGTTGACCATTCATCATCATCATCATAGACAGTAATACATCAGTGGTTCACACTAATGCTTAACTGCCACACAACCATGAAGAAAGAGCAAACCCTATATAGGAAGAGAGAAGGGGAAAAAGGGGGCAGGAAAGGACTTAACTACTGAAAATCACCACGTTTATGTTCAAACATTGAAACACCTTGCAAACAAACAACCGAGTTGCAAGTGAGAGTAAGGCGTCATCAGCAAGACAGCTTCTTTACGGCATTCACTGCCCCGCGTCATTAAATGCACTCACTTAACAGAAAACACGGTCAATCAACGACAGTATTCACGCCACTGAGCTCGATTAGCTGCCACTTCACCTAACGTCTCCAGACACCGACTCTGTGAGTCACCACCCAATACAAGCGACTGAACGCAGACATCGGTGATCAACCACTTGAAGACGGTTCACGTCTTCTACCCTGAGCTGCCAGGTTTCGCTGCCGTAAAGTAATACGGCCCTCACCGTTGTCTGATATACGCGACCTTTAAGCATCAGATAGATACCTCTCTGTCGCCAGAGATGGCCCAGATTAACGGATACCGTCCTAGCCTTAGAGATGCGCACTTCTATTTCATTCCCTACACCTCCACTGCCGATGCTGATGCAGCTTTCCAGGAATACAAACCGGTCAACAACCTCCATAACTACATTATCTAACATCAAATCTACGTGATCACATCAATCCTGCAGAAGCACTTTGCATTTTGAAGCTGCAAAGCGCATTCCGAAGTACTTAGCAGAACGCGAAATAGCGTCTAGCATTGTTTATGCTGCTTGAAAGTTGTCAAACAGTAACACCTTGTTGTCAGCATAATCAAGATCAGTCAGTCTTTCACCGGCATCTTGTGAGTGCCGGAGACAATCCTCCATTATTTCGTCTATGACGAAATTAAACAAAAATGGTGACAGCGGACAGCCTTGACGTAC
>QNGE01000942.1:130693-176474 GCA_008508345.1 Paragonimus westermani | reverse complement strand
AGAACGACAGTCCTGTATGGAACCCCGCCACCTATAACTAACAGCTATGTGGTCTATCTGAGACCAGGTCTGATTCAGAGAGGGAGGGCGCCAAGTATAGCAATGACGTGCACGATGCCTAAAACTAGTGCTGGCTAAAAACAGCCTATGTTCGGCGCACAGCTGCAATATTCGCCCGCCGTTGTCCGAGCGATGTGATGCTATCCCAAACCTGCCACCTAAACGAGATTCGGCCTCACCAAGGCGGCCGACCTGGGCGTTCATATCTCCGGCCAGAACGACTATATCAGAACCACGTGTCGACCGGAGGAGAGCTGCCAGATCCGAATAAAAGAGGTCCTTGACGCCGATGTCACTACAGTCAGTTGGAGCATAAGCAGACACAACGAAAAGATTTCTGACGGTTTTGCGTCTAGAACTGACCCTAACAGAACCTGCCAAGCGGACGGCACAAATTCTACTATTAACATGAGTCCAATCTATCAATGCGGCTGCGGTCTTCGTGCTTAGGACTATACCTACTTCAGCTTGACCGGTAACCACGGCCGGAGAGTCACCTGAAGTGTATAACCAGTATCGGGTAGAAAGTGCAGGTGCTTTTAATTCCATACGTTGATTACTGTCGTGGATTCTAGTCTCTGAGATACAGCAAACACCAATATGTAGCGAGTCTAACGTTCGTGCGAGAGCAGCCTGTTGACCAATTTGTTTTAGAGTTCGAACGTTGAAGGCACCTATATTGGAATTCTAGGTCGAAGCACAAGACGAGGGAGGTCTGAGACTGAGTGGCGAGAGCTGGCACTTATCGGCACATCGTTACTAAGATTAATTGTATCTGCTGTGGGACCTGCAGAGAAGTTATCAGAATTGGGAATCGGGAGGGGTCTGAGAGCTAAATTTGATAGGACAGTGGGGGAGGGGGTCAGCAGTAGTATGTTTTCGCCTATCCACCCTGCTGAATGCAGCAGATAGGGTGACCCGGTTTATACTGCGAGACGGCCGATGCAGTATGGAATTGTTTGTGTTGTGAGTATTCATGGTTGTGTGTGGGCTGAGATATTGCCAGGACGTTCAGACCTAGACAGGAGAACGATTAGGGTTCTCAACGAAAGCCTTTGGCTCAAAAGCCTGTACCGCAATGCAGCGGGATGGGTGGCGGTGTACCAGAAGTGGTGAGCTTTTCGGGAAGAGATGCCGACCCTCTTCTAGCCATTGCACTATTGATCTCACACCAGGCACGTTGGAACTATCCTATCTGAACGCTCGACTACTCTCACTTGTGAGTACTGAACAGGTCGCCCGATCATCTCGATAGGAGACACAGTAACTGTTCTGTTAACCCCAGTCGATGACTCCTCGACTGAGACTTCTCTCCAGGTTGAAATCACTTGGATTTCGTTCTTTTCAGAACTCGTACATTCCTACCATGGTCGGCATTTCAACTATGATCACAATTTCGTGAGGTGACTTTGCTGATCACACGTTAAACTTGGCAGAATTATCACGTTAAAGCGCGTTTCTTCACCATTGTTAGTGTACTGTAGGCTGAAGGTGTGTGGCTTCTGGCCCAAGGTCAAACTTTTGTTTTAATTCCTGATTCAATATTTTCAATACTGTTCCTCCGAGAGTGGATCTTACCGTAGGATTGTCTATTTTCTGCTTCCTAGAGATAGGGATTTCATCTTCATGCTAGCTTACCGCCTGACTAACTGGCATTTACCGGCTGGATCACAAACGCCTCCTTCATACGTCTCCTGGTCTTATTCCTCAGACTGACATTGGATATAGAGTATCTGAGAACTACGGCAAACGACTTATGGTGAGAGTAATGCGGAGACATCGGTTGATTTCGGTCAATGTTGCAAGCTAATGTGAAAACGGATACCACCAACTTTGGTATGTGTACGTATCCACTCTACCGCGTTGAGATATTCCACTGAATGTCCGAACACTTGCCTCTCCGACGTGGTCACTCATCACAGTAGGAGATTTGGTTAACATAAGGTGAACATCACTGCTCCTGTTTCACCAGAAGTTTTTACCCAATATACATGTTTGTCTCAAACCTAGCTTGCTAATGATACATTGAAACACGCTCATTTGTCACGGAAGTTTAAAAAACACTACTGCAGCTTTATCCAATCACTCAGCTGAGTCCATTTATTTCGGACCTTTGTCTACGTTTCAAGGACCCTAGATAAAGTCTGTTTAATGAGCAGTCGAGAATTTGACCACTTCAAAGTTGAACATCACTCACAGTTGGTCGCAACCTTCGCATTCAGGTAGACTTTCCACCCATAACAATAGGCTCTAGACTGAATTAGGAATTAAAACAAAAGTTTGACTTTGGGCCAGAAGCCATACAACACCTTCAGCCTACAGTACGCCAACAATGGTGAAGAATCGCGCGTTAACATGATAATTCTGCAATGTTTAACGTGTGGTCAACACAATCATCTCATGAAATTGTGGTCAGAGTTGAGATGCCGATCGTGGTAAAGACGCGCAATACTGAGGAACCCTGACAAGAACGAAATCCGGGTCTAGGGGTTTTGTTTAAATGGTCCGGCCGAGAAATCGATAAAAGTGCAAAAATTGTGATCAGTTATCACTGTTATTCAATTTACGTTAATCGAAATGTTGTACTGCTTACTGGGATTATTTTCGTTTTCTCTTCAGAATTTCATTTGTTACTTTAATCTACTCGGTTAGGTCATCAGTTCTTACCAGACGACAGAACGTCGGTTTTCGTTTGTGCGAGACTGATCGAGCAGTTCAAAGTGGGTCATGGGCCTAGCACAGGGGGAGGGTAGCAATTCATACCGGTAAAATCAAGGTTTGTGTTTTGAGATAAATATTTCTAATTTGTGTAGTGCCCAAAATAGTTTAAGTGATTCCACACTTAGTTTCTAACTTAGAAGGTCCATTTATTTCCTGAATGTGCAACACAGTAGTGTTTGAGATAGTTGTTTTTGTAATCCACGCTTAGCAACATCGGCAGCATTTAGAAACGTGTACGAAATTATGGTAGGATTACTCAGCAACACCAACTTCTATGTCGCTTACACGTTGTGACCTTGTTGCGTTATCATGTGGCTCAGTGGGCGAGGTTCGCTTGATCATTAATTCTGCGTTTCATTTCCCAGTGTACATTAAATGAGTATTGCTCATTGACTACATTGTACCCAAGGTTCCTGGTCGGAAGTTTCTTACTACAAATTCAGTCACGCTCAAGAGAATACACTTTTTAGTGGTAGGAATAATTAAAAAGAGATTTCCATCTGACTAGATAAATCTGCTTCAGCTATCAACGCGTGCCTCACACATCACACATTAAATTGTGCAACATAAACTACCTGGAAGGTAGGGGGTTTTAACGGGACGGGATCCGGTCTGCTTCGTTTGTTCTCTCATGCTCGCCTTAATTTCTTTCCAGCCAGGACAGCAAACGGTATGGTTTTGTAAACAGGCTCAGTGGGGAATGGAAACAGTGCAAAATCGATTACATCTGTTGGCTGTTTTTTATTGGTCGTCAAGCCTAAAAACACAGGCCAGTTTGAACTAACCCTATCAATGGAGTCCAAATGTTTGTCCAGGGTTGTACGCGGTAGGTGGAATCGCACACCCACAACATTACCGTGTGGGGGTCGGAGGCTTAGAGATTCATTTAATGGAGTTTCTGTGTGATCTAGTTGTGACAACGTCGCAGTTACATCCGTACTGGAGGAGTGTCACGTGCGAACGAGAGTGCACACCAAATGATTTCGATCCCGAACACGTAGCGTGGGTTTATCAACCGAAAGGGACAGTGGAATTTTGTGTGCGACAACTCAACGGTATACCTCACCAAAACTATCGGAAGCTGATTACGTTTTATCCAGTGAGCGGAGCATTATGGTCAGTGTGTGGATCTCAGCACAGTTTGGCCTCGTCTATCGCGAAAACAGTGGGCTTACCGACATTTGCAAAACTACACCTTTTCCACCTTGGGATGTCTAGATGTCAGTTTAAGATGGTCCAAGTAACTGGGTCTAGGCAAGCTAACTGGGTCCACTCCCAACACCTGGCGGGACCGCGTCCTCTTACCCTATAAGAGTCAACTAATCTATGTTTTTCTGCACATTAGGCGTGTGACCCCATTCGCTGTTGAAATCCTGTTAACCCACGGGGAACGTCTTAAATTGACATCGAAACATCTTAAATCAGGAAAGGTGTAGACTGCACATTAACCAACACACCATTTTAAAAAATCCTCGTAAGGCAAACTTCAGTGCAACACGACCAGAGTTCAAACGGTTTATGCGTCCAAGTTCCCTAGCCGGGTTTGACCTGTATAAACATTAACATGTCATCTGTGATTAGATATCTACCGCAATTAACCAGTATGTTCCAGTTCAGTGTCCTTTACCTAATAACAAGCTGGTATGTCTGAAAAGAAGTGTCAAACGTGTGACGACTCTGAAACACGCAGTTTGGAACAAGTGCATTTTTGCGCAAGAAATATACATGCAGTGGTACCATCACACCACTACCGCAACAGGAGTAGGTCGATTTGGCTTTCGACGAGATCTTTCCCGTAAGCTCATGGTGATTGTGAAAGTATTCTACAATGAACTGTTCGATATTTCTCCGCTTAGAATATTTGGAAGATTTGCTAAACTAAACACAAAGACCGTCTGTATGTGAGCCTGCTGAGCCCATGAATGATGACCCATTTGATATTTTCCAGTCAACAGTGTCATAGATGACGGTCGAATTAGTGGACCTGTTGCCAATTAAGTCTTTCGTTTCTGAACTAGTGTTTTTGAAAAATATGTGCAACTGCTTTAATGAATGTTCTAACTGCTTCAATAACATTTACTAACAGCTGACTTTTAACGGAAGACCTACAAAAAACTCATGTCCACGTTTATCCTCAAGAGTAGGTACAGAAATGACACCGCGTCCTATAGAATAATAAATTTTTAAAAACGTTTTCACTCTTACCGATACCGGCAACTGCTTACATCATTAAATCAATTCGAACATGATGCACGCGGGTACGCAAAGTCCAACCGTCCTACGGCCATATTCTGTCCGTTGTCCTTCTTGATGTCCTCATCACAGTTTCATTGTGATTGTGACGACACAGTACGCTAAGGGAGCCAGCAAGCGTAGGTGACTCCAGCGACTTCGTCCAACAAGCTTCAATTACCTGTCTATTCGGTGCGCCACACCGGTAATGAATGTCCTAAAAAATTTGCCGCCTTTGTTCATTAACAACTTTTCCATAGGCATGAGGGGTGACTATAGATGGCATGTTTGGATGTTTAGCTCGCTACATGTCGTTCTACGATAGACTGTACGCTGTTTTGTTCTGTTTTGATCAGACTGCACCGAACTTGAAAGACTCAAAAGTGTGTCAAAGCGACTGCCAACCTATTTAGAGGCTAACCCTAATTCTTTGACGTCCATAGGGCCGTCAGTAGTTTGCCAACTTATAGATAGCAGGGGAAGTTGACTGCTGCAGGCTGAACACCATCCATGTGTTTGAGTGTAACCCACCCATTTAGCCGTACCACCTCAACAAAAGGGTACTTGCCGAGTTGCGCTAATCGGTAGTATCTTCTAGTCCGGATTGCGAGCTAGACTCCGGCTCATATAGCACTGTTTGAATCACACCGGTCAACCAGCAAAGTATTAGACACCAACTTTTCTATTCCGTCTGTTGCGTTTGCTAGCACCGTTTCACACATCAACGCACTCAATCTTTCGCTATCGATTTTCTGATCACATTGTTTGATGCGTCCTGCTAGCAGTTGAACTCCTACCTTTAGGTACTGTTTTATTGGCCGCTCAAGCACGCAGTTGTTTTTTTGCCGGTACCACTCAATGCGTTCCTGACTTGTGTAGGCCTGTCAGAGCACACGTGTACCGGAGACTTTCATTCGGTACAATTATCCACACTTTTGTTGCGTGTGTGTGTGCACGCGCGCTTTTTGTCCGTGAGTTGTGTGGCTTGTCGGCAAAAAATGTAAAGGACGAAAATTAAAAAAAGCGGTCATTCTGGTGTTTAGTTGACAAATCGATTGCTTGTTGTAGCCATTTCAATGTGGCAGGTGATTTACCATTTGTGCACTATCCAGTTGGAGGAATATAAGTCTTCACGATTGACAATTGGAGTGCAAGTTACCTTTTTGATCTCTGCTTATTTAGAAGCCTGAACCGCATAACTGATCTGAGATATGTTGAATACCTTGGGCTTTAACTGCGTTTCAGGTACGTAACTCTTGTTTGTAGGCAACTCACTCCAACCGTGAAACAAACCGCAACTGGGAGTTGACAAGGCAGCCATCATTCAGCACATACAAGTTGCGTATTGTCAAACTCACAAGTTGAGCAACAGCTTACCAAAACTTGCTGGTAAACGCGGCTAATAAACGTACATCTGTGGTTAAGTTGAATGGCAGCTCAGCAGAGATACACTAGGGATATCCTGGAGGTTCGAATGACCTCATTCGAAGTTAACAGGTAGCCGCTCGGTCAACCAAAACCTTATGGTAAACCCACCTTCACATCTCCAACACGCTCGTCCGCACAAGTTCCTCAATTGCATTACTGAACCCGTCACGCATGTAATCAGGCCAACTATCTCCAACACGTCGATCGTGTCCATTGTGTGTTGTGTCCCAACATTCATACTCATTCGACCTATACATTTCAACAGCTAGTATGAACTATGGAAACAGGTCTACTTGTTCGAGCAAGGCTCGGCACAACCCCCTGACAGTGACGGCTCGACGAATTGTCGGGCAAGCAATGTCCGACATGGTCAACGGTTCCAAGTATGCTAGCAAAGTCAGTGTTGGTGCCAACAAAACATCACCAGGTTCATTGTTTGGCATGGTCCACGGTCACGGATACCACGACAACTCAGGTTATACTGATGTGCAATAGGGGATTTTGGTTATCATATAAAGTGAACATCACCCACGGTTGATCGCAGCCGTCGCATTCCAATAGACTTTGCAGTCGGCCCCTTTCGAAAAACGTCAGTGAGCCCGATGTCGCACGAACACGCCACCTTGTGAATAACAAAAACTGTATAAGAAAATGTTTGGGCATTTCAAAATCCGGATAGCGCGGCGGAAATTAGTTTGACAGTTTGCGAATCACCGACTGTGACAGCGGGAGATTGCGGGGTTAGACGGATGGATGGTCTGACGCGAGAGCAGTCCTTGATTTGTTATTCGTTTGCTGGACGAAACCGTACAAGTCTAGGAGTCGACAGTCCGCATCGTAGGACTGCATGTTGTTTAGCTCGCGTGGCCGCATTAAAGCACGATATTTCTCAGCATGCTGTGCGGCAGCGAATGATTACCCCTCTTGATACGTTGCGTGGATGTGTATCAAAACCTGGTTGCTTGTTATCACAGCGTCCGTGACCGTGGACCATGCCAAACAATGAACCTGGTGATGTTTTGTTGGCACCAACACTGACTTTGCTAGCATACTTGGAACCGTTGACCATGTCGGACATTGCTTGCCCGACAATTCGTCGAGCCGTCACTGTCAGGGGGTTGTGCCGAGCCTTGCTCGAACAAGTAGACCTGTTTCCATAGTTCATACTAGCTGTTGAAATGTATAGGTCGAATGAGTATGAATGTTGGGACACAACACACAATGGACACGATCGACGTGTTGGAGATAGTTGGCCTGATTACATGCGTGACGGGTTCAGTAATGCAATTGAGGAACTTGTGCGGACGAGCGTGTTGGAGATGTGAAGGTGGGTTTACCATAAGGTTTTGGTTGACCGAGCGGCTACCTGTTAACTTCGAATGAGGCCGTTCAAACCTATATAACGTCATCTAAATTCATAAATCTGCCATACTACTCGTCAATATTATTGTCAAAAAAATTTTCGTCGCAGTGTTGTACAAAACCTTACTAGTTTATAACTCCACAAAAGAAGCCTGAACCGCTCAGCTCAAGTTGGATCGATAGCCTCAAGCTGATCGAGAAGTTCTTGCTGCGTGACTATGGACAAAAAATACAATACTCCATCGATAAAAAAACGGTTTTCATATATAGAGAGAATGTGTGGTACGTCGATGGTGGCGTTGATATTTATTTTGGATATGGAGACATTTATATCTTATTTAACCCGCCGAAGGTGAGTGCAGTATAATGAGCCGAGAACTGTTACTTCGCAACAGGCGTGTGCTGGTGATTCGCACTGTTGTCTGATTGAGGCTGTCTCCATTGTTTTAAGGTATTGTGTGCTATCCAAGGAGAATATGGGAACGAATGACTATCATTTGCAATTTGATGCGACGGGTACAGTAATGGAGATGAACGATATCATCATCGTCATTGTCATAGACAGCAACATATCAGCTGTCCCCACTGTTACTTAAGTGACATACAACCATGGGGAAGAAAGCAAACCCTGGTCAGGAAACGAGAGCAGAAGAGAAGGGGACCTGACTACTAAAAATAGCTACGTCTATATTCAAACATTCGACATCAAAGTGCCTACACCTTGAAAACAACCTGTTGATGATAGTGAGACGATATCAACAAGACAGCTTCTCGAAGGCTTCCTATGCGCCTCACTTATTTCACAAGCAAATGGGCCGCACAGTGATAATGCTCATGCCACTGAGCCCGGTCAGCAGCCATTTCACTTAACGTCTCCATCCACTGACCATGTGAATCGAGGGGCCGCCAGCCCAGGAAACGAACCCGACCTACAGTAGTCAGTCTCTTAGTGAACGACTTCATTTCTCCACATCAGGTCATCGTCTGTCCATTCCGTACTTTATGCCGGTCGGCCTCAGTATTGACGGAGAGTTAAAGACAACTATAACATAGACTGTATGAACAATGCTTAATTGGTGTCATGGCGATCTCGTTCAGCTTATCTCTGGAAAGATAACCACGTTCATGGGATGTCGATTTGGGTACGAACGTTATGAATTACTACACCCGTTTTCATGATCTTTTCAGGCACGCTAGATTGGTTAAAAAATTGTTTTCCCAAACAGTGAGTACGGGCATTAATCATTATCGTTCGTTTTGCCTATCAGTAGCCTTTTCAAAACGCATTCGAAATGGACATTTTAACCAGTTTTCCTGTTTTCTCTGCTCCCTTCTGGAAACCATTTTTCTTCTTCCAAGGGTCACTCAAATCAAGACCTACTCATGGGATAATGCCCAAGTTGTTCTAGTCGGAAACAAATGTGATTTGGCCGAAGAGCGAGCAGTCTCAGTGGACTGGGGCAGACGACTGGCACAGCAGCTCGGCAAGTTTTCTTCCTGGTTTGGGTTCTACTTGTATGATAGTCACTTCACTTAGCCTGGCTACCAGCAGGGGTCGTATCATTTAAAATCCTTTGACATCGAGTCAGTATCACTGAATTACCAAAATGAACTCGAACGACCAGTAGCCATACTTGATCAACGAGCAGTGTAACAGATGCTATGTTGGCATGCGATGCACACGACGCAACCTACGAAGACCGCGGATTTTCCGTCGCACATCTACATATTTCCTAGATTGTCGCCGACCGACTGTCGCGTTGCTTACACAGTCAGCCTGTTTGACATTGGTTATCTGGCGGAGACAATGGTGAACGCATACCGAGAGTGATTGATAAAACAGGGCCGAGTGCTACCACGCATTGTAAATCCTGTATCCAATCGACAAATAAATGCATTTCAACTTCCACAAGTGATGAAGATTGCCAATAAGCTACGTGTTTTTGCTGTCCCCATGGACACCTAATCAGCAAGCGGGTAGGATGACATCATCGTACACATTGAATCCTTTTGGTATTGATATGTTCGCCGAGCTTGGCATTTAGGTTGCAAACGTTTCATCACCAGGCGAGGTGATGAAACGTTTGCAACCTAAATGCCAAGCTCGGCGAACACATCAATACCAAAACCATCATCCCGAGCTACAAACAACACCACCACTGTTCCCAATCATCAGAAACATTGAATCCTTGTTGATTGTTCTTTGCGAAACGCGAGTGGTATGTAGTGACTGTATTCTTGCCTCATTGCTGCGAAGCACAGGCAGTCCCAGTCAAAGTGAATGAATGCTATTCATCTGATTGGTTGAAGTCGATTGTGAAAACAGTGGTACACGCCTTCATACGCACGCTAACTTACTCAGGTCGTTGGTGCATCGTTGACACTTGCCGACCCTGGGTATGGTGTTGGTGTCATCGGTTCGAATCCAGCCAAAGTCCAGACTTTTCGCAATTGGGTCTCTTCTAAACTATCAAATCCGTCAAAATGCCTATCGATAATGCAGTTTCAATGCTGATTGATGGAATTAGTGGATTCCAGCGTGAACTGATTGAGAAATCCTGCTTGGCAAGATGGACATGCAAGCACATATTGGACACCTACAGACCATTGGCTTCGAACAATTGCTGAGCTGATTAGTTGTTCCATGCCTCTCATTCACAGTCCGACACTTCCTAACTCCTGTTTGAGCTCATCATTTTGTGTACCTCGTGAATGGATTTGACAAACAACAACCAACCACGCTGAAGATGGCACATGTTCCAGCTCGTGCTTATGTCTGTTGGAGGGATGCAAAGTCAAGGTAAACGATGAAAAGGATTTTGCGTACTGAAGATTCATAATAATTGGATTGAGGATAACACAGAGTTACGAACAAGTTGTAATACTCAACGTTCGAACCACCTCTGATGTCATTCCTCAGGACTATTGTAATCGATATCACGGGCTGACCTAACTACGCAAAACCTCACGTGACCTCTTTTGCCACCAGAGGCGATTCAAACGTTAAATATTACAACTTGCACGTAACGTTATATTATTACTCCATTTATTAATTGTATTCTAAACACAACGCCCAAACTAACTGACTTCATTCGCACTAGATTTGATGTGGATAACTTACGATTACGGATTCATAATTTCTCCTAGGTGCGTTTCAACCTGATGCTGGTAAGCTAATATGATTTTTTCAAGCTCAATTATTGCTTCTTTTTGAACATATACATCACTATACATTAGGTTTTTCAAAAAAATATGCTTACTTGTCGCTTTTTTGATCTTACTGTCAATTTATATGGGGTGAGTGGCGTTGTGTTCAGGAAGCTAAGTGGTGACAGGCTGAAGGTACTAGTGAACCACTGCTTCAGAACATCGTCCATTGTCCACGACATCTATCACTTTTACCACTGTTAATCGCCTTATTCGTAGTTGAAAGTATCAAGGTACTTGAATGCTCCAGGACAGTCAGATGCCATTTTGATTAGACGACCAGACAAGGATATTGGAAAGAGGTGGATACAATTATCCACCTGCGAACAGACGTGATGATCGGTTAACGTCAATAATAGAGGGTAGTAATCCGTAAAACAGACTGTGTACTGGTCAGCAGGACTGAGACAGTGTGCTGACAGTATTGCTTGTGTGGGGTTCAAAAGAAAAAGTGTGCACTAAGACCCATCCTGGATGTGCACAGCTCACGATGTCTACTGACGTCGATCGAACTGGTAAGACTGTTCCGTCCACAGCATACTCTCTGAGGCCTATATAACACGTTTATTTCTAGAGGGGTATGAATTGCAAATTGCCAAACTTGTTCCCAGTACTAAGAAAGATCGGCTACTCACGTGGAAGTACATATGGCATACCGAAACACGGAGTTTTGTTCTAGGGAATATAAACTAGGAGTAATGTCAAACATCTAGGTCTAAACAGAGAGTGGTTGCGGTTTTCGGATAGAGCATTTGGTTCAAAAACCTTTACCACAAGGCAGTCAATTATCCAAAAAACCAGTCTTCCTCCAACCCCTCAATCTTGTCAGCGGTGATTGATTCTGGGAGTATGCCCATCGCGCTTCCCAGTTTGGCCAAGTGACTCATCACGACGCACAAGCCGTCAAGATGCGTCAAGTTCTAATTTCTTCGTATTTTCAATACCTAGCTTGGTATTCCAAACTTTGAGACATCTTTGCTATACTTCTGTATCTCACTTAAACTTGATGATCGCATCTGTAAAATCATAGCTAGTGTTTCAGTTTACGATTGAGAAACGTGACCTGTGTGAGCTGAGGCTACAGGGTGTAATCAGGCTTTCATCTATCGCTGTCTGAGTTAACTCGCATGTATCGGATGGTATCATGGGGCAATCAAGCAAAAGGCGAAAAGACGATCTTTAGGCTCTGAAGATCGTGTGTTAAGAATGCCAGACAGTCGTTTACTAAATTATACACTATTAGTCAGGGATCCAGCTGGATGGTATAAGGTATGAGGTAGTCAACTGATGATTTGACAGGCACGAGTAAAAACATCCATCAATGGGTTAGGAACGGTAGGTTATGTTCACTTTCCGAGCTGTTACAAGCGAGTTCCTACTATTACAGATGACCGAACTACTGACGCCCATCCGCCTATTTAGGCTTGTTCGTTTTACTAATCCTTGACAGTTCGACTGCAATGGATCAATAGAATTTTGACTAGTTGATTGTCTGACTGGTCACTTCCAAGGTTAACGTGTTACATCCAGCCAAATGTGAACTTTATGAGGTCCGGGCGTGGCTTCCTAGTTCAGTTGGTGGAACATTTGCAGCGTTTTGGCATACTGTTTCTGTCACTGGTTCGAGTCTGATAGAAGTCCAGGTTTTCCGCAATTGGATCTCCTCCAAATTTATCAAATCTGCCATACCATTTACTAGTAGTACATCCCACTTGGCTCCGTACCAAGTGGTATTAGGCAGTGCACGCCATTGTGCTTCGTGTTTTGAGTAACCGTGTTTGGTCGAGTTATAATAGGGTCCTCACGATTCACTCGTTTTTTTTGGCCGGAAACATTACACGACGCAATAGCTAATCGTATTTGGTGACGTGAAAATTGTTTCGTATAAAGTACTGACAATTGATGAACCTGTATTAGGAAAACAACGAAAGGACTGTCATGCAAATGTCTTCCTACCCTCTCTCTCTCTCACACACACACTATCTGAGTTTCCGTTTCCGACGCAAAGACATACCACATCAATTGATTGGATCTATGTATTAGGGGTTTTCAGACAATAAGTCTAATCCATCCTCCCTGTTCTGTATTTGAACTTGGTTTTATTTCTCAACTGACGCTTGTTTAGCAGTTAAACGTCAATTTGAACCACGGATCTAGCGCTGTTACTGCTACTGATGATGGTGATGACGTGTTGTAAGCTATGGATATATTCATGGATGTAATCAGAATTTCATGAGGTTTGGAAAGGCGAATATCTGATACATATGTGTATGTTTACAGCTGATATCCTACCATAGATGGATTGCCTGTTCTTGCTTAATTTCCTGCTTTTCATCAATTTCTTACAGGTCTGGAATTTTTTGAAGCATCCGCCAAAGAGGACATCAACGTCAAGAACGTGTTTGAGCGCTTGGTGGATCTAATCTGTGAGAAGATGTCGGACAATCTGGACAATAATCCGTCTGTTACTGGTGCAGCACCAAAAGGTGGGTAACTCTCTTTTATTCATGCTTTTGGCTATCTCTGTATGTTCAATTCATCTGGCTAAATTTTGTAGTTGTCCAGTCCCCAGTAAACTCTCCGGCCGATTCAACCATCTCGGTGTAGACTATTGCACTCCTTCCAACGGCAAACATTTTCCGATCATCGCGAATGTATTCGGTGTTACTGAACCCGATCGATGCGAGAGGACGCGGTGGAGAAAAACAGCTATTTTTCATAATCGTCAAAAAAGGCGCGTCCCTGATGAATACAGAGCTTCGTTTAGACCGTTCTCCATGCCTTGAGCTCCTATGAACTCTCAAAAGGAAGTATACTATCGAATAATTCTCCTGGACAGGTTGTTCTAACAGTTTCAAAACAGTCCCGCAATGAGATAAACGGCAATAATATCTGATAACGGTTCACCGTTATACCACCTGGTATTTGCTGTTGTGTAATCTCGTGAGTTCAAGAGGGTTAGGGTAATGTCAGACTGCCACAATTCAGAAGTGAGCTGACTAATCATACCTCGAACCCAAGAACTATCTGTCAACGGAACAGCTATACAGCCAGTGTTGGGTATTGGTTCACTTATCACCAAACCCGTCGGGACCACTGTACTGTACGTGTTGGTTTAACGGTCAACTATGTTAACTCATGCTTACATTATCAGATCAAGTGAGAAAGCCCCCGTCTAGGCCTTTATTTTTGGCATAGATCACATCTCAACTTGCCAACAGAACCAATGCGTTAACGCATTGAGTTTGATCGGACATTTCAGTTGTACTGTTCCCTTTTGAAACAAACTAAGTATATTTCATTCCTCTGCACTTTTTTCATGGTTAGTCCTGGGAGGTTTTACTGTCAACTATGATTAACTCACAAGTTTCGTAATTCTTAGATTGCTTTTTGGGCGTATGTTTCCTCCTGATGCAATACACTATTAACCTAACTGTTCACCAGGTGAAGTTGATTTGGATAAGATTAGAGCTGGAAGCATCTATATGGACAATCATGTGCTTATCCACTAGACCTAACAGCAGTACTTGTGATGAGACGATTAAATCATTTGGAAGTTAACTCACTTGCTGTTCATTAATCTGGGTACGGTTTTCGGATTACACGTTTACTGCTGCCGTAAGGCTTCAGATTGCTGAGGTGATGGTTGTGTGACTATATTGAGCTGTTGAAGCCTTGACAGAATGATGTCCAGGAGTGTTAAAATTCATGCAGATAGGGTTCCCACCAGATGGATGCTTTTGTTTCCCGCCGTTTTTTACACTGCGCAAATCAGTGACTGTCTGGTTGTCATAACACTGAAGAGGTGTTCAGTTCAACCTGGATTTGAACACACAGTCTTTTGCTAAATACCCGACTTCCTTATATTTCAGTCAGTACCACCTTAACGGTCAAGTGTAATCTTTAAATTCCACTGATACTACACAGACCAAGCAATTCTGTAGTTGATATCCCTTTTCGTAATCACTGTTGCGTAAACCGGTTCAGTCCAAGTTGACCCATGCCATCGTTAGTCCAATAAAATGTCATAAGCGATTGTCTGGAAGATTCTCTGAACAAAACCGGGTTGATTTCCGCGGGAGTTGTGGTCTAAGCAGTGTTGCTATCGCTTCTCGTTTCACTAGCGAAGGTTAATCCCATAGCTGCATCTGAGACCGTCTGTGCTGTCTAATTCAGCCAGTTGAGCATGCGAATCGGAGACTTTCAGATGGTCTACGGAGTATGATTAAACGCGCTCTAGACGACCGGGAAGTGAGTACATTTTCCAATGGCTTTACTATTTCTAAACTGGCGCACTGGTTTGGCTGACGTTGTGTAACGTTGTTTTCTAGTTGTTACGGACCCTCCAGCAAGGCACTGTCAACTGTCCGTCGGTTGGTTCATTCTGGGTCTGGTCGACACAATTTTAATATCGCTATCCTCATGATTGACTGCATTCCTGTATGCGGTTTTCTCATGGCAGTCCTGATTGGCTGTTGTAAGACGATTGGTCACTAGTGTCTATCGTTTACAGGGTCCTATCGATTAGACTGGCATTACTTTGCTGATACGAGTACACTTAATCTTGTGAACAGTGTAATTCCTTGAGGCTTCGCATCTACAGGCGAACGTTAGAATACATCGGAAGAGACTGGTTTCTCGATACAGCCCGTGATGGAATCATTTTTTAGTTAATCGCGAGAAGCATACATGGTACTTGCTCTTGGATAGCAGATGATGATTACAGAGGCCCTCGTTTCTTAAACAACGGTCCGCCGACCACATTCCATGCTGCTCAATTCTGTTTGAATAGCTTCACCATCTGCCCAGCTAGCTAAACCACTACGTACCTTCTACCTGTTCGATCGTACGTTCACGCCTCCTGATTTTTTGGAGTGTATCCTGCTGTTGTGATGCCCACGTGATCGTCTCAATCGATTCGGTTCAGTTGACCGAGGCAACATTACTGTAGCACTGCAGATCTGATAACCTCCTGGTCGTGAACGCATCAAACCTTCGACCCAAAAAGTAGACAATATACGCTCTTACTTTGGTAACTATAGGTTTATCCGAAACCAAAGCTGACAAAGATTGATGATGAGAACGGCATTTTGATGGATTTGGATTAGGCCATTCTAAGTAGACTTGCTATAACAAAAGACTTGAGGGTGTTAGAGACCAGGTCTTTAAATACCGTGTTGCACCGCATTCATGCACCGGTTGCTATGGGTCTGACGAGAGTTGGCTGTTAGCCCAACCACCCCTCACCATAACGGTATCAGAACGCGTTTTAGGGGAAAAAGTTACCAAGATAAAGAAGACTGAAAACGAACAGAGTACAGTTTGTTGGAAGATCTAACAACTTCATTTCACAGACCCGAAATATCGTTCAGTGTCGTCTGTTAACTTACATTGGTGAACAAAAATAGGGCCACGTGGAGTTCCCAACGTTTAAATAGTTCGAAACTGACATGGAAAGTGCACGGCTCTCGCTCTCAATATGCTGCATTCAGCTGAATGTCCAATCATCCAGGTCGTATGAAGCAACCTGTTATCACGATTACTACATGGCAGAAGCTTCAATCCGAGGTACTCGAAACTTGTAAATGCTCCTCCCGGAATATCGTCCACCACGAAGTTGAAAAGAAAGGAAATTGAACACCTCTGTTGAACGCCATTTGGAATTCAGAACGCGCAAGAGAGCTACCAATACAAGTGTACTCTGCATTTTTAGCAAGCATTCAACAAATTGGCATACTTATTTGAGACTCATCCGCATGTTGGGCAACCAAGTGAGAAACGGCTTTTAATCCCGAATATTCCATGACCGTTGACTGAGTGAAGGAATTCTTTTGCACAGAACTTTCAAAATGTACTTAACAGACTGTACGGTGTGCAAGGAACTTTCAAAATGCCACCTGTTATTACTAGATTGCGTTGGCACTGACATGATCTGTATAATTGTAAACATTTCACCCTAGATTGTTGATCATAATACCAACTTGCATGCTGTCTTCTCGTCAGCCTGTAGAACTGCTGACAAGATATCCACGAGGATAGCGAAAGCACGTAATACATTCACCGATGTTCGTCACTTGTGACGTTACAAAGATGTCTATCTGTAGATTAAAGGCAGGGTTTACGCTACGTGTGCGTGCTCAGTTTTGCTCTGTGATGCAGAGGTCCCGTTCCTCCGTGCGACAGGTGTATTCAAACTTTGAGCATTCTACCATTACTGTCTCCGCCAGTTAGACGGTGTCGACTGGATTGACTGGTTGTGTCATGTACTTTGTGTCCTGACGGAGCATCTGCCACACAGCGCATTGTCCATTGGGACTGCGGATGGCTGAAAGAAACCGTAAGGTGGTCAGATGATAACAATCATGGATTATGAAAGCCCTCACTGTCCCGCTAAACAAAGTTAATGGGAGCCATCCACCTGGCTGGAGAGTTCACGACCATCCACACCACTGTTTAGAAGCACTCTATGACATGGTAATGTGTTACAACCAACATCCCACACGTATCCACAAATTTGTTGAATCTTCTATCTTCTCTAAAACCCCATTACGTCAAGAACGCTCGGAATAACATGTTTAATCGATCAGAGTAGATCTTTTGGGAGCATTCAAATTTTTCGGCTTGAGATAAACGAAACAGTAGCCTGGGAACCAAAGAATGACGCAATTGACTTCACAAGTTGCTCTCACGTTCTATGAAAGAAGAGTACGAAGGTCATTTTGTTCCGCATCAGACGTTTGCAACAGAAAGAAAAGTGAATAAGTATCTATGTAGTGTATAATGCTCTAGACAATTTTCCGGAACATGAAATTTACCAAATATAGTGGTTACAATCACTCAGCAACCAATAAATGTGGCAGATTGAAGGTTGAACAAGTAAAGAAATAATGGGGTCACCTCTAAACCTTCTTGGGAATTTCTTTGGAAGGGAGGCGTTATTGGAGAAGGCAATGCTGTTGTTCTACACACTGCCGTTTGTTTTCCATCTTTCTCTCTGTTTTTTTCTTCTCCATACACTTGCATTTATTTATTACTCCTCGTGGACTAGCAGCAGTCTGAGACATTACACTCATGAGTATGGCTGTGAGCTGAAAATGATAATGATGTTGTCGTTGTTACTGCCTACTCCTTGAAACCGATCGATTGGGTGACCTGTGCTGAATACCGCGCATTCAACCATCCACCATTTCATTCTTCTTCCTACAGTTGCATTGAGCTAGTCACCCTAAACGATATATCGATCGATTAGAATGTGGAAGGTTGGCTGGTTTGTTACGATATCTCAACCGGAAGTTAGATAGAGTAGAATACGATCAGTGTGTTAAAAACGAGCTGCTGAACAATCGTATGTTAGTTGAACAGTGGTCTATTACTAAAGGGATGATTACTGTACATTCTTGGTTTGGGCTATGAGCGTGTACTTGGTGGTTTTTGAATCCAAGTTTTATTCGCCAGAGTTGTAGAAACAGTTACATGGTATACATTTTCGATGACATCTACCTGGCCAGAGGTCCAAAGACCATGCTCTTTTTTTAATCAAGGACGGTGTACAAAGTGGAACTTATGTTATAAGATCCTTTATCTGAATTAATATCTCACTTTAGACACTCTTTCAATGGCTCGTGATTCACGTGTACTCTGTTTGCACTATCTGCTAGATAACTGTCCAAAACAGCTTCGCTGTTTTCAATTCATTTTCTATGGTTAGATTAACAGAGATTTTCACGGCTTCATGTTCTTATCTACCCTATCGTATAAGTTGGGAAGCAAGTTACAAGCTGAGCGTATTATCCCCCTCCAATTATCAACGTTCTCTAGCTATCGGTCTTCTTGTTCCTCATGACTGCTGTAAAAAGTGAAACGTGTGTTAAAGATTCTCCTACCTTATTTGACCGAGTCTACACTGATCGCTTTATTTGTAAATGGACTGTTGGTTTAACATAGAAGTCCGCATGAGAACAGTCAGTGTTTTGGGTTGTTGCCCATAGTATTTTCATCCTCTTGGTCGGCTGACTCGTGTGCATAACGTAGATCAAGGTCAGTGAACATGAAACATGCTGTTCAGGCTGTGATAATGATACGAACTCAAACAACCGGCTACCGAGTTCTCCAGAGCAGACAAGCGCAGGTAGACAAACCAGAAGGCTGTTACTGTTCAGTGTGCCAAAAGAAGCGAGTGTGGGATGGATGGTTGATGATTCAATGCAGGCCTTTTTTGCAACTGGCTCCTTAACGGTGAGAGCGTTACACCGGATGCGTACATTCCGTGGGCACGAATTATTTTGCAAAGATTTGGGAGGTACAGATGAAGTTCCTGTTTGATTTCCTACTAAACCAGTAATGGTTGACATGAACTCAGACGTATTGTGTTTGAATGGCAAAGACAGGTGAAACTGCGGTGAAGTTCGACAAACATGATGGTCGATTATGTTTTATGGAATAAAGGTGAGCGATATCTGCCAGAGTTTGTCACTGTAATTTTTATCGGGGCGCACTCGTCACCCGTTTTGTGGGAGCCATTCGAATTTACTAATCGTGCGCGACTAGACAGTTGACTGCGATATCTGTTCCTGACGGATAGTGAGGCCAATGTGATGAATTTTACACGGGTGCACACGCATACAATAGCTGGCCGCTTTCTTCGTTTTAACACCGAGAAAGCACATGCACAACTGATACAGGTGTCAAGTGAGCCGTTTTTCAAATGTTAACAGACTGGTAGATCTGTTTACCGTATTGAGTGCAGTGCTCTAAATGCCCCCAAACAGCCTACTACTTACAATAGTTTGGTATTTTTCTGGTCGAGAAATGAAGCGAAAGCTCTTGGCTTTTTGAAGTGTGTCTGTTACAGTACAGGTAAATTGTACTAGCCAATTTCACATATCTATCTAATGGGATTGGTCCGGTACTTATAACGGCGGTATGTGATCAGGGAGAGAGAATCGTAGATACGCAAAGTCAACATTTAACCAACATGGAACATCAGAACAGAGGCTGAGAATAACAGTGAATACCTTGAACAGAGAAGTCAGAAACATTTTTCTGCACAGTATATCTCTCGAGCACATTTCACTGCATCACATCAGGTACATACTGCAATCTACGGGTTTATGTTAGCAAGGTTCAGTGAACATTGTGAAGGTGGTCAACAAAATCAGTAAACATACACGCACACATCAGTGCACATCGGTTACCAGGACAATCTGGTACGGATGAACAGGTCTTTCTTTGCACAGAGCAGTGGTTTCCATTTGTTAATTGCTGCCGCTTCCGCGGACAGGGGAAGCTTTCGGTCTTCTGTCCCATAGCATATCCGAAAGGCCTCCAGGTTCATTTAGGATTGACGTGTCAACAGCTGCTGACCGATCGAAGACGCCGTTTCCGTGTGACTTGTCACATTCTGACTTGAATCCGACATTACAGTATCTCTGAGCGTTTTACGAACCCAAACTTACTGAAACAAGGA
The DNA here is from genome assembly GCA_008508345.1 of Paragonimus westermani. Classification (NCBI taxonomy): domain Eukaryota; kingdom Metazoa; phylum Platyhelminthes; class Trematoda; order Plagiorchiida; family Troglotrematidae; genus Paragonimus; species Paragonimus westermani. The sequence goes on along the minus strand of QNGE01000942.1, from coordinate 155,998 downwards.
AACCATAAAGAAATTGTCTACAGAAAATAATAATTCGTTTAATTATTAGTGAAAACTAATGGACTAATGAAGCGTTCCATGAAATCTGCCATTGCATTAAAAAGCAACAGACCACAGCTTCAGAAAATTCTATTCTTTTCGCTTTGTCTTTTATTCAGCTGACTGTTACTTTCATTGTTTTGGATAGGCCTTGAATATGTACCTTGTCTTGTATACTACTAATATGTCTCTGTTTATACTGGACCTGACTTTATCATTACTTAACTGGTTTAACGGTCCGGTTTGCTGAATTCTCTTCGATCGATCACATTCCAGTTCTTCTTATCTCAGGAAGCAGCGTACAATAGTTCCCTTTTAACTAGAATAGGGCGATGGTTAACTTCTTGTTTTGACAGTAATTAACGAACCCATGGTAGTTAACATTAGCCTTGATTGCTTGGCTAAAAGCCAGACGTGAGAGGGACAGACGGGCGATAGAGGGTTGTGTGCACGTGCCTACTTAAATAGACATTTCGATATGCGTTCTGGTCGGCTTCCGGTAGGTTCGCTAACAAAGCAATTATGGGCTTAAAACGTCAACACAGATCAGTCGTTCGTACATTCCTTGTTCATGATCTTGCAGCCATTCTCAATTCAAACTGAACTTTACACACGGCTGGAGACGGTCTTCGCATTCAGTCTGACTTTCCAGCAGAGAGGAATGTTATTATTGATTTCTGGTCCCGTTTGGGCTATTAATGGGATGAGAGATTTGACTGCACTTTCCGGAGAAGACCATGTTAAGCGCTAAGCCATTGGCTTCATATCAGGCAAGACCGATTTAGTTTAATCGAATGTTCAACTAATTTCGTTTGTAAGTGATGAACAGGTTGCCTGATCGACTTGATAGGAGGTACTGTCATTGCTTGTTAACTGCAATTTTTAACCCGTCGATTGGGACTTCTATGCCTGGCCAAAGTTTGGAGTGTAATTTATTGTCACTAACCTCTGACAGCAACGTATGCAGTTGCATAGTTTAGTTAAACTGAAAACAAACATACGATACTCCTCATCTTCATTGATTCAAGTAGTGTGATTTTGGCGAAGTGAGTGTTTCTTCAACACACGAAACACTTCATTTCTCTCTATCCTTCCACTCGACTTTTCGAATCTATCGATTGTTATTCGATCAGCTGGAACACGTTATTGTCAGTTCCCGCCCTGTCTGTCACTGGCTGATAAGACTGGACACACCACGTGTCTAGAATCTGAAAACCATTGGCAGCTATTTTTTTTACTAGCAAATATCGTACACTGTAGACATTCACCTCTTAATCAAGCTGTTGGACTGGGTTTATTCGTTAATAATTGAGCACGTTTAAGGTTCAGGGCCTGAATTAGGTTTTCTCACATTGTTAGATTCAGAAATAATCGGTTCAGTGTGAACAATTGATATGTAGATCCATTTACTGCCCACATTGCATTTCAACAGAATATTCAGTTTTCTGAATGAATTAAAATGGAAACTGAGAAAATGCAAATCATGTGATGTGCTCCGAAGTAATATCTAATACAATCTGACCACACATTAATATGTATCTAATTTTGGAACGGTAGTCGTTGTTAAAGAGATTGGACTGACAGATGAGTAGAAAAATCGGAGAGCGACAGACGCCCAAAAGTCAATGAGCATTGGTTTAGCGATTGTCATGACAACCATGACATCAAAACTAACTGCTTTGAGCACACGTGGGTTTTGACTCTTGATTATCAGTATATCAGCAACAGGTAGACGGGATTCTAGTTACTCTGACCTTGAATCTGGTTTGGACCAAGGACAAATCTGAGTTTCTTCCTTCGGCTTCAACACAAAGGCGCGATGTTTATAAACTCAGCTTCTTATTTCTTTCGTACATTCTACGCTATGTCGCGAAACGACCGAGTGGATGCAATTGAACTGGAACGATTCCTACGACGCAGTGATATGGTACGCGCTGTTTTACCTCGAAGAGCCGATTCTCTCAAAGCCGACTACGAAGGAAACGTTTATTGTCTCAATCCGAAGTTCCGAGTGGCGAAGTCAAAGTACAAAATGCAGCTCCTGCGTTTTTATAGCTAGTCAAGCGCTCGGATGAAAAACAGCAAGCTCATTAGCGTTCCGTATGTTAGTCGGCGCCAGAGGTGAAAAAATGATGGTACATCAAAGGAATTCGACTTTACAAAAAGGCAAATGCTCATTCCAGTTAGTGGACAGTTTTTTGGGGATATGTGACAACCCACACGTTCTGTTCGATGACCGAGGCGTCATGATGTAAACTTCTTCCGGTAGTGTTGACCTACTGACGTCTCTTGTCTAATGGAATCAGCAACTCACAGATAGCATTGTGTTTGACCTCTTTAAACAGATACTGCAAAAAGTTTTTCACCAAGAAACGCTTTCCGGGACGATCCAAAGTGGTTCATCAGTGGAACTGTTTCTACTTTTAGAGGTGGAGATCCCAGAGAATCCGACTGAGCTGGGCCCAACACGCTGAGTGAGCCAATTTTGCTTCGTTAGAACTTTGAAACAGGATATACGTCCATTATTGATGTTGGGGTATCACTAAGGCTGCTTTTACACCCCGCACTACCGTTAAGCCACCTTTGGAAATATTCTGTCCGCTAGTCCTTACGCTTGGCTTGTTTTCATTTTTACGTAACCGTCCTACAATGGTCAGAGGTGAACACTACTATACCTGTAGGTAATTTTGTTTAAAAGACGGAGAATAAGCCACCCGACGTTACGCCGTTCATCGTCTACTACCATACGCCATTATGATTAAGCTCGGGTATCCTAAACCGAGAACAGTCATTTTCCTTCGGATCTCAGCCAGGAAGCCATGTAAACCCTACTGAAACAAGCCTGAATGTCAGTGTCTTGATGTTCGGAACTCAACCTATACATTATCAGGCTGCTGCCTCCAGCCTAACTCGCTATTCGCGGACAAAACACGGCTTCACATGCATTTGTACGATGCGTCACTTCCAGTGATGTTTATGAGATAAAGTCCTTGTGCGTAGGAGCCGATAGAGTTTATCCATCCCGAAGGTGCGTCAACAAACTTTGTCACTGTTGACACGGTGTTTCCGTTATGTGTTCTTACTGTTTCGGAGGCTCGGATGGTAAAAACCGGACACTTCGTGAACACCGTCCGTACAAATCAGTCAGGTTCTGCAGTCCCATAGTAAGACTGCTCGTACATTTGGCCTTTCACAGAAAGACAGAAGTCATGCCGGGACCACAGATGTCTTAGGTTGGTATGTATCATCTGAGTTTCAGCTGTGTGGTTTATGAGCCCATCAGAAATTCCATACTGTTGATGCATCTCTCGATCACCGCTGAAATCTTATAATCAAAAATGAAACAGTACTGCACTTAGATGGCCCTGTACTCATAGAAGTAGGAAAATCACACCCAATTGATGAACTGGAACCACCGACCTGTTCTGAGCTACACAACGAAACGTTACAGTCTTATGCACGGGAACATTACTGAACAACAATTGTACATCGATCGAATACATTGTTTTTGAACTGGTCTTAATCTACCCACTATTTTTTGTTCATTCTTTCATCCGTTCTCGCCGAAGTTGATTTTGATAACCCTGTCGGTTATGGGTTGCTACAATGTGGTATTTGGTGAGGAGTCAATTTCATTTTAAAATCGAACTCTTCAACCTTTTGTTTCCATAGTTGATCAGCTTAAAACTCTTCAACATCATGTTGTGCAATTAAATTTAGCTTCTAAGAGAACTGTAACAATTGAAATCATAAACCAAGATAGATGAATACATTTATCCACAATAATTTCAACCCTACTACCATGCCTGTATACACGAGGTCAGTTATTCAGAAAGAAAATGTATTGAACATCACCCACAACTACCTATAACTTTCGCATTCTCATAGACTTTCTAGTCAGTCCCCTTCGAAAAGATGCACTAGACTCATGTATCGCCCTTGTTAGAGCTTGTTAGCAGTGTATATCTTTGCCGCGGCCGGCATCTGAACTGCGGCCAGGCTTTCACGAGGCAACCGTGTTGTCCAGTGTGTCAAAAACCAAGATCCCCTACTACTCATCAGTAACGAAAGTGTATTGCACATACCCGTAAGGAGATCATTACGTGGGGACGTCTATTTTTAGTAAGGCTGCCCCGCAGTCACACCGCTGCGGTAATTCTAACATGAACGCATGTATGGCTCAAAATTAAAGATCCTCGATATGTACCAGGTCATGGTACCACTGGCTCGCAACTACATTACACACCACTCGTGTGACCGCCGTTGAGTGGTAGAAAAAGGTAATTTCGTTACTAGCTCCGTTCCGGCAGCTTACTATCATTGGTGTCTAAGCTGGATCTATTCTGGGGCTGTGTTGCGATATGAAGATCAGCCTGATCTAGATGACTATTCTCAAAGTCACTGAACCGTGTTAATCACACATCGTCACGCCATACGAAAGCTGTAAGTCATTGTAACTTGTGTAGCCTCGATCCGGACGCAGGTGGATTCGCCATTGTTGTCCCCAGGAACAGTTGTTCCCATCTTCTATGTGCGCCTTCATGATATTCGTTTCCAATAGTTCCTGTTTTACCCCAATAATTTTTGACTCGTGATGCACTCTTCCCGTATACTTTCTATATATTTAAGATTCACTGCCTGAATCCTCCCAATCTACACATCCCGGCAATCAGCTGTCAAACCGTAAATGCTGACAGTCAAATTCCTAATGTGTACCGTCAAAATGAGAACACAGAAATGCCGTAGAATGTGATGATAATTCTAACGTAGATCGACTTTTGAACCAACCCAGTGTTATTGGGCTCATATTAACTGAGGAACTGATTCAGCAGTTCTATTCGGCTGTAACCTGTTGTGGCCATTTGGTAATCTTTCCTATTAATTACGTCATGTTCATTACTGTCATGTGACTCAGTCCAACCGAGTTAACTTTCTTCTGTTTTCAAGTTGAACATCACTCACATTTGATCGCAGATTTCGCATTCAGATGGACTTCCCAGCCAGCCTCTTTCGAAAAGAAGCACTAGACTCGAGTTTCCCTCCCATTAGAGCTCATCAGTAGTGCATATCCTTGCCACGACCGGGATTTGAACTCCGGCCACACGTTCGTGAGGCAACCGTGATTGTTAAAAATATGGATGTCGAAACTTGAAAGTCTGCCTCTCGAGATGTATTTAGCATACTATTGGCTCGAGTTGCTTTTGACCTACCTCGACCTAGACCCGGGACCACAAATTTTGCTCTACGTGACCAAGACATCGGATTTTTCAAACAGCCTGCTCAGAGCTGAGGTTTCGATCAACTATTCTATCCGCAAATAAATGTCATCCATTACTCTCGTGGGGTTTCAGGCATATTTTAAAGAGTGGACATTTTTGGTCTTGTCTGTTTTAAAAGAGAGACCGAACTACTTTCCCTTCACAGTTTGTCAACGCAGCATTTTAGCTTCTGTTTTAACTATAAAACAATACACTACGCAACAGCTGCCAAAGACGGCTAAAGACGTCCTACACTTACCTTCTGTTTATTCACTCATGAGCATGCTGTGACCCATTTGCGTCGAACAGCTTCCACAGGTTGTATGATCAATATCAGAAGTTTTCTTGATGCGTCGTCAAGTATCCTTGCTACGTTGGATTGATCTTCCTTTACGTTTAAAACCAATCACGAGTCGGTACATATAGATTTGTGTTCATGTGCTACCTGCCATGCTACTTTACAGCTACAGAATTAAAGGCATGCTCTGTCTTCAAACAATCGACCATGAATGCCTCATTTCGACAGCTCGCATCAGGCAACGCCAAAGCGTAAACAACGATGAGCTTAAGAAGTTGATATCTCGTAGTGAGTACCAAGTGAGTTCACTCACCGGGTAGACCATATATTAAGGATACCAATTAGCCATTTTCCACAGTGTACCCTCTCTCCCAGATCATGACTAACTGATTTAGTATGCGAAATAGACTAGTGATGTCATAACATCGAAAAACGAAGACTGTTACCAACAGGCCTCTATAGGTGGGGTTTCTATCTTGGATTTGGTTTTCCGCTACTGACAGAGTTGTTAGTTGGATGCATCATATGGGATAATGACCAATGGAGTCCAGTGGCCTGAATGTTTTCGTTGTTTGACTAAGTTGTCAGTAGAGTGGTTGCAGACAATGAAAGCTGTGATAAAGCTGTCCAGCTGGGGAGACTATCCAATTTTAGGTGGATAGATTAACAATCAGTTATATTCGGTCCATCGAATGGAGGTTTTGAGATGGATTGGCACAGCCCATGTTGGTGTGTGTCTGCCCCAGAGATGACAACGTTGGTTCTGTGCAGAAAAGATAAAACTAGTAGATATTTGAATAATGACCATCTAGCTTTGGGAAGTTGACTGTGACATGAATGAATTTGAAAAACCTTATAATGTTTGTCTTTGGAGGGAACTATGCAAGGGAATACCGGTCTCTGTAAGATTTGGGGAAGTGGCCCCTCAGTAGAATCCGGTCCCCTTCTTAAAGGATCGATGCTGGCTGAGTAGCAGCTCTTGTTTCAAGTAAGTTCACCTTGGTAGGTTGTAACTATATAGATTAGAATAGCACAGAACAGTAGTACACTGATAAAATATTCAATCTCTTTGTCCCGCTGTTCGTTTTCGGTGTCCATAGAGGTACCTCGTCTTACTTCATATTCCACGATTGTGTGAGCAGTATTCTGTTGAACACAGTGAATTTTTTTGTAGATAATTGGAAAATTATCAGTTTCACCTTTGATTATTCTAACTGGTTCACTTATGGCTGAGCTTCTAGAGTTTGTTGGTAGATCGTGTTCGACAAATGCTTGTCAACTCATCCTTTGTGGCTGTACTTGCTGGTGACTGCCTGCCATAGATGTTTTCAACACAAACGAGAGGTTGAATATTTTCGTCTGTCCTTTAGCTGTCACCTAAGAACCTAAATAATTTGTTTATGTCACTGTCGGAAGTTGGATTATCAATTCACCGTTAGATGTTGCGTGGCATTATCAAGAGAAGGAACACGCAACTTTGAGCAGTCGTGTGATTATTCTGAGCGGTCTATGGCGTGGTTGCTTTCATATCCCAGCAGGGTAGTGACTACACTTCTTCCTACTTGTGTCACTTCTGATTGTCTTGTGACTCTTATTCTGAAAAACCAAATTCTGTACTAGAAAGAGTATCAATTCCAAATTCACCTTCCCTTCCTTTACTTACTCAACGAGCGTCTAATTTAATGCAAAATTGCATCATTGGAATTGTTGTGAAATATTGGTCGTGGGATATTTATTTCAGAAATCACTTCCGTATGGCTTTCGATATCCTTAATGCTGATGATTTTCTACACTCATCGTTCTCCGCCAGCGTTGTTGATAATGTCGGGAAACTGGTGTGTTTGCCAACATCATCGAAGCGTGTCGTGCATATAGAAATTAAAGTACAACCAAATCAGGTAGCTCTCAGAAATATGTGTGTTTTGTTCGGACATTGAAGTAATTGTTTACTCCACTGCGCCAAACTTGATGATATGCAGTTTACTGAATTACCTAAGTAGATACATAATCCCAGTTGTATTTGGCAAAATTTATCACTCGACCCATGCAAGTGTTTCAGTTTAGCCGATTTTCGTTTAATGTACCGATATTGGTGGTAGGTGCAAACATGTTCATTTTTGTCCAGCTGAATTTTGGCGGGTCAGATGACTAATGCGTGCATGACAACCACGTTGAACAGTCAGAAATGTTCACAATTTATGAATTCTAACATATTGCCTACGGTTGACAACATGCTGTGTCCAAATTTGCAACAGTTTTTGTCAGTGGTTCAAATTCACCCGAATCTCGGATTTGACACAAGTGAAACGCTTGATAGTTGATAAATTTCAATGCTGCTCACCAATACTGAAGTTTCTTCTCGTGGTTTCTAGTGACCAACTAAATGAACTTGGAGTTGTTAAATCATTGCGAGTTGATGTCGAACCGACGCGTGACATTTTGGCGATTGATTGCCTTTTTTATACCGTCGATTCACGTTTTTTGTCAAACGAGGCGTTACAAGTTACTTCGTAATTTCACATGACAGCGGTCACGCAATAATCTCGTATACTCGTTTGTTACCCGAATAAACACCATCGTCAAAACTGCAGGCTTTTGTTCCTATAGTGATTTGACATCTAATTTCATCAAACGTGTCCCCAGTTTTATGCTGTACTTGCTCTGCCCATTACAATAACCCCAGTTTTTTTTAGGGTGTCTCTCAACGGAGATGGAGCAGCTTGCGCCACTGCGTCCCTTAACGAAACTTATCATAAGTTACTTCACTAATGCTCTCATCTTTGTCGGCATCTTGTTGCAACGTTTCTTCAGTCATGCAGAACTCATTCGAAAATACCCATCGAAGTCGTGAGAACGACAGAGTAGCGAACGCGACGTGTTTTCTGTGTTCGATCATCAGACTAATTACAACGCAATAAGTGTGAAATCAGTAACTACGGTGAGTCAGAACAACGGTCAAACTAGGTTGTGGACGGTGTGTTTGTTGTCCGTTACGCAGTCACTGTTCGAAATCGTGGGTGTGATTGATTGGGGGCCAAGGGAGATTAAATGTCCGCGCGAACTTCTTCCGAGCCCAGAGGTCAGGGTTGCGCAGTCGGTCAACATTTGGAATCTCACCATTTTTGACCGATTCCTTGGCACTCCGTGGACAATCCCGAAGGCTTCTTTCTCACTGGCAGAATGATTAGAGTCGGTCAATTGAGCAACAATTGCGCTTGAAACCGTTTTAATCACACCACTGTTCAACCACGCAGGATGATGTACACGCACCCTGTCAGACAGTCGTCCAATGGAATGCTCGACAAGAGCAAACAAATGAGTACACACAACAGCTGTTTGTAGAACATGGAAGTTTGTCTCTGAGTTGTGACATGATAACGGGTGTTGTACGGAAACTCACACACCACTGAGCGGCAAGGTAGGTTGTTTCGATTGACTTTCTGAGGTTTCTTGAGATAACTTCAGCCATGGGATCTCCCTTGAAAGGAAGACTGACAGATGCCAGTTTCTTGTTCACAGATGGTGGCTTAAGTTTCAACTCCACCGCCTGTATTGCCTTCTGGGTAGTCATTCTGCATGAACACTTCTTGGGGAAAGTCTAGCTTAACTTGTGAAGTGTCTGGGGTGCAGATGTTTAACGCTGTACCCGTGAAACATCGTATGAGGTTTCGTTTTTGATTTAAGGGAACGAAACCGTCAAAATGAATATACTGGCCACTCCGAGTCCGTTTTCTGCACACATTTCTTGGGATTGAACCATCTTCCCTTCTTACTATGCCAACGTCCAAAAAATTTGTTTGACCATTGTTGTCTGACTCCTTGGTGAATTTACTATTGCTATGGGTTGAGTTAAAAGCTGCCATAACTCTGTTCATGTTAGTATTCTTGTTGACGACGCAAAAAGTATCATCAACATAGCTTTTGCAAAATGTAGATTGTTCGATGGCCGCACTCAATTGGTTAGTCCCCAGTTTGTTCATGAAAACGCCATCTAACAGGGGCCGTGGAGGCGAGTCCACTGCCGCTCCATCTCCCTGTTGGTAGATCGCCTTGTTGAACAAAAACTGGACGTTATTAGTACAGAGCCCCAACAGTTATTTCAGTTCATCTTCTGGGATGCCCACATGTTTGTTGCTACGCTTGATTTAATCTCACAAAGAGTCAATTGTCCCTTGTAGAGGCACGTTTGTAAATAAGTTGTTTTTTAATTAGCCCGATGATCAAACTCAGAAAACAAGTCTTTTTCACTAGTCTGTCGATCTCATACAGAAGTGTTGTTTTGTTTTCCCACGTAGATTAGATATCGTGATTTCCTATCGGTTCGTGTTTTATGATTGACTAGTTTTGTTCAACAAGCTTAAGGTTGCGATATCCCTGAACAACTTGCTACTTAAACTGATCGGTAAAGGTGAAAGTCGGAATTTTCAAGGTTTACTTATAACACGTGTTTGTATGCCTCTTAAATATAGCTCCGTACCAGTTTTACATGTGGGCTTACAAGTGAAGTCATAATTAAAACCAAGAATTCCTAAAAGTGCGCTGATTCGTTTGACGCAACTTCAGCAGCATCATATACAGGTATACATTACAGTGAACGGTGACTCGAGTCACAGTATTTTCTGGTCATTCTGGTACCGTCACTGTAATTTGTACACGATCTTTATGAATGGACATATGACGTATCCTCAAGTGGAAAATTGTTCAGTTTTACTGTACAGTCTTCCCACTCTACTGAAGAATGTCCACTTATCGTGGTCCTGTATTATTGATATGAGAACTTTGGATACCAAGAGTGATTGGTTTCATAGTTAAAACTATGATTCATTTTCTTCTCACTGAGGATTAGATGTGTTTTTCCGGATATCTGGGTGCTGACTGTTTTTACTCTAACAAAATCCACTTCTTACTCACCTAAACTTTCCTGTCAGACGCTTTTCATACAGAAATTCATAACTGGTTCTTCTTTTACTGGAAATCCCCTACCATCATTACGTTTGTCCCTGCCGGAGCATAAAGTCTGATCAAAGCATGTGTGTATATGTGTACTTTGGGCTGAACCAAATTTGCGCCTGAAATATCTTGACGATGAAGCTATCGACTAGAGTTCTCAAGTGCTGTGCATCACTTACAAACGGTCATTGCTAAACCTTCGGCTGTGGTAATTTGGTTATGCCCAATGTGTGAGCAACGGTTTGGTGGATGAGACGTTTGTTTCACAAGCACACTACCAAAGGTCTGTCTACCGAATGTGTGACGGATGTGCACTAACACGAGCTTGGCGCTTTTTTTCAAAAGGGGCTGTCTAGAATATTTTTCTGAATGCAATTAATTCTCATTTCACTTTAAACAAAATGTGTGAGTTTTCGCGCACTTTTTGGATTCGCTGAAGTTATGCTATCCATCCATATGGTATACGATAAATTGTTCGCTACATCAATTGAAAAACTTGATCAGAACTCCTTTCTTCGGTCGTCACTTTCGAAAACATTTTTTCGTGACTACCACGTAGCCATTGCATGCTCACGTTTAGTTATCTTGCTTGGGTTGAGTGCATTCTTTGAGTTTCATTCGTACGGAATCGTGTACAGACACATCAATTGACTACTCATTTAGTAACAAAGCCCTGATCATTTGCTGTTGACCAGCCAACTTCGCTATCGATCTTGTGACACCCCGCCCTATCCCGCATATTGGACTATTTGTTCGTCGGGAAATTCCCTGGCACATGAGGATGCAACGCCTATGGCGATCAATACGTAGACTGCGTGTTATGGTCTTTACACTAGAAGAATAGTGTTTCGGAGATTACCCGTCTACTTTAAAGTGTGTGAGCGTGTGCACACGTGCGTATTTTGCTTACAGTGAAAAAAAAATCGGATTTCATGTCAACTTTTGTTCGATCAGCCGTCCACACGTTGTCCACCAAATGGTTTCGCAAGTAGTCCGTTTTCAATAGTATCGATATTGATCTTGAGGATTTCACGTAATGCACTTCTCCGTTCATCACGTTGTGTGCACTAGCTGAACATCAGAAACTCACTTGGGACAGTGTTCGAATTTTGTACCAGGTTACTCGGACGCTCATAGGAGTCCTATAATCAATACACATCCTATCCATGTCGATTGTGAGGTGAATGCACCGAACTACATAGTTGAGTAGACATGCTAGTGGAACAGTGAATGAATTATGCGTGAGCAACGTAGATCACGACATCCAGACTATCACAGTCACTCCCCCCCCAAATGACGTGATAATGCTACTCACACGCATACATATAAGAAAATATACTACATATATGTTCGGATTAATCTCCCAGTGATCTGTCCTTAATTTAAGCAACCATTTTTGCATGGTAACGGAAACTAAATATCATGATCCAACATAGCTGTTACTGACTCATGTGGATAACTCGGATTTAGATGTCTGAGTTTCCATTAGCCTGTATGAATTTGAGCGGCTCCAGAATAGCTGGGTGTGGTGTATGTTTGGCTTTAGTGTACGGGATTGATCAGTAGAGTCAGTCTGAAGCAACGTGCCTGTTACTATTGCAATAACATTCGAGCAATCCCGTAATGAACCACGAGTAATTCCACTTCGATTTCACTAAGATTGTGCTAATCAAGGATTTATCATTTCAACGTGAATCATCCTCACCATTCTCATCATCGAAACAGCCTTGAATTTCACCAGAAGGTGTTGTGGCTAGGGAAGCCGCTCATCTCCACAGGGACGTGGAATATTTTAGAGAAGGAAACGATGGAAAGGTCATAGAGTAGTAATACAGACAATACTGATCACATTAAAAGAAGATTGGCTGGAAAAACTGGAAGTGTCATGGATGTAAGTGTGCCATTGGCTGTGACACACCGCCATCTCGGATAACGTTTCTAATCAGCGATTTAAATGATCATGAGAGCCCTAGCCAGGGAGACGACGCCGCCCCACCTTACTCAGTGAGATAGTCGAGGTCTTTATATTTCGTGACCACGTTGCTACATGATCACCAATAGGATTTTCTCAACTGCTGGCGAACGGCTGTATTGCCCACGCGATATGCCCACTTTAGATGAGCTAATTGGCGGAGACAACGATGGTCATGTCCGACTATATTTTCGTTGCGAACAGACCACATTTCCGAAACATAGGACGAAACGTAGCAGGCATTATATACCTTTGCTTTGAGCAACAGCCGGACGTCTTTTGGATACCACGAATTACCCAGGTTGGCAAAGGTAACTCATGCCTTTGATATCCTCGCTGATATCTTATCAGTGGTATTGTAGGCTGACGAGATAGCACTACGCAAGTATGAACGGTAAGCAGCGGAAGTGCTTAAATCGGTGATAAAAATGACTGGTTGTTTCGTTTTACAACTCCCATTAAAGAGATAACGACATGCACTGTGAATCGAACGGTTAGCATTTGAGAGAGTGTCGAACGGAGACAATCGAAAAGTACTTGTTGGTTAAATATTTTCAAGAATTTACCCTGTCTTTGTATAGCTCCTCACACTGACTGTCGGAAGCTGCCAGCCGATGAGTCATTTCTCTACGATGAATGTAAATCGGCTTTGAATCTATTGTCATTAACACCAGAACTGAAAGGGAGGTTCCGATTATCAGGTTCACTGTCTGCGTGATTCGCCTTTGTATTTGGTTAGCTAACCAATACTTCCATCAACTACTGTTTTGCCTTCCAACAAAGAGCACAATGACTATTTTAATAGTAACTGTCTCGACTTCTTAAGTCCGTACAGCAAACGGAGCTAAGAATGGATGAAGTTCACTGCGCTTATCCATTTTAAGGTATAAATTTCTCCATGACTGTATTGGGTCCTCATGTGTTTTACTCGAGGTGACCGCTGGTAAAGCCGGGTTAATTTTTGACGAAACTAGGTTTGTTCTTCTATTTCGCGTTGAAAGGGTCAGGACGTGGGAAACAAAGAACCAGTCAGTCTCTAATGAACCTACACATCCCTTTGTTCAAAGTGGTGGAGTTTCCATACAACGATGGACAAAGAACGGGAGTCATTTCACAGTAGTGCTGCGAAGAGTATGCAGCATCGGAGGCTTTTATAACCTCATCTGATGCTGCGTGCACATGGACAAGCCAGCGAGACTTACGGCATGATGACTGCAGCCTCATTTTCACTATTTGGTCGAACAGTTTGAATTTAGATACACAATTCACTCTGTTCCATAGCCAGCGTGTTTTCGCGAACTGAAACCACGTTGAATTCAACTTGGGTTACTCCGGTCGCAAGATTAAAGAATACGACTTCCTGTTTGACCTCTGACCCCCTAGAAGCTTTCAAAAATGATTAGAATAGTTTCTGCGTCACCTGTATAAGGAAAACAAGCCATGACGTGTCCTGAGTAGTTAGCAAATTAGCACACCTGGTATTCAATGGGTTGAGAAAAGGAAACACGTCAACTCTTCCTATTAAAGCAGGGTTTTTTTTGAGGAAGAAGAGTTGGTAGTATATTTGCCATAGGTTTTAACCGAAGCTTACGAAGAGCGAATGAGTCTGGAAAATCGGATACGTAACAAGCAGGATACTGTTTGTTCAATGATGGCTGTATCTTTCGTTCAGTAGGGAATGGGCTGAATCGAAGGCTTCGCAATGTCTGGATGCAGAAGAGTGTGCAGTACGCCCGGATTCTAATGGCTACAGCCGTGACTGAATTTCAATAACTCTTTACCTTGAAGTGAAATTCAACAAGCCACCCATGCGGGTTCGAAATGGTGTTGTGTAAGTATGTTAAATGTAAATCACTCAAATTCAACTTCAGAACGCAATCAGCTATATTAACACTTACGTTACAATTTTCTGGTGCGATCATTGGTAGCATAAACAGTTCAGAGAGACCAGTTTAAGGTAACCATAAGTGTTTCTTGGCCTACTTAGAGATTACGGGATTGGACCTAGGAGGTTTCAATATCTGAGCAGGTGGATGCGGGCTGCATATACGAATTTCGATGGCTCCGTTTGTTGACAACTTTAACGTCAACTGCTCTCGTCCACCTAAACTTTACTCTGTAAGGTTAGTGAAGTGTTTTTGTTACACTGATAGTCTCGCTACAGTTAGTTTGATGTACTGTTGATGCATTGTTTTCAGTCTGTACTAGTTCACTAGTTCACAATACCGAGTTGCGTTCGCGCAGTTTGTTAACTATGCCTCTGGTCATACGGCCCTCTCAATCATTAGGGAGAGTCTTCTAGCACAGTATTCTTTTATAGTGAACGCTTTATGGTTTTCGTGTTCGAGAGAACAATATTCGGTCAGTTTTGCTCTTTGTGAGAAGTTGGCAGAGCACGATAACCAAAACAGTTGATCAACCTCATTATCGATTGGTTCTGTTTTTCTCCTTTTTGTTCGGTATCCTTTGAAAGAGCAGCTCTAAGCTGTCTGAATAGGATAACTAGCTCCATGCCTGTGCCTGGGGGATGCTGGGATTTATGTACATGTTCAGACCCCCTGTCAACGACATCCCATTAAGAATGATGCGCCACTATTGATGGAGTCGTTTTCAAGTCTGGAATTCGTTTGAAAACGCTTGAAAATCTGAGAGCAATTTATGGGTTTCCGAGGCAAAAGTGAATTGTTGGCAATGAGAATAATTCTCAACCGTACATAAGTTGTTCGCAGAATTGTATTTTCAAACGTTAATTTCAGATAACTTTCATACACTGTTTTGTTACTGGATGCGGTCGATTAACGCCATACGTGTACACATACATATTCGGTGTAGAGCTGTATCGAGTCACGGTGATAGTAACGGCAGCTCACAGACGGGCAGCTCCACAAATAAACACTAATGTATGAAATAAAAGTATGTAAACAAAACAATTAGAAACCGTAAAGAAGGCCAATCATCACACGGAGTACGGAACATAGACGGCTTAGAATATGCATTTTTACTACCACCGTTGTCGATCGTGAACCTACAGATTTCTCAAATACACACCGACTGACTGTCACATTGCTCACGCGGAACAGATCGTCTGACGAAAACACCATAATTTGGTCGAGTTGGTCAACTCATCGAGTAAGTCACACACTGTATACACCAACTTTCGCTACCTGGTCACCCTGGTTAATTATTTGTTCCAAAGCAACCGGTTGAGCTGTTATCATGTTGCCCAATATCATAAATGAGGTTAGGAAAAAATTCACATTCAATCGTGAAAACCTACGGCAAATATGTGTTGTTCGTGATATATATAATGGCAGTTCACATCCAAGACGTAAGCAGTGTGTTTAACCCATCCGATACTATCCATCCACACTGTGATCTTCCGATGATGTTATCATGGATCGTTGGTAACCCAACTACTTCTTTTAGTAAACGTCAGTGAGAGAAACTTCCTGGACGGTGTCTTCGAGATCGAATAAATCGCTGATTAAAAACATTCGACCACATGACAGTATGCTGTTGTTCATTGAGTGGGCACAGAACTAGTTGCCAGTTCTTCCAGTTTATCTTACTTTCTGTGGCACATTTTTCGAGATTTTTCTGTCACCCTTGATCTGTCCCCTGATCAACTTCAAGATCAACTGCGTACATCTATTAGGAAAAAAAATGCAGTTTTGCGGATTACGTGGAACAACACTTGTTAGTCATGTAGACTAGTTGAATGTATAAGTTTCAACATCTGATATTTTGCCGTCGGCAGTATATTTCGTATTGTCAGACGATTACGATCGTTTCGGATGACAGAGCTCGTGTTGCTGCCACATGTATCTTTGTTCTTGCCGCTCTATCAACCTTGAATCTCAGAGCCGTTTCGTTTCCACCAGTAAATTTGTCAAAAGTTTCTAATTAGTCGATTCCTCAGCGCTGTTGCTAAGCTACGGAAAAACATTTTATGCGGGCTGTTGGCAAGACATTAGGCTTGACGACAGCTTGGCATCGTCTGATGGTGACGATCAATGCAGTGGTGAACTGGTTCGGAGCATTTCAAAAGGGCACTGTTAATAACTAATGCAGGATTTTGTTCATTAGATGTTCAGCTCCACTCAAGTTTGATAGAAGACCTTTTTTGACTGGACCTCTGGACTTGAAATGCATTCTTGTCAAGTATCAGCAAAAGTGGATGTATTCTTGTCAAGAGGATAAATCGAGTTCAAGTTTATTCTGTTTTTTTTTCAGAATAAATCTTTCAAACAATAGACCAGTAGTTACAGAAAGTACGGTAAAATGTGGATAAAACTCACAAACTCCGAATACTAGCTAGTAGAAACGCTACTCAGTACGACTGACTTAGTTCGCAGTTTCACGGGTTTATGGATCCAAATCAACAAACTATACCTTTTCTGTATCGCCAAGTGATCTGTTTACGATTCGTCATAGAACGTAATTGAAGGTTTCATATCTGTTAATTTGATCTACTTGGTGTCATATCAGTAGCGTGTTGATAATCAACGGTTGTAACTTGATGGTTCAAGCTCGCCTACAGCGAAGAGGTAGACGACTGACTGGTTGTGTCATCAGCGAAACCGGAACACTATGCTTTTTTTGAAGGGTCGACCCCATAATTCGACCTGGATGATAAAACTGCAACAAACTGCTAGTAGTGTTAGATTTACATCAATTGGATCATCTACTATCTGCCGGTTTTGTGATTTCAACTCGATTGAGCATTCCCGATCGTGAGGTCACCTATTCGAACCAAAACTAACCGCCTTCCATCGAGGGGATCGGACTAATTGAGCATTACTCGTAAACAATTGAGGCTTTCCATGGCTGCAGTTCAGTTTCGCCCTGGAAGGGGATGCATAGAATACATTTCTAATCCCCGGTAAATTCCGGAATATCGTCATATTTACCGTTGGCCAAAGATCGTCGTATTTCTCGACTGTAATGGTGTGTTCGAGCCGGTAGATCGACCCACATTTTCAGAGTTGCTTAAACGCATGAATGTACCGACCAAGTGTGTGAACACATTGTCGACGCTTTGTTCGTATACTTCATCCCAGGTTAGGGTATGCCATGAACTGCCTGACAGTTTCAGCACCATGAGCGGCGTACGTTAAGGTTGTTCACTTTAATTATTTTGGTTTGATTTTGCAATAGATCGAATAATGGAGGACTGTCTCCGGTACTAAAAAAATATCGACGTGGACATGTCACCTTGTAGAATGCTGACTGATCTTTATTATGCTGACAACAAGGTGTTACTGTTTGACAACTTTCGAGCAACACAAATAACGCTAGACGCCATTTCGCGTTCTGCTAAGTGCTTCGGAATGCGTTTTGCAGCCTCAAAGTTCGCAGAGCTTCTGCAAGACTGGTATGATTACCTAGATTTAGCGTTGGGTAGTGAAGCTGTGGAGGTTGTCGACCGATTTGTTTACTTGGGAAGCTGCATCAGCGGCGGCAGCGGAGGTGTAGGGAACGAAGTAGGAATGCATACCCCTAAGGCTAAGGTAGTATTCGCTAATCTCGGACACCACTGGCGACAGAGAGGCATCTCTCTGAGGTTTGTGGGTCATGTGTACAAGGTGATAGTGTGAGCTGTATTGTTTCAGAATGACAAAGCTTGACCGTTCATGGTAGAAGATGCGAATCGTCTTCAGGCGTTCGACCATCATTGTCCAAGTTTGATCGTTCGCACTGGGTGGCAGCAGCAAGTAAACAATGAAGCGGTTAAATAAGCAGGTATTTGGTAGTGATAATCGAGTCAGTTTTACTTCAATCCTTATGTTTACACAGACTTAGATGGTTCGGTCATGTACTAACGATGTCACCTAATCTTCTGCCGCACCGAGCACGCTGTAACGATGCCGCAACCAACTGATGTAAAGTGCAGGTTGGAAAAATGATGCTCTGGTGTAGAGAAATGGAGTCGGTTCACCAAGCGGTTGACCACGATAGGTCGGGTTTGTATCCTGAGCTGGGGTCATCGCGACTAACAGGGTCAGTTGCTGGATAATTTAGGTGAGATGACGGCTAATCGAGCTCGGTGACTTGAAAGTTGTCGTTGTTTGTTAGTTAGTTGTATTTAACAACGCGAGGTGGTGAGAGCTGTAAAGAAGCTCTCTTGCCAATGACACCTTAAATTCACTTACAGCTTGGTTGTTTGTTCGTAAGGCACCTTGATATTGAGCGCTTAAATATATGACCTCGTCCTTTAGCAATAATATCTACTGTCACCCTAGGACTCGTTTTTTCCTTCATGTGTTGTGTCTGCAAAGGACGCTCGGCCAACAAGTCGGTTTATTGCGCAAACTTCCCTATAGATCATGTCAAAAACTAAACCACAAACGTGTACACTCATTTGCACGACAGACATGCACTCACATACATTGGGTGACAGTACGTGGTCAATCGCCTTGGTGAAAGTTCTCACACATCATGTACACACTGTTTCGATAGTCTCTTCTTGTCCGTCGTGTTCGGGGCTTGTCCTTTTGTTCCTGAATGTCCCTTGTGGGTAATACACTACTTGTGAGTAGTATACTACTCACAACGAAACTGCCTGTTATACAACACATAGTTGTATGACAGTCAAGCGTCAGTGAGAACCACTGATGTATCGCTGTTCATGAGAATGTCGATGACCTCGTTTTAATATGGCTCAAACCATTCTGCTTTCGTTCTAACCTGCCATTTAGCACTATGTTTTGTTGCATACTGTATCTTATCCATCGGAATAAACGGTCTTTATATTGCCTTTTAAACTGATACATTTCTATCTTCCAAGCTCTGTTAAATAATAACCCACATTTTCTGTTATACGTGGTTATATAATTAATAGAAGAGAACGAAAACTTTCTAGTGATGTTTGTTTCCACCTCTTGCTATCGTGAAACAGTTGCGTTCAGAGTCATCGTCATCCGATCAAGTCAACTCGGTCAAGTGGAACTATATAGCAATCGGTTAATTGACGCCAGGTAGCGGTTGTGAACAAAATAGACGGATATCCTTTTGGCTAAGTGAAGCGTCAGCACCAGGAGTGGATTTTAGGCGAGCAACTCGGATTGTATTTACAAGTGTTTTTGTCTGTCAACCGAGTATCCTGCAACTCGAAACTGAAACATGGATAATTAAAAGTATTAGGGCAGACGTTTTGCGGGAATTGGGAGTTTGGAGTTGGAGCTTGCACTCATCGACGTTCATCTTGGTAAAATGAGGATTCTAGTTTGGTCTCGAACGCTGTCACTTTTATTCACATCCATTCTCACAGTCTTCTTGCCTACGTTTTTTACGGACAGCGTACCAGTGCCTCAATAAACTGTTGCCAGATGATCAGTGGATCAACAATCATTTGGTATACATGTAGCCAGCCATTCTAGATAACCTTCGTCTTTCAGACTTGAGGTTCCACTACCAGCACAAACGGACAAGAGAGAGGTGATGGTTTATTGTAGTGTAGGTTGTGACCAATTGACGAGGTTGTCTGTGTTGATAATGTCTAACTCTCACTTGTAATAGGTTCTTTGCAAAGTGCGAAACATTTTCCTGCTTGGTGTTTGGGTCCACACTTAATGCGGTCTTATCAGTCATTTGAATTCGGGTTGTTTTTCTCAGTTATATATCAGTCAAACAACAGAATCAACCACTGATATATCATTGTTGTTAATGGTGATGACGAGGATGATGGAAGTTTCAATGCGTTTCCTTACTTAAGTTAATGATTTACCCTCGTTAATCATTGATACCTCCCTTCTCAACGGTCTATTGACTTTGCTCCTAGTCAGGTGACTGCATCCTTCTCAGAATTTAGCAATTGCTTCGTCTACTTCTTCTGTCGGTTCCTAATTCGGATGTCCCAGATTAATCCCAGTTTTGTCCCACGCTCCACTGTCGCGCGTGTGTGTACATTCACTTGCGTTCACACGCATGATTCAATGATCTCAGATGACAGTCTCAAAAATTGTTCCCATAACGGCGAATCACTTGCGTTTTGCAAACGTTGACCGATTGCCTGCTTTTCCGGCTTGTCATATCTGTACTGTTGACAATGATTGGTTTTCTCGAACGCATGTACGGTTGATTGAGGATTTATCGCACATCTCACGTCGATTAGGTGTTTTACGTTTGTCTGCCGACCGCAGTAGATTTAGGTTACCTATTGTGAACATGCTCGCATTTAGCCATTTGTTCAAGTTCAATCAGTACTTTCGTTTGGGAAATAATCACGATTTGCCTAATTCTGACACAGCAATTTCTGAAATCTGTGAATTTTTTGGCAAAAGTTACACGAAGAATTAATCAGTTGTAAGATATCCGCACCAAATTTAGTAGGAATTAAGTTGAATAGTTTGGGCGTCGTGTTTAACATGTTATTGATAAACAGATTGGGAATAACACAACGTTACGAGCAAGTTGTAATACTCTACGTTACAACCACCCCGGGTGGCCCTCCTCAGGAGTGTTGTAATCGGAATCACATTGGCATTGGTTCCTCTGCCAATGTGATTTCGATTACAACACTCCTGAGGAAGGCAACCCGAGGTGGTTGAAACGTAGAGTATTACAACTTGCTCGTAACGTTGTGTTATTCCCAATCTGTTTATCAATCACGCGAAGAATGCCTACAGCAAAACAGCAGTCTCCCAGCTGGGTATTCCCTTTGGAACGGCGTTATCTCTGTAGGAAGGTGATAATCTCTCCCGGAGGGTTACCGACTGAGCTCTCGTCCAATAAGTAATGTACAGAGTTAACAACATGCTGTTTTTGAAACCGGATTAACCAACTATTACTGATTGCAAACGGTTCTAGTTCAAAATCAACACTAATTTCCAATAAGTTCTCTTTTTACTAAATGATACGCTTTTGTTTGGCCTGTGCGTTCACTTATCTATTCATATCAGGATTTATTCTGAGTCAGATTCTTTCTATTATCATGGGATGTTTTGCCATTGTTAGTCCAGGATTGGTCTACTACATTTAACACTTGATTCGTACTGATTATCATTCTTTACTGATATGGACAATGTTGAGTTGCTGACGTTGTGACCTGTACCATTTAGCGTCCTTTGTCTAAGAGGTAAATCATCACCCCTACGTGTATGCACACGATATGGCTTGCATCAGTGTCGTCAAATCGTGTGGATCTATGTGGCACATCGTGAGTCGCTGTCTGGTTGTACTCACCTACACCTGACATGCCCACTCTGGGTGCCACTGTTCGGTCTGACTACAATCGTTAGCTGGTGGCTGATCGTTGTGGGACAAACAGGCTGATTAGACCGTCTGTGCAAGAGTATCAACGTAGTGAAACGGTGCTGCCGGGACTACTTAACAGAGCATTGGTCGTTTTCTAAACAGTGTTGGAACTTGGACAGAAACTTCAAAACATAGTTTACCAAAAGTCATGTTTCGAGTGACCTTTCTGAGAGCATATCCTTTGCTAGGAGTTATCTTCTCTTCCTTTGGCAAGTTTTTTGACGAGTGTTGTCAGTCTTTCTAAAGGAAGGGCTTCTGTATGATTGCACTCACACCGAAGAACAAATTGAAGATCAACTGAACGACATGGCATCTCATTGAACAACATAACGAGTGGTTTCACTGCAGACCTGTCAGTTACTTAACTGTTCTGCCTACTGACCTCGCGAAAACGGTTATCTAATGTGCCATCGTGATATTGATTGACAGCAGTCTTCTATGTGTCAATAGGTTTATTCCTGGTAGAAGAGAACACATTACTCCGGAGACAACCTAATCTCCGATCGTTTGGGTTGATATCAGTACACTGCTCGCCAAAATTGCAATTCGGTTTGCTGTTACCGAATAGCTATCTGATTTGCTGTTGAATTCCCCATCGTTGGTCTCAGCAAGAATCTTGCTAGTTCTCAACCCGGTTCAAGTAACTTACTGTCAGCCGGCCAGCAGATAAACAATTAAAAGAAGGAACACACTGGAGGCCATCCCTCGGTTTACACATCGCTGTGACTGGCTGAGACGAGTTATTGTAAATCATGTACTTAATGCGAAATATTTCACAGCTTATGTGGGTCTTCAAAATACCGAACGTTACACTCTTTTTTGACATTTCCAGTCCTATTCCTGAATCACATCTATCGGAATTTATGCTTCATATTTAATAGGGTTCGTAGTATTTTGTCAACCATCACCAGTGATTTGGGCTAGGCGGACTATTCCGACCAAGCCCATACAATTTACTGAGTTCCGCTGAGTTGTGATTCGCGTGAATAAGTACCGCATATTCCGAATGAAATTCTTCTTTGACAATTAGGACGACCCGGAAGTAACGATCTACCCCAGACTAATTACGATTAGGACACCGTCTGTCCCACATTCTCACATCACTTTTCCTCCTGTCTCATATTATTAACTTTTAAACAGTATTATACCATTTTGACTCGTGTATTATATACGGTTTTCAACAACCTACTATGAGTAAGTACGCGTTTTTGATATTCCATACAAATGGACAGGCCGAACGTCTTTTTTTCGTCCATTTGTTAAACTGGTCAACAGATGTCTCCAGTCATAACCTTTAAAACCTTTTCCGTGGATACATATCGTTTTTACGAGACTAGATTTTGTGTATACACCTGTCTGGATGTTTGGTAATCACAGTACACTGGTCAGAGCTCATGACCAGTCTCAAACTTGTGGTACCCTATGTTTGATGGTATACCTTGCACGATTAGATCACAGTTCGATTAAAAGTCGCCTATGGATTTTCTAGTACGTTTTATTTACTCAGACATATTATTCATACGACCTCCACTCAGAACCTTTCCTTATTCTTATAGTAGTTCAAGACAGAATCAAAAACTTTTTTTTCCATTGTCACAGCCACAACTGTGAGTTCCAGTCTTGATTGTGTCAAAGATTTCTGCGTGGATGTCAGTATTCACAGTTAATCTAATTCATACGTTTCAATCAGATCCGTACTGGCTAACATCTTCTGTTATGTGTGCTGGAAGACGGTCTCTCATTTTCGTATGTTTCTTTCTAAGTGTTCTGATGGAAACCATTGGTTGTCTTAGCCTTCTACACTCCAAACACGAAAATGAAATAGTGAGAAATTCTACGCGGTACAGTATTTTGTACCTGACATCAATTCCACTTGTCTTACTATCTCATGGGAATTCTCTGGTGTTCGTGTGTATCTACCGAATGACCAAAACTAATCAAATCGCACCGAAGTTCCAAAGATTTTGGATAGACTACACTGACAGACAAGTCAACGAAGGCTGACTAGCCACTATTGGGAAACGACCACGCTTATCAAAATATGACTTCATACCACGGCATGTTCAGTCTGTCGTGTTCCACTGACGTTTGTTGACCAGTCTCATTAATGTGGGTCCTCATTTCGTGTTGAGACTTCAGTGTTATAGTTAGGTTTTCACATTTCTGCCTAACGGGATTAGTGCTTTCGCGTAGTTTGAAAAACACAGCAGACGCAGAGCAAAATCAAGGAAAATTACTGGAGCATCTTAAACCTACAGAGGAAAAAGTGAAGTCGTGGTACGCGAACTTGTTATCTGGACCTGTTCATGATATAATCCAATGGTTTTCAACGAAGCGAGTAGATCAAAACTTTTTCATCCAGTTTGTATATTTGTCAGCTAAATTTGACGAACATCCAATGGTTGATTGAGCTTCTGCGTTTCAGCTCTGTTTCACTCTCCCCCCCCATAAAACAGTCGATTCCAAGTCAGAACCCAATGAATCATTTGGCTTGGAAAAATCATATTGTCTGTCTTTTTACCATGTTTTGACGTCCTACCTTTCTTCCTGTTTATGTGACTCACTAAGCGCTGGACACGGTTATTGGTACTGACAGCAAGACAAACAGCTTGGTCACGCTTCTCCACCGTCCACT
This sequence comes from Paragonimus westermani, assembly GCA_008508345.1. NCBI lineage: Eukaryota > Metazoa > Platyhelminthes > Trematoda > Plagiorchiida > Troglotrematidae > Paragonimus > Paragonimus westermani. The sequence goes on along the minus strand of QNGE01000942.1, from coordinate 131,591 downwards.
GCGTTCACAGAATTGATGCATGCTTTTTTAATCTTCCGATTGTCATACATCGCACTTGATTATTTTCGGGAATTGAGTAACCAACTGCTCAACTTGTGGAGTGATCAGTGGAACGGAACGAGTACGCTATTAGAGAGTGAGAGCACACTCCTCGGATTCAACCCATGTGGCTTGTTGATGCTTACCGAATTACACTGATCATATGTGTAACTAGTTACGGGAAACGATCAGCTGCAGCCCACCACTGATTCTTCAATTGGCTTACTGGTGGCCCCGTCACAAAGAAGCTAAATCCTGACAAAATATAACGACTTGCGGATCTCGAATCAAACTGATGAACGAAACTCTCTTCTCATGTGTGTACTGAGTTTCTTTGATGGTTGACCTCCAGGCGAAGGGTTTGCGAATTAAGATATTAGTAACAGGCACGCAGTTGTACATATTTGTGAACAATTCTTAGATTTTATTGAACATCGGCTGCAGCTTGGATATTTGCATTCGAGCTAACACAGAACAACACTTTATGACAAGACCACCAGTACGTACGACAGGTTCGATGGAGCCCTCGATTAGTAAACTATATCCGCCGACTGTTTTAACCATCGTCCAGCGTACCCTGGTCTATCCTGTTTATTTGTCCGAACGAACAAACTGCCACATCCGCATCGACAAGGCGCCCTCTCGCACCCCGTTTATCACCACCCAAGCTTGATTGACACCCGTCCCAAGAAATCTTATTGATGATAACCTCACTAAAGCAGAAATCATCGTCGTCATCATCATCATCATCATCATCAAAACAGCCATGAGCCTGACCAAAAGGTACTGTGGCTCGGGCCGCCGCTCACCTCAACAGTGACGTGGAATATCCTAAAAGGAAAGAGTACTACGAAGGACA
>QNGE01000942.1:79097-127985 GCA_008508345.1 Paragonimus westermani | reverse complement strand
GCAGTGAGGGGCTTGCCTAGCCCGAGGGCGCAGTGAATAAGACAATAATGTCTGATTCTGAACACTGCTGCGTGCAGCGGATGTACTCGAAGCTACATCGGGCTTTTGAGAGATACCTGATGTTTTTCAACCGTATTGGATAATACGCCGGCGGTCACGGTCAACCGTTGGGCGACCGGAGTGCTCTTTGCTTGAGGGTACCTTTTCTAACCCCCTTCTTTTTGATACGGAAGACAGCAGTGCCGCAACTATAAAAAATAGTTCTGCTGTATGCCCATAGGATCGTGCCTCACTGCCTAAGCACTCCTACGCGGTCAGCAGTGTGACATACAATCCTATGAGTGTAACTGCTTTTCGTCTGACTGCTCCCTTTTGGCCTGTCTGACAAGGTTGCACCTGGGAGTTCCGGAGTCCTAGTGTTGTGTCCACAAAAGACGCTTGGCCAGCGAGTTGGTTTATTGCGCAAACTTACGTACAGGTCATATCAAAAACTAAACCACAACCGCTTACACTCATTTGCACGACAGACATGCACTCACATACATTGGGTGACAGTACTTTGTCATTCCCCTTGTCGAAAGTTCTCACACATCATATACACACTGTTCCGATAATTTATTCCTGTCCACCGTGTTCGGGGCTTGTCCTTTTGTTCCTGAATGTCGCCTGTGGGTAATACACTACTTGTGAGTAGTATACTACTCACAACGAAACTGCCTGTTATACAACACTAGTTAGCATAGCCCACCGGATCAAAACAGTGCACAAGTTACTGTGCTGTACAAGCTACTCGTCTTTCCAGTGTATACTTCTTCCACAGCTAAATCAGACCTCTGGTTCGTTACAGTGATGCTTTGTTTTTACGATGCTGTAGCACCCACTGTATATCGAGACTCCTTCAACCCCATATTTCCTGGTGGGTGCTGCACAGTTATCTTGGTCACCGTGGTTTCGGTATGACATAAGGCAGCTGGGCTAGATCGATCCGATTAATCACGTTTACTGAGCAATCGTGATATCCTAGTCCCACTGCCAGATGTTCAGGTAACCAACCCATCGGTGTTTGGTCCCTTGTTGTTGCGTTGTTTCACGGAAGGGCTCTATCCTGCGGTAATGACGAAGAACGAGAGGCCCGTTTGTTTTTAAACCGCTATCATAACTGGTGACTGTCAAGGCCATGTGTCAGAGCTTTGTTCGTGACGGTGCACTCTAGTCACAAACCAGACAACTCCTTGTTGTCGGCCTCACTGCTGATCATCTCTGTGCTGCCTTCGAAATCTTCCAGAAAGGTCCGAACGTCTGCATATTCGGACGCCTACGTCCATGGCCATTTCATGCTTAAACTGGTCACGGCACCAGCTCTTGTGACCAGAAGAATGCTGGCACAAGGGATTAGCTCATTACGAAAACTGATACCTATCGTACACATATTCACCTCCATGAACATGCAGTACTCATTCTCCCCAGCAAATGTTTTGGCTCTCATCCAGATATATGCAAGGCGAGTAACGGCTTATCCCCCCACTTTTTAAATCAGGGAACTACATCTAAAATAACCAAACCGTGATTAGCCCAAATCTTACCACTCGTTGGTTCGTGCCCAAATGTCTCTTTTTCGATGACACTCTGTGGATAATGCTCAAGCGGTTAGAAGTGAACAAACTGACCATTACAGCTGCACCAATCGCTTGTCAAACAGACGTTGCCCTCACACTGATTTCAAGTGCACTGGAGAGCTTAAATAAGCATCGAACATGCCTACCAGAAGCTCTTTATCTAGCTACTTTCATTTGTTGTGGGTCGGCTGATCGTATTGTGATCTGTTGGGTTTCACTGGCCCTCTACGTTAATTATTCCGCTTTGTGTATTCAACTATACTTCGTAGAGTGTATCCTCGAACCCACTATGGAAATGGGGGTCTGAAAAGAAGTTTAAAGTCCACAATATGCTTATGAATAGTAGACGTGTGTTCATCTGGTAAGCTTCGTGCTGTTTTTCAAGGTTAGGAATATCGTGAAAATTTGCTCATCTTGGCGGGGATTGATGGTCGTTTCGCTCTTTGAAGAAGTCTACCAACCACCGACTAATTAGACCGGTTAACATTAGAACTCATCCTTCACTGTCTGTTTTGTTACACAGGTTATCTAATCAACGCGAACTACAGACTCTGGGCACGTTAGTCAGATCTTCATCTTCTATCAGCAGTTCGGTCATCACCATGCCTGCCTACGACCAACAACAGTAGTTGTAGTCCTATACATCAGATAAGTATTCGCTTCTGTCGTTAGAACTGTCCACGGGATTCACTTGTTGAAAGACGTGCTACTTGAATACTATATCTCCATTCCAAAGACATTATCCACTTAGATCTCAGATGAAGTTGAGGTAGGTTAGCGCCACAACGGAATGCAAAAAAGCTGTTCAGTCTCTTTATTTTTCTATAGCTGCGCACAAAGTTTCGGATGGTCTCACCGATGGAGACGTGGAAATCCACCTTGAAGACATATAACGGCTCAGACTATGTTGATGATACTGCTCACTCCTTGGAACTATACAGGTAGTCAGAAGCGTGTTGGACTGCCTGATGATTGTGGTAATTATCCTGTGGTAAGATGCCTCTCCAGAAAAAAATCTTTCGTGAGGTACTTAGTTTTGTTGCTGTAAACCCCTCCTATGCAAACCCAACTCTCCCAGAACCATTTACAGACGCCTCTTCAGGTAGGAGGCAAAACTGAAGCGAGTCCAATTCCAAAAAAGTGCACCACAGAACGCGGCAAACGAAACGTGTCCGGTTGCCTCATCAGCTACATGGTGAATCTCTACCACCATGAAACCTTTCGTGAACAGTTATCGCACATCACCATTGCGTACTAAACTACGATCAATATCTACGAAACCACAATTTTCCAGATGGTCGCTGGTATGTGTGATATACACTCTTTACTTAAGAACTTTCCAAACCTGAGCAGTATGTTCACACTTGTAGTCACTGGCCCAGCGTGTACGATTACTGCTCATAGGATATGTCTCTGTCTAGTGATGATAAATTGGAGGTGTTTGAAATGAAAGGAGCAAACACATTTTGTCACTGTGCTTCCGTGATAATCGATAACAGCCACTGCTGGACTTGATGGATAATACAAAGCAAGAAAGAATTTGCTGTCTTGCGTGGTAACAGGGGAAAACGTGACAAACTGACTTTCACCTATTCACAAGTACACTTTTCCAAAGAGTCCGTAAGGTTCCAGAATATTAAGAACATTATTGACCAGAACAGCTTAACTGCCTTAATAGTTCGTGCAAGGTAAGGTTGTCCTAATCAGTTTGTCATATTCCGATAGCTTTCCATGGGTTTATGATATCCTGTGCCACAAAAAACACCTTTACCCAATGAACATTTGCGTTCATCAGAAAACGTTTCTTTTTGGGGAACTACTGTATATGCCTTACCCCAACCAACTGCAAAGCGACCCCTCATGTCTGATGTGTGTGTGTGTGTTCATTCTGGCCAATCAAGTGGCTAACCAGCATTGGCCGGCTGGACAGAAAGGCCCCACTGGCACACCTCCCGGTCTTATTCCTTCGGGTTTACACTGGATATGTGGTGTGTTGGTGGAACTGCAATTGGTGCAGCGCAAGCCACTTGCAGTGATATATAAGCGCAGGCGTCCTTTGGCTTCGGTCACTGTGACAGGCTAGTCCGAATCGGATGCCGCCAACCGTGTTCATTCTAGAATCTTCTTTAGCCTTTATGGTTAGTAACGATGTCAGAATAGGGATATTACTTATTGTTACAACTCGGCTACCGTTTGCTAACTTTTTTTTGATGCAACCTACGCCTCGTTGAAGGATATAGTAGGTGGCACTAATTTTTATACAGTACTACTTTGTTATTGCAAAATCTGGTAACTCTGAAGCGAATAATGTTCTTTTGGTATCCGTACTGATGCTCGTTTGACGTGTGTTGAAAAGACGAGTTGAGTTGTTGCACACTATGGATTGTAATGTATAGTGCCTGTCAACAATAGGCCTGTTTGTTAGAAAACCTGTAAAAGCAGTCTCTTTGTTTTATTCGTGAACATGGTCATCATTATGACTACATATTCCTCCTGCTTTCTGTGAGAAGAAATGCCACTTCAATTACGGTCAGTACAAGCTTACTGACTTCGACATGTTTTGCGTATTTCTGCCTACCGTTCTCTTATCCACGTAATAAGACATTAAAACCTTGATATTTAAGATATTCATCTGATGGGGAAACTGCGGACGATTATCTGTACTAACGTTACGTTTTGTTGTTTGTTGGGCTATACCCGCATGATTTCCAAGGGATTCATGTGTTCATATTTATACACTAACTTCACATGACAAGATTAGCGTAGTCGTGTCGTTCTCATTGCACAGTGGCTAACAGGTGGTTGCTCCGTATCCTCAACAATATTCTGCGCCTTTCACTGTTATAGTCCGGCCTGCCATTGGTCCTGACAGTAGTCTACAAAGTGGTCGATTAATAAGTAATTATAAATGTGTGAACTAAAAAGAGTAAACAACCTCGATAGGGAATCATGGTAAACAAAACTCGATACTTTTACAAACACGACCTCATCCTCCAATACTGCAAACTATCATATCAAGGAATATAAGTGGCTTCGAACTCTTCACCCTCGCAGAGTGCACTCACTTAATCCTACTCTCATACTGAGATGTCATCAACCAAACTGTTTACTTATCCTACCATTGACCTTTCACTGTTAGGGTCCAAGTTAAACACATCAGCGGAATGCGCAAAGATGCAATCTGACCATGTGAACACTAACGGAAAATAAAACGATGTGTTAAGTTCACGCTTTTTTCTAGATTGGTCTAGGTGAATTTTTACAAAGTTCCGGGTGTTTCGTTTCAGCTATGGTGGGTTTTGGGAGTCTCAGCAGTATTGTAGTTTGAAAGGCATGATCAGTAAGGAGCCAAAATATTTTAGCAAACGCCTTGCTTTCTAATTTGGCTAGCGTACGACCTTCTCGATGTCCGACATCATCCACACCGTTTATGCACCTTCCTTGTGAATATCTTGGCTCCTGCAGATTATTTGACTGACTACCCTAACTTGGTCATTCATGACGCACACAATGTCGTCGTTACAGGTCTCCAGGTCTATTTCAACGAACGATTTGGTTTTGAGAATGTATGTTGGCAACAAACTTAAGACTAGTGTTGAGGGTAGCTACCCATCTGCTCTGGCCAGGGTGATTTTTGTTCAGAAGATTCATTTCAGCAAGAAAGTTTGTGTGGTAATGGCTCTTTTAAATCATTTCCACTTTTTGTCCGACTGGACTCTTATTAAATTAAAACCAGTATGATTGTCGGTAGAAGAAGTTTGGTTTGTAGCTTCAGAATTCCCTCAGTTTCCGGTCACGGCGGTTGATGTCATTTGTTCGACTCACACAGTTGCAAACAAAATCTTGAATGAATATGGAATACTCATTGCTGATATTGTTTGTTCGAATGCTCATTTTCCTGTTATACAAAACGTGGGAGCAAACCAAGACATATTTAGGGATCTTCACAATAATCAGGCTAAACAGCTTATCACCCACATGTTCGTCTGTTGTTTTGCTCGTCCAGGTTCTCTCATCAAACCGCTCTGTGTGCGCGATGTGATTGGAACACCGTCAGATTTTTCTCAATTCACTGTCAAGTTATAGCCTCACATTTGAGCAACTGAGACGTCTTTCATACCTTCCATCCCCTCCACTTGGCGGTTGCAGGGTATGTTTGAAAACGCGACCAGATTCGAGCATGTCTATGTGTGTAGCCTCAGCTTAGTTCAGAAACGTCTGGTACTGGCGTGCAATACACAGGTGATCCATCACTGGTTAGAAAGAAACATGACACCCATTTTCCAGTTGTCTGTTGGGTGAGTCGTTTTTACGAGCAGTATGTTCAATGCAGCAACGTTTCCCTTACTAACTGAGAACATCTTATTCAATCGGCACGTGTGTTACGGTTACATTTGTTCGTACGTTTTTCGAGTGGTAGTGTTTATTCACTACCAATCTGTCCCTGTGTTCAACCGGTGCAGGTGAGCATTTATTTGTGTTGTCGTAACTCGGTGTACTGCTTAGTTGACAGGCTGTCTCACCTATTTGTCTCATGATCTCTTCGGTTCTAGACTGAGCTGTTTACCGCAGATCCCAACTTTTCATTGTCATCCTCATAGAAAGCAACATATCAGTGGTTCACACTGATGCTTAACTGCCACGTAACCATGAAGAAGAAGAAAGGTGAACCCTGTATAAGAAGAGAGAAGAAAAGAAGGGGACGGGAAGGAACCTGACTACCAAAAAATAGCTACGTCTACATTCAAACGTACAAAATCAACGTGCCTACACTTTGTAAACAAACAACTGAGCTGTAAGTGAAAGTAAGGCCTCATAACGAAGGCAGCTTCCTTGCGGCTTCCATTGCTCCGCGTCACTAAATATGCTCACTTCACATACAACTCGGCCAAACGACCACAGCATTCACGTCACTGAGCCAAATTAACTACCGTCTTACCTCATCTCCCCAGCTACCGACTCTGATTTGCACAGTTTCCTGGGTCATGTTTGTGCATATACTGTAGCTGGACTGACAGCTTGAGTAGGTTTATCTTAATCTGCTGATAAGCTCTACTATAATCTTCTGTGCCTCATACTGGAACGGAGCAGCGGAACGAACTGGTGATCTATGAGTTGTGGCGGAAATTGTGTCTTTCTTTGACAGTTTTGACACTCAACTGATTAGCGTCTAATCTGTTCTCTTTATTCATCTGTGTTTCTCTGTTCAGGCGCCCAGCTTTCAGACCATTCTGACCCTCAACACAGTAACTGTCAGTGCTGATCCGCTCATTTGTGAATCGCGTGGATACGTGCGAAGTGAAATACCTGTTCTCCAACGCCCTGTCCAACGCAGAATGAAGGCCACTGGAAGCTCAACTCGCCGATAAACGTGTTTTTTTCGCAGTTACCGTTTCTCGCTTCCCCAACCCCAGTTATACTTCTCAATCTCTCTCCACATCCCATGACATCTTTGATTCGACCATTCTCTTTTCTCAAGATTTTGGACGGCACTGGCCCTGGTGAATGCATTTCAACCCTTCATCCCGTGTTCCTACTTTTAGTGAATAGATATCAACCAATCTACATGTTACCATACCCCGATTATGAATCACGTTCTTTTTCCAAACCTACTTTGAACCCCTTCCGGAGATACATCCCACCCATGGTTGTGGCTGTAATTTTTCGGCGGATGTCCATCTCCTTCGACTCTGGCCGAACTTGACTCTAACCGACTCTTTCCATGTGCGACGAACAGACACACCTCGTGTGTGGACATCAACGATGTGGTTTGATCCAATAGACACGCACTGGTCGATTCATTAGACGGTGCTTTCTCCTGGCATTTTCTCTCCATTCCACAACCCCGACTATCCATTCCAGTTTCGCGCATATTCCACTATAACACACTGGTAGAAAACCGGGGCAAAATCTGCTTGCTCTTCTCCGGCATCTGTTTATGTTATTTTCATCTCGTGCAATATGTGCTCATTCTGTCGCACACCCCATAGGGGTTTCTCAGCAACACGTGTTTATTAGCTACCTCTCAGTCTCTGTTAACTGATGTACTTTTTTCCGCCTTCTGCTCCATCCCTCTCTTGCTGCTGTCATTTTGGGGAAACTTTATCAAATTTTTATTATCTCGTAACCTTCACTGTTCAGTCTGCTTATCTGTCCGTACATTTGTACGCGTGCTCACCCTCATGAGCATCCGTACACACATTCCGTTACATGATATCGCGCATTCCAGCCCCTCTCCTCCTCACTGTCCGTCTGCATAAACTAGAGGCTGTTTCCAAACTCTGTTTTCGCTTATACCATCGCTTTGTAACAGCTCCATGGCTGTACCTCATAATATACTTATTTACAATATGGTAATTGTTCTATATAAATACATACTTAGTTTTGAGCTCTGTTGAATGGGTCAGAGCTGGGTGTCGGTCAAAGCTTTTATAGCTCATCACTACATCACCTGATCGTCTAGCAGGTTATTCCGTCAGTCAGCGGCCGCAGTGTATAATGTTTCTTGAGACAGACGCTCCGTTATCCCAGGGGCTACGTGGTTCAACTAACACAAATTGTGTATTGCCACTAATTTGGTTGTCGGTCTTAGACTTACGCTGATGGACGGTCGCATTGATCACATGGTCTTCCCGCCTGCTACTGGCCAGCAGGCGGAGACAAAGGGATCGGGTACCTAAAGTCTGTACGCATTTTCCACTCTTATGGGCAGCAGCTCTGGTCCGTTTTGCAAGGTCAAACGCATAAAAGTATCGTATACTCTCACTTCGATCGGACTTCATTGTCTCATTACACATGACAAGGATTAGGAAATGTATTACTGATAATCGTTGTCCTCGTTAATACTCTGTCAGCAATATCACTAGTTGATTATATTACTTTACCCAGGTAGATGAAGCGATCAGCGTTCTCTAGCAACCTCAGGATCAACGTAACTTTTCAACAACACATACCGTGTGGTTATTTGTGGATAATCGCACCTGCCATTTTCTTTCTATGAACCCATTAATCGGCATCATTTGGAGCAGTCCTATTGAACTAAGTCTCATTTAAGTAGGCCAGGTCTTCATTTGCTATAAAACGCTATCAGAGCCCAGTCAGGAAATGTATATAAAATCGGAGACCATACCGTTGGCAGCTACAGCCAGTGTATGACTGCTATTAGAGTGTGGCCCAAATATACTAGAATGAGGACTACTGAACGAACACATCTTCAGTGGTGGTTAACCAACCAGGCAAGTTGACTGTTTGGACTTATTATTTAGGTCGGACTGCAAAGCTGACAAGGCCAGCTTCACATCCAAGTCACATCTGTTCGTCTGCTCATTATGAATGTGTCTTGTTGGCTTCCGCCAACAATCAACAAGTATGTTTTTATCGGTCGGTTCAAGTGTCGGATCTCACCATGTTGGTTACTGCTGACCTGACCTTTAATTTGTGCTTACTTTCCAGTTGTAAAAATGTTATAACCATCCGCGATGACTGGAGGAAATAACCTGTCCGGGTATCAGGTGCTACCTCTAGACTGCAAAACCAATGACAGAGAATGTAGATAACTGGTACAAGAGAGCTTGAATCAACACTGTTTCACAGCAGTACAGACTCTCCAGTCAGCACAGCTGAATCTAAAACATTTCACAGGCTTTCGGACACGAAACAAGCCTAACCCTCCCACTAACAGTACACTTGGGCCAGCCAACAAGAAGTGCATACTTCATCCTGGACACCTCGCTTCATTTGCCACAATCGGCAGCAGCTGTCTATTACCATTATAGCCTTTGTACGCCTGTTACTAGTGAAATAACATTCGAGCAATCCCGTAATGAACCACGAGTAATTCCACTTCGATTTCACTAAGATTGTGCTAATCAAGGATTTATCATTTCAACGTGAATCATCCTCACCATTCTCATCATCGAAACAGCCTTGAATTTCACCAGAAGGTGTTGTGGCTAGGGAAGCCGCTCATCTCCACAGGGACGTGGAATATTTTAGAGAAGGAAACGATGGAAAGGTCATAGAGTAGTAATACAGACAATACTGATCACATTAAAAGAAGATTGGCTGGAAAAACTGGAAGTGTCATGGATGTAAGTGTGCCATTGGCTGTGACACACCGCCATCTCGGATAACGTTTCTAATCAGCGATTTAAATGATCACGAGGGCACTAGCCAGGGAGACGACGCCGCCCCACCTTGCTCAGTGAGATAGTCGTGGTCTTTATATTTCGTGACCACGTTGCTGCATGATCACCAGTTGGATTTTCCCAACTGTTGGTGGTCTCAGTATACAATGCGCGGTACGACAAAAGCTCAGCTGGCATGCGGAGTACGTTGCTCAACCTGTCGCAGGCTGTGCAACGCGAGTAGTGAACCAATTGATGGCGCATGTCGAACGTTCCGGAATGGGAGCTGGCGAACGGTTTTATTGCCCACGTGATGTGTCTACTTTAAATGAGCTAATTGGCGGAGACAACGATGGTCACGTCCGACCAGTGTGTTCATATTTTCGTTGCAAACAGACCACATTTCCGAAACGTAGGACGAAACGTAGCAAACATTATATACCTTTGCTTTGAGCAAAAACCGGACGTCTTTTGGATACCACGAATTACACAGTTTGGCAAAGGTAACTCAGGTCTTTGCTATCCTCGCTGATATCTCATCAGCAATATTACAGTCTGACGAGATAGTGCTACCCAAGTATGTGAAACTGTCCACAGTGTCAAGCGGATTACCTGCAATGAAGAAAGTGGGGGTGGAAATGCCCCAGTGTTGAGGCAGCACTTTGCACCTTAAAGTTGCGAAGCGCATTCCGTACAAAACAGCACGGTCACTCATCTTGTCCAGCTTGGTTTGCATGACTTCGACAGAGAAGCTCATTAGGAAAATGTCATCACCATTTGTCCAGATGTCATACACCCGTAAATCCAAGTTACTCAACGGACATTCTATAGGAAAGAGTACAAAGGACGCTTACCGGGATATATTGGTTCACAAATATTCAAGTTCGAATTGGGTAAGGAATCCTGCCAGACACTGCGTACAAGGAGTATACATGTTATGAAGAGCTGTGTTCCGGAGAAGCTGTTCTTCTGCGACAGAACTGGATATCTGTCTTGTCGAGAAACCTTATGAACAAGCGTCGCTCGATTTTATCTGGCCAAAAATATGATGCCGACTGGTGAGAACCTAAAGGTAACTCGTCTGAAAACCTGTGCAAAGACGGTGAGCACCACTCGATCGAACAGTCGAAAGAGGCGGAGCGAGCCTTTTAACTTAGAAATAACATATACCTATTTCACCTGATCCTTGGTCGTATTGGACGTCGAGGGGGTGTGAGATTACATGCGAAAAAGATGGTTCAGTTATCACCAGCCAATCCTGCCGACTTAATAAGTCGGCCCCAACCAGACTATGTAGAAGACGGGATTCAAATGATCAGTTATTGCGTTCCTGAAGGCCCTCCATCGGTAGCAGAAGTGGCCTTGGAGCTTAGGTTATTGAAGCATAACAAGGCTTTTGGATCAAACCTTCCCTCTTCTTCTCTTTTCACGGATGGCTCGGAGAGGTTGAAATCAAAACTTGTCGACAGTGAATCCCGTTTTCGAAAAGGAAGCTCAAAGTCTACGTGACAGCCACACAGGCATCAATCTAGTGTTTTCCGCGTCCAAGTAATTCACTAGCCTTCTATTACATCGGTTAACTAAGCTCAGTGAAAGTCAGATAGGTGAAGAACAAGCAGGAGTCAGGTTCGCTCGTGGGTATGCTGCTCACATTTTCACTCTACTACGGATCTTGGAACCTCGGCACTCTTACAAGCAGCCTACGGTACTGGTCTTTTTATGCCTAAAGGTCGTTTTTGATTCGGTTACTTATAACGTTCCCTGGAACTGTCTTCTTCGCAAAGAAGTACCAGGGAAATACGTGGATTTGTTGAACTCACTGAATGCTTACTCTGCAAGCAGCATGAGAAGTCATAAACAACTGTCTCGGATGTTCATCACTGCTAGTGATGTTCGCCAGTGGTGTCCGATTTCTCGCTTTGTGCTTACATTTGTCATGGACGACATTCTGGAAGGTAAGCTTAGTGTTGAACTTCTTCAAGACGCTCGGTTGACTGACACAGAATTTGCGGATGATTTTAGAGTACTAACAAGTTGTAAACCGGAAAGAGGCGTAAGTTATGGCAATTCGGAAAAACACAAATCGAACGACGGTAGTATTAGAATACAGCTCTGGCATTTGAATAGATTTTTTAGCTGTGTACACACTTCTAACTTTTGTCGCAAAAATCTGCAACCGTGTCTGCATCTATTTGGTCGTATCAATTACATTTCCAGCCTTGTATAAAAGTGTTCAACTGTGTACCTTACTCTTTAATCTTTTGTGTACCATATAAGTATCCCATATTTTAGCGGTATGGATTGGTACCGGCCATCTTTACACTCTACGTTTTGCCGATCACGGTGGGCTCTTGGGATTGGGCTCATAGTATTATGAATTAATAGAATTTTTTCATCTTCGTATCAGACACTGGCTGACACATGTATTTTTAATCGTTGTGTATTGGTCGCTTTTTGTTGAAGAAGCGACACATGAGCTCGGAGCTCACTAATGTTGCTGACAAGAACCATAAATAACGGCACAATATCACTAACAATGAAAGCAGAATGAGAATTATATTGTATGTTCAAAGCAGAAGATATCTCAGTACCATAGAATGGATTACTAAACCTATAGGGCACTGCAACGTCCTCTTGAGGAAGAGGAATTTTAAGAGCAAGTTTCCAGATAAGTACCACTATCGTTTTTGAGATTTAGAAGAGGGAAAAGGAATTACATTCATCAAGGAAAATTAAAATGTATTTAATGGGTATGTTCGAAATGTTCTACAAGCAAGTTGTCTAATAACGTCTTGTTAACTGAATGTTACCAAACACTGAAGAAGACAACATCTTAATCTTTGGTGACAGACGGCGACAAACCCTATCTGAACAGGGCCAAATACGGGCCTTGGTAAAAGAATACAGTTTTGGTACCGCGTTTCTTAACATTTGGCTGGCTTAGGAATGAATGGTTTAATACTGTAGTTACTTGTCACATTTTGGAAAGAAACGTTCTTTGTATTGTCTCACTGGAAGTGATCGCCCGCGAGCCTATTTGTGACAAACGTCGGCTAGGGGAAAATGCATTAACGTGGTCACAAATCTGGTTTTTCCTTTTAGTTGCCGTGTTGAAATACTGCACTTTATATTAGACGTAGTTATTGTAACCTAGCATGCTGGCGTGTTGTTGATGCCATTTCGGTTTTCGATTGCAGGTGTCGTGTGCACCTCTCACTGAGCTTTTGGATGATGTTCGTTTGTACTATTTCCTTGCACAGGGTTATCGTTGGAATCCTCGCCTCAGAAGAATGCTGTCCCCCTGTGTCGTCACGTTGCACGAAGTTAGTTTACGAATATAACGGGTAATCAAATCCAAAACGTTAGGCTTGCCTGCTACTGTAAACAGTGAGGAAAAACTATCCGAGATGTTACTTTAACGCTGCTTGCTTGTGTTATGGTGGATGCTCCGAAACTTCAATTTAAAAGTGTTACCAGCGAAGTTGTTTAGACGATAACATAACATTTCGACCTAAAACAAAACAGCTGATGTTGGCTCAAAATGTGAAAAACATCGTATTGCGTTGAAACTTTATTCAACCCGATTGAATAACTTCATGAAACGGCCGATTTATAACGGAAAAATCGGCAGAGTCGAGCTGTACTTTGTTTATTGCGCATCAGAAGTTCATACTCTTGGCTCGACTAGGGGTTGATTGTCGGTACACGTTCTAATAAGGCAGATGTGTTGACCATCACTCCACCAACTTGGCATTAAACGTGACCGAATTATCTTAATCTAAATATCCATCTACATTCCGTTGTTCGCGATTTTCAGAGCGATTGATCCTCCTGATAAGCGGCAATAACAGTCAGGTTAACTACTTGGATTAACTCGAGGTTAGCCAAAAGTGCTGCCTGGGAACTGTGATGAATTCTGACCTTAGTTAACCTGATCGAGAAGTTCTGGTCGCAGGGCTGTCAGTTTTTTCCAACGCTCATTTTCTGTCGGGACTTTCAAGCAGTACAATCAGTACTCGGAAGTAAATGTGGCTGATTATCTAAATGTGATAGTTCAATCGCCCTTAATATGAGATCGTTGGAAAACTAGCTGCCTTATGGAAACGTGAGCTACGGTTTGTATCCCATTCCCTAAAATGACTTGTTGCCAGCCAGCTCTAGCACGAACAACACTCAAACTAGGTTCACTGAAAGATATTTCTGAATGTGATCAACTGTTAGTGATATGCAACTTTAATACAACTGTGTGAGAAAATTTTCCACGATTACCTCACCCCTGAAAATGTGTAGGTCGACAGGTTCCGCCAGGATCTTGATTAGCAATCAAGCACGTTTAAACACACAATTAACTACTGTGCTAGCATATACTGTTCGTGCAATACTCCCCCCCCCCCGTTGAAATACCGGTACTGACTTTACTCAGTTATTCACTTGCAAACAGCCATTGCAATTACAATACAATACCCGCGAACGTTCACATTTGAATTTCTACAGTTTTCTGTCAATCAAAATCAAACCCGCATTGCCATGGGTGCGGTGAGCCACTATGTTGACTCATACTGTCGAATAGGGAAATGAACGAGCAAATTGTCGTTCATTTAAGATAGGAGGGATATTTAAACATTTAGGCACCTAGGAGGCAAAATAATTGGACAAATCACGCTTAATGGTATCCCCTGATTAAGTGAATGAAAGTCACAAAGCCGACTAATCCCTACCAGAGCTACTTCCCAGGGGCCGTCTTTAGGATATAGGTAGATTCCTGCGAAACTCGTTGGCGGATTTTAGTACCAACCCTCAGCTTTACCGCTGTCGGCTAACACTGCCTATCTCGTCACCGAAGACCGCTTTATAGCCGAAAGTTCACTATTCAGGCGTCGCACTCAGTTGTGAACGCAGTCTTAAAAGTTGTAAACGAACAAATCCAACCTTTGTTGTTCCCCTCCAGTGGGTTTCAACCGGATCAAACACGTCACAGTACGTTCGATCTCCCTCATTAGTAAATGATTCCATCATCTATTGGAGGGCAGGGATTTTAAACTACTCACAGGTTCAAAGCCGCTTATTTAGTCCTTCGACATCGAACCCGACCAATACCCTCTGATGGAGATTCAGCAGTTGGGATACATAGCTCAGTTCACAACGGATGTACAATAAATCGCTAGAGCAAAAATTGTTTGCCAACGCCTTTTCCAAGGTTGCGTTAAGCGATTTATGCCGGGTGGACACTGTCAACATGATGGAATTTGTGCTTGCATAAGACACTAAGTTAGACTGACAGAAGTGTCTGATTTCTTCTTCACATTAGCTTTACGAAGCGCTTCTAGCCGACTGAGAAGATACCGTCATCTGTAACATCATGACGGTCAGCTTTCGTCCTTTCGAGTCAACAAACTTCTATCACCCTCTCTTTGACAGTCTCCACTGCACGTCCTATCCTAACATCTGTGCCATTGTCAAACCGATTTCGAACTGATTTGTGAAGTCGAATGTGGTTAAGGACATTTGCGGATGGGCAATACCGGGTTGGGGTTACCAACGCAGCACACCCATCGGCACACAGACACTGTTATTGGTACAATCACTAATCCCGTCACATGCTTCAGCCATGTTTGCATCCACATATTCCGACCGCTGCCCTACTAAAAAATCATTCATACACTCTGACCTGCATGGACCACCTCACTAGCTAGCCGGTTGCATGTTACCTCCCAGATAGGAATACAGAAACAGTCAGGTGAGCGTTCGTGGATGATGCAACTTACACAACAGTATTCCAGCGACTTCAATTCCACTTCATCCTCTACATCATAGCAGCCATGAGCTTGACCAAAAGGTATTGTGACTCGGGCCGCCGCTCACCTCAACAGTGACATGGAATGTCATAGAAAGAAATATTACTAAGAAGGTCGACAAATATCAAAAGAAAACTAAGCGGAACAACTAGAAATGGTATGGATACAGATACGCCATTGGCTGCGACACATCGCTATCTCGGATAGCGTATGTTACGAGCGGTTTGAGTGATCACGAGGACCCCAACTAGGCAGGCGATACATGCCCACTTTGCTCAATGGCGCAGTCAAGATCTTCATATTTCGTGACCACGTTGTTGCTTGACCACCACGCGCTTTTACCCGGTACGGTAAACGCTCAGTTGGCATCCGGAGCAAGCGAGTCAACCATCGCAAGCTGTGCAACGTAGTTAGTTGACCAATTGATCGCGCATCCGATACGTTACAGAATACGCGCAGGCGAACCGCCACATTGCTCACACGATCAGTCCACTTAATGTGGGCCAAGTGGTGGGGACAACGATGGTCAAACACAGCAAGCCTGTTAATATCTTGCTTGTGAACAGGCCACGTTTCCGAACCATACAGCAAAATGGAACGCACACGGGCGTTATATACCCTTTTTTTAAGCGACAACCGAACGTCTTTTGGATACCACGAATTACACAGTTTGGCAAAGGTAACTCAGGTCTTTGCTATCCTCGCTGATATCTCATCAGCAATATTACAGTCTGACGAGATAGTGCTACCCAAGTATGTGAAACCGTCCACGGTTTGAAGCGTATTACCTGTAATGAAGAAAGTGGGGGTGGAAATGCCCCAGTGTTGAGGCAGCACTTTGCACCTTGAAGTTGCGAAGCGCATTCCGTACAAAACAGCACGGTCACTCACCTTGTTCAGCATGGTCTGCATGCCATCGGCAGAGGGGCTAAGTAAGACAGTTCTC
Source organism: Paragonimus westermani (assembly GCA_008508345.1). Lineage (NCBI taxonomy): Eukaryota > Metazoa > Platyhelminthes > Trematoda > Plagiorchiida > Troglotrematidae > Paragonimus > Paragonimus westermani. The sequence goes on along the minus strand of QNGE01000942.1, from coordinate 111,502 downwards.
AAACACTTACAATCGAATGCATTGAAACCACAATACGTCATTTTGTTGTAAATGGTCTAGCCGGAAGTCCTGGCTGTCAGCTGATTGTCGCTTCAAAAGCACAGTAAAGCTTCTAACCCTGAACCGACCATCTACCTATTGTTATACTGAAAACTGGTCGACTGTTAAAAAGAACATTAGCTGTATAGCCTCAGCAGTTTATTCTACAACAACGTGTCTACCTGGTGATCTGTTCTACTCGCCAAATGTAAACCTGACGAATTTTGACACTGGTTCCTACGTGTAACAGTTACAGTTCTCTGTGAAGGGAATTTGACCTCAGACTCCAGGGCTAAGCACCAGACAGAAACGGAAACGAAGATTTCTGCAACACGGTTTTCTGACCGTGTCATCCTCTCTAAAAGCAGTATACTCGGTCACTCTGTTCGGCTGAACGCGTCCCAGTTTTTTCTGTAACGGATCCCAATCAATCCCTTGACATAGTGAGTAATTACGGCAAGAAATTTGCCCACGCTTAGCCTCAGGAAGATCCTTCCAATCTTCTAATTACTCATCGCAGTCAGGCTTTGTATAATGAACAGCCTTTATCCGCAGTCCGAATGGCAAGCCCCTGCTGATCACCCTCACAACCTCCAGGTCAAGTGTCAAGTGACCAACGGTTTCCAGAGTGTTTTCATTCTTTTTACGCTCTAAGGAGGAGTTCTACCGAGTATTTTACACAGTTTCATATGACCTTTCACTTACAATCTACACCAAGTGTTCCGTACAGATGCACATGACCGGTTTAACTCAGTTCAATTTAAAAGTGCATTTTCCGCATGTGTACACACCTTGCCTTCGTTGTGCTTGTGCCGAGCATGACTGATCGTTGATATCACTTTAACTGTACGTTGTTATCGATAAGTTGTTTGGCGAATGTAATTATTTAGATGAGTCTCAGTTGTGTACATTTCGTTACCGACGCTCAAGAGTGTAGGCTAAGGAAACGGACCTTTCTAGAAACACTTGTCTTCCTTTTATGATGTTCCAATGGACTGAGATGAATCGCTACTTGTTTATCGGCTTCGATACTTAATGGACTTAACAAGTCACAAGTTAACGGCTGAAGGGCTCAGTAAGCTATACGCCGTCCAGTTCGAATTTCGCATTGATTTTAATGAAACGTGATTGCGATAATCCATTGCTCTTGGTAACACATTTAGTTGTTTCGAACAAATTGTGACCTTCAAAAACCTGCATCTAATTCTGGTACTTGAGTGAGAGCTATTTGTAACAGTATTTCATGTTTGACCTCAACAGTTCTCATAAGGCCGATAAGTAGTGTGAATTCCGATAAAGGGTTTACTACTTAACTTAACCGTTCGAACGACTAGCTGAAGCGACTGATAGAAGTAACCTGGTAAATATTTTCATTCTGAATTTCTCGAGAGCCTCTGACAGAATCAACTGTGCTATTTTATGTGTGATACTTCACCAGTGTGGTGTCGTTGATGTTTCAGCCCGGTGGTCTGTAGGTTATTTGAAGGACCGGCTGGCTGGTAGTCCATATTTGACGGTGTGGTTCCACTCTATTCCCTCTGGTAGTTCCCGAACTATCACAGCTGGCAATTTCCTTCTTACCGTTATACGATGGCAATGCGGAGAGTTGGAAAAAATTGGGTGGCATTACCGAAACTGAAAAACTTCAGAGTGATCTTGACCGTTTGTGTTGCTACCGCATAACGCGCTGACTTTCACCCAACTCCTCCAGATGAGTACTGGTGCACACTGGTCTCTTGTCGCAAACCGATTACTTTCGGGAGGAAGAAAGCTAATGATCTCTGTCCATGAGTCAGACGTAACCGACAAAGTTTAAGAAGATTTCAGCACTTCTCTCAACTGCATCTTAGTGACGTGGAAGGCCAATATGACTTTTAGGGTTTTAACCTGGTTACTTGTAATCATTCATTTGGAAAGTTTTCTTTTGATACTCGACTCATTAATACTCGCACACACTGAACTAGTCATTCAAGTTTGTCGATATTCATCAGGTTCCGTGAATATCATACAATACAACTTTGTGAGTGTGAATGCTTTGACCACTCTTTTACCAAGAATGCATCTCTACATCGACTCAATTATTTGTGCATTATGAGTATTTCAGAGGCGATGTTATGCTGAGCTGTAAAATGTTACACCAAGGTTTAGACACCTTGATTTTGATGGTTCGAGCATAGATTCAAATGTGACCCTCATTTTTATTCTCTGGTTTACTCCTTTATTTTTAGTTGTTTGGCAGTTGGGCATGAGCGGAAACCACTGATTTATCGTTTTTGATGGTGATGATCAGTCGTCGCATCCTGTGTGGCACATACCTGCGTTTCACCGAGTACAACAGTTCCGAGGCTTCAACACTAGATAGGTCACCCGAATCCCGAACAACATTCTTGTAATGTTAGTGCAGGTTCAGTCCGAAGCATTCTATCCAAATCTATCGTGAAAGGACAATCGAAAAATCACCTCAGACAAAAGATTTATGCTTAATCGAGTCTTCAACCATCTGAGCACCTTTGAATTGGCATGTGACATAGAATACCACTGTTAACATGCTGATGTGCGCATGTTTTGTGCTCATATGTCATGCTCAAGTTTCACTGTCTGGCGTGAAAATTTCCGTGGTTCTGCGCCTTAACTACTTTTCTAACACGCATTCGAGGTGTGCACGATGCTTCGCTAATTTGCACAATTCAAATTATTCCGACACAGTATGTATAGGCACATCATTCATAACAAAGTATTTTGAATAGACCAGGAAGCTGAGTCTGAACTTAACCTTCGGGTACATTCTGAGGAAGATACTTCAGATTGCCTTTACTAGTTAAATGTTTTCCGAATAGAGAGCACTCAATCATATTACCGCCACACAGTTTAGGGGGGACAATGACGAATAAAAAACCAAGTCATAAACCGAACATTCCTCCAATTTTGCGTAACCATTTTAGCCTAAATGTAGTGCAGGCAAGTTATTTACAATCAGCACCAACTGCAATGGCGCATATACTCAATACGCTCTAAGTTTCCAAATGACACGAGTTATTTTTCGATAAGGTGTAGTACCATAAGTAACGTGGCGTGCGGTCAAAACCAGTAAGCGCGCACAGGTGGAATTTGAATTGTGTAACAGAACGCCCTGCTGTGTTGTTGGCGCCGTTTTAGATTTCATTTGTGCAACCTATGTGTGTGGCTTACCGGGCCTTCAGCTCATGATTGTTTGTGGTGTTTTCTTTAACAAGACTGTTGTTGTAACCCCAATTTCGGAAAAACGCCGTTCCCCGATGTCTCCACCTTGCTCCAAAGCTGGTCTGCAAGCGTTATGGGCATTCGTAGTAAGAACGGTCGGCATGCATATTACAGTAGTATCTATTTACCCCTCAGAATCCCTCTGAGACACACTAAGTATGTCAGCACATATTAAGAAGAACTTTAATGCCATCTAGGAGGTTGAAGCAGACAAATTTTCTGCACATTTCCAGTTAGTGCTTTTCATATCAGTATTAGTCTACTGACTCCGATGAGACTGCGATCAGTGGTACAACTAACTTACAAATCAGTCAGTATCTACAAAACTCTGACAGTATTGATCGAAAGATCTACTGATGGAGCTGGATATTTGTACTGTCCTACACCCACTAAACCGCGGCCAATGTTATAACGGAAGGGTTGGCATTGGTGTATTCACAAATCCACTGGAAATTTAGGCTTTACTGCTTGGAAAGGATGTGCCAGTATTCCCATCAGAATGTTCGTTTGATATGTTTCTATTTCAACTCGACTGCTTTGTGACATTGAATTGTGGCATTGAATTGGTCAGCGAGCAATATAATTAGTGTCCAGAATCAGCTGAATGAATGGTTTCAGTTTCAAACTGAATAGTCCCGTGCTAGTGTCGACACAGAAGATCGACCAGACTAATTTTCTTTTTGGCAATCTCCACACCCAGTTTAAAGATCCCAGGGAGGAACTGACATTTTGATTTGTTTACGGTCAGACTGCTTTGGTTTGATCCAGACAGTTGTTCGTCAGTTGATTCAGTGCTTTCCTGTACCGGTTCAAGGATGATTTGCAGACTGTTGAGTCATTTGTGTTGTTTTGTGAACAGTGGATCCAACAGACCGAATATACGCAAATCGATTGGCGGAGAAAGCGAAGCGATATGATAAGTGGTTCCTGGATTTCTGTCTCCATCGAGAATCCCTTGGGATAAAAATGTACAAAACAATGGTGGCTAGAGGTAAATGTTTCTTTAAAATAACACAGTTTATGTTCGATTAGTCTGCAACAAGTGCAATGTGAACAAGCTATGGTTATCAGGCAAATACACTTCTACAACTGAGATGATTTTCAATCACGCACCAGTCAGTCTTTCATTATTTTATTAGTCGATAATTTTTTTTCGCGTGAAATTATTCCACTTCTCAGGCCGGGTGCGTTTGCCACTTGGCTGTACAACTGACAAATGTGTTATTTACCCACTGTGGCTGGTTGATACTCAACACGAACTATAAACCGGCTGACAGGGTTTTGAGTGTGGAACTATGAATTCCGGGGGTAGAACATCGAGAACAAAAGTGAACTAGCAATAGCTTAGTACCAACACAAAAGCTGACTCATCCGAAAGCCATCTATCAATGTTTTTGTGTAATCATTGACAAAATTTAAGCGAAAACTTTAGGTTTACACGATTCAGACATTTACAACCGTTCTACCGAGTATCATGTAAGGTACTGTGCTCCAAACACGCGACTACGCATCGGGCAGAGCGGAGTTTTCATTCACGAGCGATTCTTACGTTATAGCCATTTGAACTTGATAGTGATCCGACAGCGCACAAGCGATTGATGGTCTGTGTCATCTTGTCCAATGTTGATTGAATCGCAGCTGACCACACGAGTTTGCCATTAACCACTTGTGTGTTCATGGGGATGCCAGGGATGTACTCTAAAACTGTCGGTCGGAATTGACAGTGACTGGCAGCAGTGTTCGCCTTAAACATCTCGACTTTTAGTGCCTTGTATTCCTCAGCTTGAGTTTGCATTTTTTTTGCCTGAGCCACAATTTCATATCTTGCATCCAATACATCAAATTCTGATAAATGTTTGGTTTAGGTCGCGGATGTGTTTTTAGTGAAGACCAGACATGATGACTTTGCGATAAAGAAAACAGAGTGGAATGTGATGAACGTTACTAGGGTGAGGACAGCAGTAATTTGATCGTGGATGTTTTTTGGAAACTACGGAGCAATTAGAAGCATTGATGCATTCACTGTTTCCCAAGTTAACATTTATGCAACAAGATATACCGGTTCATAGATTGTCGGTGAACACCCATTTTTAATATTAAAAATTGTGAACAAACAATTGCTGGTAAAGAAAGTTGAGTAATTTTGCTCTATCCTAAAACAGAACGTCAACATATATTTTACTTCAACCGAGTACTTGTGAATAGCCCACGTTGTGAACAACTGTTTCTGGCAATTCTCATCAGGTATGTACACGCACAGGTGATTTACTAGACTTATCTACACGGTTGAATTGAGTTCACGCCGAACGGTGATAGTCATGGAAACTGTGTGGGTGACGATGGATGGTTTGTGTTTGTGTGTACAACACGTGACCGGCAGTTTACAACGTGCTAATCCTGGGTATTGGATAAAGGAAGTTCAGGCATTTTATGCACTAGAGATGTAATTGTTTTTGGGAACACAGATGCGGGGTTGTAGAGTTTGAGTGCGATCCCCTCTGTGGTCGATAATAATCTCGCCTTGGCATCTTAACAATTGTTATAGGCCACTTTGTAAATAATGCTGAAAGTCCTACCGACCGTGTTTTGGTGATCTGTGTCAATCAAATGTGATCTGGTAACACTCGACATCATCACTATAGGGTTACTACAGAAGCTGCTCACGAATATTGTCTGACAGCAGACGAGTGGTTTATCCAACGAATAAGCTTTGACAACCGCAAGTGAGAGAATAAGCACCGGAATAGCCTCGATTGTCAGCAGTTTCTCGGGCAGTGGCTGGACCTCCCCCTGACCGACCTTGTGACCGAGCAGTGTTACCGTTTGCTTCGCCAGTTGAGACTTTGAACTATTGATCCGGAGGCCGGCTGTCTCAATCTTCTGTAGCACTGCTGAAACGTGTACTGCATGTTCTGTCTCATTTGTGCTGTAAATGACGATATCGTCTCCATAGACAACAGTGTTGCTCACTCCGTCCAACACCTTCAGCATCAGTCGTCTGAACGTGAACGGAGCGCCTGAGAGTCCGAACGGCATCCGCTTGAAGCGGTATTGCTTTTCACCCACTGTGAATGCTGTCTTATCTCGGTCCGATTGTTTGATTGGGACCTGCCAATATCCGGACCGTAAGTCGAACACTGTAAACACCCGGGCGTTCTGCAGCTTGTCAAAAATCTCCGCCACCGACGGGACTGCTACCACTTTATTGATCGTTATCTCGTTCAGCCGCCTGAAATCGACACAGAATCGAAATTTACCGTTAGGCTTCTTTACCAACAAGACAGGAGAGTTGAACGGGCTATCGGCCTCCTCGATGATTTCTTCCTTCAGCATGTCCTTCACTTGTCGTTCAACTTCCGGCTGCAAATGCACTGGAATTCTTCGGGGTCCGAATGGCCGAAATCGCTTCGATTCGATGGGGATTTCATGTTCAACCCAGTCACAATAGCCATACGGGTCCTGATCCGTAGTGAACAATCCCTGAAACTTGCGTATCACTTTGTTCAGCAACTGATTGTCACAAGTTGGCATTGCTCTGGGTACGTTCACTTCAATTTGTCCAAGCTGGGTTTTGCGCTTTCTCACCAGTGGAATCACCCCATACTTCGTTACCAGTTTATCCTGCTTCAAATCAATTACGGCTTCAACGCGGTCAAGAAAATCCGCCCGCAAGATAGTCTGAGGTGCGTCGGGGGCAAGGGCGAACGGTTGGTTGACTATCTGACCATCGATTCGAACACCATACCCTGCCAGACTATTAACTTTCAGAGTGAACTCACCGACCGTTCGGACTACCATCGCACACGGCCGCACAATCTTTCCTGACCTCGGCCTAATCACTGAAATTGCGGCCCCATTGTCAATCAAACAGTACTCGAAGCTACCATTGACTTCTAACCTAGTCTGAACTGCTGTCTTATCAACCGCCCCTATCACCGGATCCCCATTCCCAAACAAAAAACAATCGACGAAGCGTTTATTAAATTACGATCTTTTCTTGCTGAGTGGGCAAAATCTCCGCCAGTGTCCACGTCTTCCGCATCCGTAACAGATGTCGCCACGGTTCTCCTCCTTTTTCACCTTCAAAGTCGCCACTTCCCGAGTCAATTTTTTCACTGCGCTTCGAAGGTCATTCAGTTCATTTGGTTTTCTTGTCTCCACCTCGTTGATTGTCGCGGCCTTTTCTGCTTGGCAATTGTCGAGCTGCATCGGCCAACTGTTCCAGCGTCATGAGATATGCGGTGAGAGGAACCCTGAGCTGATCCCGGACTGTTGGTGGCACTCCGTCCAAGAACTGTGCCGTTAGCAGGCGTTGCTCTGAGTCCTGGTCCAAATGTGACAAGGCTCTTGACAACTCTGTCCGCAGAGAATGGCGTAAACTAGAGCGTTGCCTCATGGTCTAAGCCGGGCGCCCTTGAACCGACTCATTGCCTCCTGGCAGTCGGCCGGGGTGTCGAACCCGGCGATCAGCGCCTCCTTCTCGGCGGCCCACTCCAGCTTGGCAGGGACTCTTCGCGCCGCACCCAGCACTACCTTCGCCCTGCCCTTGAGCAGCATCGGCAGGGCCGCCAGCTCCGCCCGGTCCGCCGTCACTCCGACCGCCTCCACCACGTCTTCCAAGTCCTCCAGGAAACTCCGAACATCCCCGTCCTCAAACGGCTGCGCCCACGGGGTCTTCATCCTCATATCCTGGTCGCGGCACCAATTGTTGTGAGCCGAGGAGGCGGATGGCACAAAAGTTGTTTGTTTGGAGAAACCAATACACGAATTATGCGTCTCAACCAGACTGCGAACAAAAACATTCATTTGCACACCACACTGATCAAGATGAATTTAGCGACAGAATGACCAACAACACTTGGACAGAATAAGCGAACAGAAGAAGACACGTCGCACGGACTGATCGGATTGTAAGAATGATAAGTAAGCAGCTCTCTAAGTTTTACTTATGAACACCAGATTCTTGGTCACCATCGCTAAGTTTGTGATGTTTGTCGGTTGGCGTACAGGGTGCCACGTAATTTTGCTGGTTCGATTGATCTAATGGAAGTCAAGCGCATCGTCGTATGAAAAACGGAAACTAGACGGATGATGGGCATACAAAAAGTTCGTGTATGTAATGGGTCCTCGAACGCCAATAACAAAACGACGTACTTCTTCATTCAGCGAGAGTAAACATTGTGTCAGTGTACACGGGTAAAGTGCAAGGAGCTGAGAGAGAGAGAGAGAGAGAGAGAGAGCAAGATGCACTACTAGCAGTGTAAATGTCTGACCTACCCGAGTTGAACTTGGGGTACAACGGGGACCGTAACCAATACATACCAGATTAGGTTGATGCCAAAAATCTGGAGCATTACCGAGTGGCTTCATCTTCCAGACTGACCACTTCATTAAAGAACATTCTAGGTTAATTTGCGACGCTTTCAATTAAACGAGTAGATTAAACTAAACTTCAGTTCAGACTTCGCTTGAAACAGCACTTAAGTCAGGAGGGCAACATAACCAGTGAAGACAATTTACCAGTGTGCAAGTTGTTTTCCGGTGGTAACTTTTCGGACAGTTCAAAGCATACTTTAGATAAATACCTGCTAGATTTTCACTTAAAACAATACGGGCAAGAATCAGACCATATCGTTTATGAACGTGATTGGCAACTAGTAAATAAAACCGTGCTGCCACCAAAATATCAGTTTAGACCATGGTAAAATTTGTTGTAGTTAGTCATTTCAAGTGTCAGCGTTTCGTTCGGTGATGCCTAGAATTCTACGTCCTACATACTCATTATCAAGGTATCACAGTATACACAACCTTATTGTGGTTCTCATAAGTCTAGTCACTTCTCAGGCCAATATTTGGGTAGAAAAGCTCAATATGCATAGCACACTTGTTGTTTGAGCTTTCTACGAAACAGGATTTTGCGCCAATAACCGACCATTGAAGCTACCCCCGAGACAACCCAGTGCGACCACTGATTCATACTACTGTAGTGAGGAGATACGGTCGCACCATACTACTCACACCACTATTCAGTAGCAGCATGGATCGAGATGATCGCGGACCGAGATAATCGCGTGATAAATACAACAGATATACGGGATGGATCGTTGGAGGTTAGAATGACATATAATGGTATTCGCTACACGACGGAAGTGATACATGGTGTCTAGAGCGACTGGAGTATCCTCAGAAGAGTATGGTGTGCAAATGAGTGTTTCCGTTTCTTGTCGTGCTCAGACGCTTAAGTAGTGTGTTGGTTTCTCCAATAAAGTAACCTTTGTGTCGTCCGCCTTTTGGATTCACAACACTACTCAAAATGAATCTAATTTGATGGAGCATAGTGCAACTCTTCATGAAACTGACGTTTTGAAGCTGCATGAAAAGCACCTATTTGTGGATGCATTCTTGGGATGGGGGTGGCTACCTACATTGCAGGGAATGATCAACGCCAGTTTCAGTTTTCTGAGTTGTTACTGGGTGACCGTTTATGATGAGGAGCGTATTGTTTACAAGCCAACGAGTCATGTTTGGTCTCATTTGTCGTTGGATGCAAGCCTGTATCTCGGTCTTTTAACTGAGAGTATGGGTTTATGTATATTTGTACGTCAAAGTACTATATTAAAACCTGCACTTGTCCCCTCTGAGCGCAAATCAGTTAGTTTTCAGGCCTAATTGGGTTTCACTCTTTTGGCAAGCTCGGGTGCATACGGCAAGAATAACGTGGTTACTTGTTGACTGCATCCGACGTCGAAGGAATATCAAGCCAACTACTTAAAAAATGCAGTAGATTTGCCTGCAGAAAATGTAGTTGGAAGATGTCAACGTAAAGTAAAGTATGCGAAAGCAACACGGTACTGTCCACATGTACCATTTTGTCGTTTGATAGTATCGCGGTAAAAATATACATACTTAGACCGATTAGTCATTTTGTGGTGGATAATCAAGATAATCATGAACAACGTTTTGGCTCGCTTTGGAGTACCGCACAGAGTTATCACGGACCAGTGCCCATGTTCCGAAGGCCAGCAGTTTCGGGAAATGCTGAGGAATTGGAGAGTTCAGCGCTCGAGAACATCGTCGTACCAACCACAAACGAACGGATTGACGGAGCGGTTCAATCATACCATGAAGGAAGGGCTCAATATTAGAGGCAATAACCGGGAAGAAGGAATAACGGATGTTCTGTTCGGGTATCGCACGACTAAGCATGCAATGACTGAGAGTTCCCTATTTGAGCTGACATACGGGAAGGAGTCAAGGATTCTCTCTGATGTCTGTGTGTCCAGAGACGGAGAGGGGCGATTATTGCCGCAAGAACGACAACACCTGGAACACAGCGCTTTTGAACGAACAACAGAAAGACAACGTCGGGATAGGCAAAGATATGGCGTGAGGTACTACACACATAAATGGCGCCCGTTCAGGATCGGAGACCAGGTGAAAGTAAGAAACTACAGCCGACCAGAAATATCCGGACCCGGCGCAGGGAAGTTCAGAAGGCGATGGAGTGGACCATTCAACATCACGAAGCGCAAGAACACGAGTTTCCAAATCAACCAAGGTCATCGTGGGCGATGGATCAATGGTGTACACATGGCACCCTGGAGCAATCGCGGCAAGTTCCTTAAAGGCGGGGCGAGTGTGGTGGATAAGCAGGCCGGAGGTGTGGCTATTCCAACACTCGGCGAAATACCTCGACGCGGGCGGGGGAGGCACGTCCAAAACCCTACAATGAACGGATCGGGGACGGGGGAGGGGGCAACCGGATGAGTCATCGCTCGACTGGATCGGATCAACGGCCGAGACATGGCAGGCAAAAGAGAGGGGACGACACAGTTGAAGGCGTGACTATTCCAATACTCGCAGGAATGTCGGGGCGCGGCCAGCGTAGATAGATGGAGGAAAACAAGAGCATCCGGACGAGTCATTGCTCAATGCAATCGGACCAACGGGCGGAGAATGGGAGGCAGAAAAACCCCCGATAGGCAGCGCTGATCACGCACTTAAACCGGGCAGAAGTGCACACGATGCGTGAGCGGAAACCTGGGGTTGTTGTGGTTCGGAATGATGACTAATAAACGCGAGTGCGCGTGTGGCATGAGGATTGGCGTATTGGGCAATAAAGATTGTGTTTTATAGGACGCCTTCTCACTACACTGGTGCCGTGCCCTGAACACAACGCAATGAAGTTGCCACAGCCAAGCCAATTCGCGGATGGAGACGTAGAAGGGTGGCGTTTCAACAAGAAGCCACTTCCGATCGAATCTCCACATCACCTTCATGGTTCCTGCAGCAGCGTTAGATCTATTGCTGATCTAGGAATAGCATATCAATGGCGACTGATGATCGAAAAGCAGGTTTTCAAACCAGGTCAGGCTGCACTAAGCCAAGCGGATGCTGGGGAAACTTGTTATTGCATATCGTTCAATACGACTGCTGAATATCACTGCGAACAGTCAAAGTCGTGAAGTTTTAGCAGGTGTGCAAACTCAAGTGCGCGAACGGCCACGTGGTTTCCCAACTCATTTTCGGTGGGTCAAGCAAGGTCTCAGCCATAGGTGTACGCGCTCGCCGATGATCTTGACTTGGCTACAATCGATTGCTAGCAAGTTACACATCACGGCTAAGCCCCTCAAAGTAACTCTGTGGCCAGATGGAATGCCGGAACACAGCAGAACGGGTTAGGAGAAATAGGCTGGCTAAAAAGTCTATCTGTATGCGAAGACTGTGATCAAATGTGTGATGCTCAACTTGGAAATATTGTTTTACATAACGGCGGAAATCGTTTACATTGTTTTGGCTATCTAGGCAGTACAGTAGCCAATCCCTTGAGCTGGCCTCATGGATCGGTATTTTCACTGCTGTCCTGATAACTCATGTGAAACAGTCCGATTCCGGCTTCTGGAGTCCGGCCGTGTATGACTCCTTTACTTGAAACAACTCATTCTACGCTTATTAAGAACCATTCCGGATAGTTAATGCAACCCACCAGCATGCTAGTTCGCACATCTTCCTCGTCTTAGGGTAATTAAAAACTCATATAAAATGCGCCATCATGCAGTTCCATTTCGTGGCTTAGGATCTGCATATCTATTTAGTCCAAAGTTTGCCGGTGTTTCTGTTTTAGTTCATGTAATGATCGGCCCCTAAGAACTTAAAACTAAGATACACAGAGTTTCAGGATGTAAGTCTAATTTTCAGAACCCAGACCACAATAACTTTAATTCAGTGTTCGTCTGTTCAGCCCATATCAAGATGTTCCACACCTGGCACTACACTTACTCTGGCTGGACTGTGAAATCTTTCGGGACACCTTTAAATTTAATCCGGACTACCATTCAATACTATAATATCCCTTATCGTTTATCTTTCTCTCTCAACAAATTGAACAAATTGTGTTTCTCCATCTTACCTAAATCAACCACTCTGCTGTAAACCCGTTACGAATGTTGACAAATATTCCCACACAATACGTTCTGATCGTTCCCGCTCTCCGCATGCAGTACGCCACTTTTCGTACGCATGTTACCCGGGGGATTGTGAATAGGCTCTTTGTTTTTTCTTCCCATCAAATAATCTACGTGTCCTGAGGTCACCGGACAAGTATTAGGCGAAACAAATAACCGTCCGATTTGAACTGGTCAACCAGTTAATTGATGTATCGTAAACTAATAATTCTGCTGTATGAAATTCCTCAACTCATCAGCACTTCTGGCGCGCTTGTTTTATAAGTACCGGTTTCTGATGACCTTGACATGAGTCCAGACAAAAGCCCGAAAGCAGTTATCAATTAGATGCAGTTCGTAACCTACTTGACTTAGCGTATGCCATGTGAACTAAATTTACAGTCTTCTGTTTGCAGTCGTGTGTGGATCGATTAGCCCGGCCAAAGCACAATACGTGTTCTCTAATCATCATACACTAATGCCATATACCATCTGGCTGCTCGTTCTTCAAAGTCTTGGTCAAACTGAAAATCGTTTCACCCATTTATTCTATTCTGTCAATGAGCTTGTTGGCCCAATACACTGCTCTAACAATCGATTGCGATGGAAAACTGTTTGTCGAAGAGGCGGTTCCATGCACGCTGGCAAATCTGGCCAGCCAGCTTTGCCACGCACACGATAGGAATGAATGATATACGTCCTCCTAGCCTGCATCCAACTGGGGCAACTCCAAGACACCTTATTTTACTACTGTCTCGAGCGCTTTGTAGGTGGTGGAAGGTTGGTTGTGCTTCAAACTGATCAGAAGAAACTTTGTTGCGGACTTCCGTAGCAGGTAGTTGAACTCTAGTGGATTTTCAAGCTATTTTAGGGAATTTATATCGCGGTCTGCATATCCTGTTACTGTGAAATTCGAGTTGTCCACTCCACCTGGATGTGCGCCTTCTCGAAGAGTGATTGGTAACGAAGTATCACATCCGTATTTGAAATTACAGCTGAAAATTGCTTTCTGTATCTCAGAATGTGTAACTATCGATAGTTAATCTATTTTTTCTTACGAATCGAGTTATTCAGTTCTGCGAGATATAATTTCGGCCAGTCTGTCTGCAGATTTGACTTCGGTTAATCATGTACTTCTTCCCAGTAAGCTTCCGGGGAACCCAACGATTTCATGACGGCCTGAGGATCACCCCGTTTAATCGCATCAGGTATTATTACAACACATTCGACAACGTCGGCTGTGGCAATAAAGTCCTCCGCAGTAAGCTGGGAACCCTTATCCAATTGGGCTGCACCAAGTTCTTTGTGATACAGTTTTGCTACTAAATCCAGTATTCCACGTTTTGTATGTAAATCCAAAAAGTACAAAGCGTTTTCCTGCGAACACGGTCTCAATGCATGAATCGTCCGAATTGGTTCTGATTGTGTAATACCTCTGTTGGCTGCAAGCACAGGATCGTTGCCAAACTGTTTAATAGAAAACACTGTTCGGTAAGATGACTGAATGACTGGATTCATGGGGTTTAAAAACTCTAAAATGTTAGTTAGATTCTAAATAAAAGCCCGTCCGCCCTTAGCCAAATGTTGTGTGTGGTTCCCATTTACCATCCCTTTCCATCACATCTTCAGACCAGCCCGATACGAAGTCAACAGCGTGCGTTTGGACATTAGTGCACGGGGGAAATAAGCATTTTGAATACGCCGAAATTAATCGGTCACGTGTCATATGAGATTACCTACGAATGAAGCGACTTTTGCAGATTGAACAATGATCACATATGATCTCAACTATCACAATTGTTTAAACAATTGCCCACCTAGCCAAGTTCGGATTGAGTCGGCTAAAGACGCATATCATGTCACACTACTGCTTATTTCTGTTAGACAGAATTGATTCACAAGATTGCTGCGTCCTAAAGAATTGAGCAAACCACAAAAATAAGACAGATGTCAATCTGCTTCACTAGTGAGGATTTGGGTTGTAAGCACTCCTTGAAAAGTCGACAATTTGTTTCCTACTACCCACAATACTTCCAGGCAATACAGCTTCTATGCACAAACAGTGGTGTTGATGGATTCCACCATGAACCGTTTTAGAAATCCTGCATGAGCAGTCAATCCTCTGGATCATTTGATACCTTCCACAGAAGAGAGTAGATTGGGTAGGTAACTGAGTCCAGATTTCTGAGCGCTTGACATGGCCTCACAGCACAGCTGGTGGAACGCTTTCCGCGACCAGATATGTTGTTTCTGTCGTCAGTTGGAACCCAACCGAAGCCCAGATATTTGTCAGCCGGTTCCTTCCTAGAAATAGTTGTCAATCCCATAAAACCTGGTGCTCTTGCAAATGACTGGCTGCTTGAAGCGACCTCAAATCGGTGGGTCGGTAACACTGAAGCTGGACTGTTCACCTTACACCATCTTGCGACGTACGTTCCCATTGTTTAGCAAAGACACTCCACAAGCCATAGTGAGCAGAACTGTGACTAGCTCCTCATCAGTCTGTCAATCTTATTTTAAGTACCCTGTTATTATTTTGTGACTTAATACAGGGCGTTCAAAAGAAATTCATTCAAGCACGGCAGCCACAGTGGTAAACAGTTATTCGCTCAAGTGGCGATCAGCAACGCCAAAAGTGGTCTATTTGACAGCGGCACTGAATGGCACAAGCACATCTATTCGGTACAAACTAAAAGTGTGATATAGTTTAGAATATAACCAGTGCGCGCGGTAGTGAGCAAATTTAGACATCACTGAGCTCTTAAGCTAAGTAAGCTCGTCATCCCCAGTTGAGTCAGACTTTTGAGTCATTGGTCATGGGTAAGGTACCCCATGAAAACTTCGTATCCTGTTGTCTCACAGGTCAGACGTCTGTGTGGGAGGCTTGGGGTGGAGTCTTCCAAGTCAATCCCCTTCTGCGGTACAAACAACCGGGAGGTAGCACAAATGATCGTTCTCCCGACAGTGACCTTGTGGAAAAACCTTATGAAGACCAAACTAGCCCAAAGGTGATTCTATACAGGGACGCACATGTAAGTGACAATCTAGAAGATTAACTGGAAACCACTTCCGAAACATGCCGTTTAATCTGAAACTTAAATAATTAAGATTTCGAAATATGGACACGGGAGAAACAATATTTATATGGTGATTCAAGCAATCTTGAGAATCTCCGTTCTTGAATTCTTTACTCTATGGTTTCAAAGGCTGTTTTCAGATGTGTGAACCACACTTGTTTTTGTTTACTTCTCAAACACTTAGATTACCCACTATTAAACACTGCAAGCTGAAAGTCAAATTTCACTAGTTGCGTTCAGACCGAACTAGAAATTTGGTCCAGGAACTACCCTAATTGACAGTTTTCTCTGTAACAACTGACGTTTCATGCTCAGTTTTGGGCACCACACGCATATCTACAGACGCACCTTTGTGGTGGCACGGAATTTAACATTTGAGTGTAATATAACTGGAATGAGGAAGGAGCTAGAATGCTATTGGAATGTACATAACAGTGAAATATGTATGACTGGATAGTTAAATAAGAATGCAAAAAAATGGATAATACTTAATGCTACTAAGCCAGGAAATGAGCCCGGTAAAGATTCAACAGATTAGATATACGGTGACCGGTCTGAAAAACGCTCTAAGTTTATCAAATTGAATTAAGCGAAGCCATCCAGAAGAAGGTACTCCAGTCTATCAAGATATGATTCAGAGGGAACAGCAAAATAAGAGTTAGGAAAATACCCCTTGAGTACTTGGTTGGTGATACGCGTTCATTGTGTTATTACCAAGCGGTTGTTACCAAGGTTAAAATACGCACATTCTCTTCAAAAGTTTAAGCAAAACGGATGTAACACAAAAACTGGTAGATGTAAACATTCCACATTGACTCGTCAGTATCAAATTCATAGTAACATGAAACGGTTTTCCACGTCGAACAGTTGATGGAATGGGATGGATGGTCAATCAGTAGGTTAAGAACTGTCACGGAGTCCAGGGCATATTCACGAACGACTGTTCCTGATCTCACCTGGCCGGTTTCAGTCGCTTGATTGCAACTGCCTCAGAAAACTGCAAGAATCTTGGTTTGGAATACACAAGCTAGGTGGACAACATGACCAGTGGTCAGGACGTGTTTCAATGACTACTGTTGTTCGGTAGTGCGGGATTCCGCACCCATTTGGGCGAACGTTCCTACACCATGGAGTTCAAACATTTGTCGGTTCTTCCCATGTATCTTTCTTCACATTTCCAAGTAAATTGGTAGACACAATGTGAAGTGGTACCGACAGGCTGATCTTCGATTAAGGACACAGTCGGCTTCTGAGTCTGAGTTAGCACAGAGCTCCGCTGGGTTAATGTTGTAACTGGTTCATTGGCTTACGAGCACGTAAACAGATAACGGTCAGTAAAATGGCGTATAACGGAACTACAGTCAACGGTTACAAACAACGGGCTACGGAATGTGCGCAATTAGTTTGAAACCCGAGGCTAACGCGTGAACACAGAGAAAAGACTGACATCCGAAGACAACATGGTCACAAACCAGATCGTATTTAAAGGGTGTGTGATCTATCAGAAGACCAAATCAAAGGTGGACCAAGTGATGAGCCGAACAGTGCGTGGTACGCGTAGGCGGGGTGCCAGAGATTTGGCATAAGGGTCGAGTGGACGAAGTGACACATGACCGTGCCAACTATAAAGGTCACTAGCCAGTGTACTTTGTTAGACTTTGTCACACAATATTTTCGGGGAACTGGCGACTTCGCCGACAGTTAAATGTTCATTGGATCGAATTCATTAGTCTCTGCGTTGTATGATGCACGCTGTGATCACATTTGAAGGACGATTCTATATTAAACTCTTTTCTCACAGGGATAATCAGTTCGGATGACGGTTTCAGTCTACCATTTCTACCTAAGGATCTTTTTCGATAACCATTAGTTTTCAGTACAGAGGTGACTGTGTTTAAGTCCTCCGCAAGATTATCGTGAGTACAGATTCGTCTTGCTCTTGTGAACAGCATATCCATCAGTGCGCGTTGGTGATGGGTCGGTGTGAAACTACCAAAGTTCAGCTGAAACGCGTGGATTCCCCATAGACAGATCCTTTGACAGAATCATCCTCACTGCGACTTATGAGTATGTCTAGAAATGGCAAACAATTATCAGCCACAAATTACCATGTTAACTTCAAGTTGAGATGACAACTATTTGAGCACCTCACCGGGTTAGCTATTGCCCATTTGGAACGTCTGAACACTAGTGTGTCTTCGACGTATCATTGTTAGTGTGACAGACCCGCTGTGTCTGCGGCTAACTCTTGCTCAATTCTTAGCGTGAAAAAGTTTAAGATGGGCCCTAGTAGACTTTCCGTGGTTACCCCCACTTATATGACAGCAGTACCGATCAAGAAAACGGAAGCTGAAATATCCAGTGCATAACAGCAAAGTTTCCCTCAGAAGATTGCTAGGCAGAGGCAAGGTAATGTGAATCATTTCGGCGAGCTCACAAATACAATCAATTTTCTCGTATAGACTGAACGTCTATGGATCACAACTCATTAGCAAGACTGATCTCGTCTAAGTCACTGGTAAGTTCAAAAAAGACATGTTCTATTAATAGAATACGCTTGAAACTTTTGTTTTCATGAAGTAACAATGGTGACTATCTAGCGTGCCAATCTATGGTATGGAGAATTTTTCATCACTAGAATAGGCCTAAACGGCACTTGAAACTTGTGTGTCTTAGGATATAAGAGATTTGTACGTTGTCATCGATTATGCGCGCTTATGTAAGAGAGGTTGAAGATGCTGTCCTATGCGACCTCCTATTTCGGTGACACTGTTCAGTGTGTCTGTTTGCTGAAACGTCGATTGGTCCTCTAACATTGGCAGCATCTGCGAATACACACCTCTGTCTGAAATGACTGTACCACAACCTTCAACTGGCTTAAGTAGTGCTACACATTTTGGTTTAAGTTCTCTTAATTTTTGTAGGTGTTGTTTTGTGATGACACACGTGTTGTAGATAGGATTTATGATAAACCCACTAGCTATATCAGTGAGTTCGATATTAAGCCAGCCTAGGTTGTCATCACCAGTTGATCGATTATCGGGTAATTGATCACTTAATTCCTTAAACTGAGCTTCATTTCAAATGCGATTAGGCCTATATGATGGTATTGAGTTGGCCTTCTGAGATCAGAAACGTTCTTTCGTGAACTTGAATCTGCCCTGGACCCCGTGACCCTTCTTAACCTACCGACTGACCATGCATCCCACTCCAGCAACTGTTTGACGTGGAAAACCCTTTCACGTTATTACGAATTTGGTATTGACGAGTTAATCTGGAATGTTTACACCTGCCAGTTACCATGCTGTTTAGTTGTTAGTTAATATTTCGCCTACTGGCAACCGCCTAGTAGTATAATAGGACAGCGATATTATTCCGGTCGCACCTGCAGTGGGCGGCAAAAGTACATTAAGGAATTCCGGTGGTTACCTCAGTACAAGCTCCCTGTCCATCTTATAGTGGTTCACTGACCGGAAACCGCTAATAAACCGGTTATTAAGCGCCTGTTCGATCATGTAAATCGTAGACTATTAATTATCCAGTCGTAGTTTTATATCTCAGGGTGATGTCCGTAACGTCGAGAGTGCGCCCCTAACGATAATTATGTGGTGGATGTATGTTAGTGCGCCTTCTTTTTGTCTTGGCATCTTGGTGTTTACGACGTTCGGAGACAAATATTTAGTGAAAAATCAAACTTGATGTTGCAACTGGATGAATCAAACAATTTTCACAATCGGATATCTTAGACTGGCATTTCTGAAGACCGCACCACCAAGCCTTGCTTAAAAGTTGTCATAGATTGGGCGTACTAGGGCGGATCTAAGGTTACCAACCTCAGACTCATCATCGTATTCTACGCTATAGTTTCTGATTCCAATCAGATTTCTCATACCGTTTTATGGCTCTAGAAATCAAGACGCTAAATCACTAACTTACGCTTTGGGTAACAAAGTATTCGAACGGTACAGTTCGACAGCAATGAATGTCCATAGTGAACCTATTGAATGATCGTGTAGATTGTCGGACTTGAAACTCTGAAAAGAATCTCCTGCAAAACGTTAAGTAGATTTTTACCCATAAACTGATAAATCGGGAAACATTAATAAGAATAAATATCAATCTATTTCCGTGCGGATTAGTAGGGTATGTAATAAGGCTACTATCTCTTTTACTCTTAGTCTCTCCACTGTCACTGTAAACGTTTCAGCCATTCCGCACGTTGAGTCATTCTCATGAAACATTCGAACATTTCGGTACTTCAGTTTCCGAATGCAAACGATATATACCTGTAACAGCCCACTGACTCAACCCCAAACCTAGACACGCCTTTGCGTATTTAAACTTGTGACACCCTGTGCGTCACATGATGGATTGTTTTTTTCGCTAGGCTGATCTGTTGGGCGGATTTTCAAACGGGCTTTATCTAGTCATACAACACGAAACACCGTTTGTGTTAAAATGGCAAACTGAAATTGGTGTCAGTGGCTGTTCATTTATTTGTCCATACACGTGTTGTCTACGTTAAATACCTTTCTTGGACTGTTCACTATTGTAAATAGTCTGCTAATCGCGTTCTGTTTGCCAGACCTATGACAGTAAGGTGCCTTGGTGGTACCATTTTTGAACGTCTTACACTCTAATATTTGAAAGATGACGACATTTCCCAAACAGTTAGCTTTCACATGCGTTGTCTTCCTACCTAGTGCAAAATGTGGCGATTTTTGGGTAATACTTGATTTGGCGCTTCCAGCAAGTCAGTCCAACAGTAAAACAAGGTGTTCGAGTGCATCACGCGTTAAAGCAAACGAGCTACAAGTGGAGTCGAGCCGACTAATGGGGAAGCTAAAGTGTCATCATCAATTGTAATTGTTCATTTTACTGGTGCATCTTGTCCATAGAAACTCAATAAACTGAGATTTGCTTTGTGCCACGAAGACTGACTTTTGCTTTCGTTCCAGAAGGTAGCGATTTTCAGCATAGACGAGAAGAAGCATGACATCGGTGCAATGAATATTTTGTTATATTCTCTCTGGTGAGTTGAGATAATCCTGCCAGTAATACGTAGCCGACAATTCAAACAACGTTGGTTGGGATGGTCATGCAAATCGGACTGCTTTCCATGTCCCATAGTGTCAGAAAAACAGTTATTGGGTACTTTTGGCAAATTTATAATAAATTGCTCCTCCATTTTAAAAGCAACTTGACCGGATACTCAAATTACGTAGTGGAGAAAACGTGCAAAATGGAACAAATGAAGACGAGTTCTTAATTGTCAATCGGTCACCAGAAAAAAACGCATTAAAACAATATGTGTAGAAGAAGTTGAAATAATCAACAAGGAGGTTTTGTTGGGTAAGCGATGATAGTCGTTGAAATGAATAAAACAAACATTTTGGACGTGTTGCCGTGTTACAAAATTCGTCACGATTGTCCACTGTATGTAAGAAAAGAAAGAATGAAGACAAATGTTGCGCCAACTTACTAGAAGCAAATCAAATATGATCCAATGTTTCGCATCGTATCAAACACAGAATGAAGAACGTAGCAAAAGCAGTCAACGAATTCAACAGTCTTTCACCGTGGTAATAAATCAGTTGAACTTTGTTAATATTCGCATGTATTCAAACAACGTTCAGAACCATACTGGAAGCAGTTACCCCTAACAACGGCTTTACTAACAACAGTAAACAGAGAACCAGAATGATTGAACAAAATGGACCAATATCAACATGATTCTTCTGTAAACCACATTGATGAGAAGTAGTTAAACCTATCTTGTATTTTATACAGTATACAGTCAGATTTTAATAGCAAAAGAACCTCCGGTAGGCTATTTGGCTGGATTTGACAGTGAACGGCTTTTACTCTGGCAAATTCGAGCAGAGAAGCCCGAAGCAACTTTTGCACAAGTTATCGCCCTGGCAAATTTCACTGTGCCATCAGGTACCTACTAAAGTCTTGGATTTGAGACATTAATTCTCACGAAAACATTCGAAGAAATTCAACACTAGCACGTAAGATGTTTTGTGCAGTGACATTTTGTTCGCATCTCATCGGTTATTATTGCGAAATTAACATGCATATTATATGGTGGGGGAGCTAGCAGCAAGGTGAAATCAATCTGGTCATGTCTGAGACAGTCAGTCAGGTGACCAAGGCAGAAGCAGCAAGATGCAACTGAGGCGTACATGAATGTGATGTAACATGATCGAATTACTGTGGTTCCAGAGGACAATAAGAGTCCAGAAATAGAGAGATTTAATTAGAAAATCTACATAGATCAAGCGGAAGGTGTAAGATTTAGTCGGAACGTCCGTCTAAATCGAACAAGAGTCAAAAGAATGTCAAACGGTTAACACTGATTACAATGATAACGCAAAGCTGATTACGGAATAATGAGGATAGTCCATCAGTTGGTAAGTCCTATGAAAAATACATCAGTCTAAAAATTTTGGTTTGGGAACAATATGAAAATAAAATGGAATCGAATAGTGGCAATTACATCCTCTTCAACATAGCGAGAGGATAGTCACCAACTGTTTCTGGTACAGAGATTAGGTTTCAGACGGTGTATCGAGGCAGCTTCTGCATTGTTAAGCGCCTGCTTTGGTTTGAGTCTAAACAACACTCCGAAGGTAGCCCTTGAATCCACTGAATGCCCTGTCTGTAGAAGGAGTCTTGTAGCTACACTGAAAGAACAACCGATACATGAATTCAAAAGCCAATTCGGTATGTGTTCTCTAACGCGTGTGTTGGAGTGTCTTCTAGTTCTGCTGACGTACCTGCTTCCACAAACACAATCAAACTTGTACACAATGGGCACCAAGTCCTTTGCATGTAGATAAGTCGGGTGGCGTTGTATTTGCACTTGAGTTTTGCATCTAAACGGTCTCTCATCAGAAATGAAAAACTATCAGTCTTGAAAGGTAGAGTTAGGTGAACAGAATTGAAAAGAACAGTAATGAGTGCAATCCGTGTAGGTGGTGGAGTGGAGTGCTTTTGAATAAAACTGGTCAGGTACCCACTTTCTGCCAGAGTCTCGTGCGGAAACTTCGGTTTATTTTCTAACTCATATTTTGTCACAATACGTCGAATTCTGCGAAACAAAATCCTAACGAGGCTACTGCTTTGCGTAATTGGTGTGAAGCTCTTAAAACGTAGGCATTGATCTGTCCGCGTGGACTTGCGATGCAGATTTATGAAAAATAATCTAACCTGGCATCTTTTCAGCAGAACGTCTGGAAGTGGTGTGCTCCCGTTCTCTACAAGTTCAAGAGTAAAGGTTAGTTTGTTCTGTAAACTGCTTATCTTGCTCTTTTCATTCGATCGGTGTGGAATTTCATGTTACTGGACCTTTGAAGAGGGAAAATGATATCACTCTGCTTTTATTCACATGAGTTTGTGAGAGAAGTTATGCAGAATGGATAATAGGTGCTGGTCATTCGGGAAGCGGTGCTAACTGTCAAATTTGAACGTGAATCTTGCAGTGACCAAGCCCAATGTGACAAATGGTGTTTCTCTGGTTATCTATTTTACTCCCGACAATCTCTTAATGGGACGTCAAGAGCCAAATAAGACGTAGAGCTGCAGCATTCTGGAAGCGACGTAAATCGAGTTCTATTAGACTGAATGGAATATGACGTGTAAATAATTGGATCAACCTACTTCTACCATTAGGCTCTCTACTGTGGTCTCTCTGGTAACTGAAGTATAGTTGGCACATTTATTGGTCACAGCCTAGCAACGATTCGCTTTGAGTCGCTAAAAGTTCCGTTGGATGTATCCGTAAAATGCATCCTGAATCTTTCAAGTAGACTTCATGGCCTGCAGCTTGTGAAGTACGCCAATGTGTGCACGTCGTTTACTGTGGTGCGTGCCTGATTACCAGATGTGCTCTAATTATTAACACATTCAGTTTGCGTTATGATGCATCTATCTAATTCACCAAAGGTTAACTCAAATCCCATGCCTTTACAGAAACAGCACAGTCTGTTGCTATTTCCTATGTTCATCACGACGCCCACAGTTCAACAGGGTCAGTGAAAACTTCAGTGGGATTTTGAAATGGGCAATTTAGTCCTTAAAACTCTCTGCTTCTGAAACTAGCTAGAAATTCATTGATTTAACACTAAAACTTTTAGCATGCTACAAACTGAGAACGTTCGTGGAAGCCTCAATGTTAGACGCTATAAAAGAAACTTGATGTACATCCAACTGAGATTTCGTTTCATCGTAGTTACCGGTACTGATCAATTAAATTCGGTCAGAAATAATACGTTGTAAATAAATTGTGCGAATGCCTAACCAACCCGACTTGGACATTCTAAAGTATTTGACGAGACAGTCGTTTTTGACATAACATTGCTCACAACGGTGGACGATTAAACGATGTTTATTTACTGCGGCAAATTCCATCCCGTTCTCTAGCATCAGACATAGTGGGACTTATTTCACTAGTTGGTGTTTTGTCATTCGAGATTTCGTTGAATTGTTCGTGCATGTGTTCCAAAATGTTTGGACAGCGAGTGGCTGCTGACACAAGTCACCTTGACAATTTCCTATACAGTGGTGTGCTTGTTATAACAGGTGATGATCACGACGCCGGTCTGAACTGCTGCCTAATCCACTGCACAACTCAGCCAGTCGAGGTCATTTGTCGATACGAATCGACCGGTAAACTTCTCGTGATAGATCGGTGTCAACCACGATTTACACTGCACACACACATAATTACCCACATGTGAAAGTTGGCTGTAACTATCTGAGGGAATTGAAGAGCTGTGCTTATATCTAACACGCCTACTTGTGTTCGATGAAAATGTGAAATTTTCACCAGTTGGGCTTCGGTTGATTGAACAGACACTATGTTATAAATGTACTTGAATGAATCAGCGAACAAACTGACCTCACTTGCCAGCGGAGCATGGGCATTTGTAGAATTTGAAGTATAGCTCTGATTTAAACTTGGACGAGTAGCTCTGACAGTCTTCTCAAACTTGAAACGCAGGTCATGGCCAAAATAATGAGCAAACCAACAAGATGAGCCTGGGTCCGACAAAACGTGTTCATTCATTTTTTAAAACACTCGTCTGGGAACTGGTAAACCAGGTAAGCGCTGCTGTTGCCAACTAGTGGGGAGTGGACGGTTGATGTATATACCATTCTTTTGCAATACAGTTAAACTCTTCAGCCAGCATTTTCCAGAAGCGAGACGCCGGGATTGAGCTTCGCCCCTGTTTGAACCTACCCATAGTCTGTATCTTCACCACGATTGCCACTAGAAGTCTCAGCGTTATTGCTAAATTAAACAGCTTGAGCTGTCGAATGTGGTATTTCGGTCAAGCCTAATATGAGTTCACTAGCACAGTGGTTAACACGATTTTCTTACGAACTCGTGAGCAGAGACAAGACATCAGCAGTGAAAAATGTGTACAATACCAACTAGCTCTAAGAAGAGCAAAGTTCAAGTTAATTGCTTGCGTTTTGAAAAGATGATGACTGGAAAGTACAGTTGAACGCGAAAACTGCGGTCAAGTATGATTGATATTCAATTCACTTTTAGGTTGAGCAGTTCTGCTGTCATGTGAAATAGGGTTATGTTTTGTGTGGCAAAAGTTAGTTTTAAGAGAAATTTGTTTTACAGGGATAAGCAACTACAGCTGGTAAATGTACTCGTTTATTGGCGTGATGGGGAAGCTTCCGATGGTTTACACAGGCGATTCATCTGTCGCTTTATTTTTGAGCATGTGACACTTAGCTGCGTTCACACATAAAAGTGAGAGCAAGTTTTACGTTTCAATGAGATCACCTTTAAGAAAGTATTTTCTAAAACGTATACATTTGCCAGTGTTGGTAATGTTTTGCTAGTTTAGTTAGAAAGAGGTTGTTGTCCCGTACCACCTGACGTCCCAAACCACAGTTTGAAACTACTTGGACGGTAACGATCTTCTTGGGCCATCTGTTTGCACATTCTAGAGTGTAAGCTACTGCACTGTCTTAATTTCAAGGGTGTGTTTTGTTTGTTCCAGAAGAACAGATTTTGGAAATCAGGATCCATGAAGAGAAGACCACACGTTGGATACATCCGGCATCAGGGCGCGCCTCAACAATTTGTACCGACCATGATGATGGTAGGTAGTCAGTTTGTTATAGTCGCAATCATTACCTGAGTGACTGACCGAAATTATGCATTATTTGTAATGCTTCAACGGATTTTGATCAGGACTTACTAACTTTCGTAATCGGAAACAACTAAATACGGCAATAAACGAAATTTTATCCTCATAACCAATTACCACCAATTAGGAAAAGCAGTCTGGATGGTAACCGGAGGTGAAAATTGAAAGTCGGAATTACTGATGGGATTTTCGAATAAACAGCAGTTTCCCTTGATGTCACCAACGCTTACAGACGGTCGGCTGGGCACATTTTGCAGATCCTATCATCTAATCATTATCGTTGAAGTTGGGATCATCCTATACAACCCCACACCATCTGATACATTTGATGATTCGTAAGGAATACCACTGATTTCACAAACGCCCGGTAAGGATTAGTGCGTGAGTTAATTCCAGGTAGTTTGGTCTTTTAGAAGGAGACGGTGCACACGAGATGCCTGGTGGCCTGTATCTGACTGGTTTTTCAGTCATTCACTCAAAGTATGATTAACTTAGCGGTATAAGCAAGGCTTCCACACGGTCACTTAGCTGATTCAAAAGTGCTGTGAGTGGACGACCTAAATCACTCTAAGTGCAATATAGGGTCATTGTGTTGCGTTAGGCTTGAAACTGAGATTTGGTAAAGTGCCTTCCATACTAAATGGACCCAGCTGTAATCTCATACAACATTTGAGCAAAACAACAGTAATCTACACAGGGTGTGCATCTAACAGATATTATAACGTACACAGTGTCACCCGGTCATTCGTGCACACAATGACCTTTTTTTAGTGTGTTAGCTGGATAGACCACGCCCATCTACAACTATCAAGCCGCCACTTTTGTCTGTTTGTCTGTCTATCTGATGGGGCTGTTGGTTGGCCGAGTGCCCTCAGTACACTATTTTGAAATTAGCAAGCTCTGATCTAAACGAAATTTCAATCGGATCAGTGGCTACCTAATCACTCCATGAATACTGCATCATAAGCATGAACAGAAAAGCAAGTGGACGACTAACCTAAACAACCCCTACTTCTGGCGTTGTGGTCAAGTTGTAAGAGGTCACCTCCACTGGATGTGGTTTTGACTATATGTTGACCAAACGACAGTTAGTCCAACAGTGTGCACGGATCAGGTTCAGATCCTGGAGAGGACCTAAACAGAAAGATGTTCAATTAGTTGGGGTGTATAACTTATAGATAGTAAAATGAACAGATAACTTATGCGCAAGGCAACAGTTTTCTGAATAGATGTAGTCAAAGAACTGTGTGGTTTTGTGCGCTTACCTGATCTGCCCTTGGTTCTATAGTCGGCTCATTATGCTCTGTTTAACTCATTTTCTGAAGGAAGTATGATATTTACCCAGCTTGTTTAATCTTCATTCCAGTTCTTCGTATGGGTGTTCTACTTGTGTGTAACTGTAGGGAATGATTATTCGTTTGTCCTAATTACCTCGGTATATGGCAATGGGTTCGGGATTACTAGTGACAATTTTCATGTTTTCATTTTACGTATGAAATGATACTCCCAGTGTTTAGAGGAGGGGGGGGCAAAAGAAACAGCATCAACTTACCCACCCGAAACATCCACAGTAGCTTATGATTGAATTTTGGCCTACATAATGGTATGGTAACAACTAGCCCAGACATCGCACTGACATGTATGTGGATACACAGCTACATATTGGATGAAAAAATCGATGTTTTGTCAACATTGCTTTGGCGTTCATGTGATTTGTTTGAATGAGGAAATGAAGGGAAAGCAATAAATTAGAAATGTGTTAGCCACCAATTTCAAGCAACTCCGGAGGTCAATTTTGTCACCTAATTGTCGTCCAATTCGCAACCGTTTGATGTAGTTATGTGACTAATTGCTCTTGATTTTTTCTCGCTTGACAACCATGATGGTATAAGATGTTATGTAATTGGCCCGATGATGAATAACCGAAAACAGACTGTTCGCCAAAATCACCTTTGTCTTCTAATGAACTCATGGGTCTATTTGAATCATAGAATTCCCGTTTGGTTGGCTTTGTGTTCAGAACCTCCACCTTCGGAGCCGATATTTACCGTACGCAACTAATGAACTACTGTGATCCTGACTTGCCTTATGTTCACAGAGATTTCCGTTGTTAGGTTTGAGTCAAACATTTCCCCTAAGACATCTCAGCTACACAGTACACATGGAAGCTGGTGTAAAAATTATGTGATACAACTTAGCATACATGTTATACGCAGAATTGTGCACACTGTCCAACCTTTTACTGCTCGGGGACTGCGAGTGGACACATGTACACACACACACACACACACACACAAATACCGGGGGAATATTAAACTTAATCTGAGTGTCGTTAACATATTGTAGCGAGAAGGCGTCCAATAAAGCACAATCTTTATTGTCCGAATCGCCAGTCACATGCAACGCGCGCTCTCTCGTTTATGAGTCATAATTCCAACCCACAACACCCCCCGGTTTCCGTTCACACGTCGTGTGCACTTCTGACCGGTTTACGTGTGTGATCGGCGCCTTCTATCGGGGGGTTTTTCGCTTGCCATTCCTCGTCTGTTTGTCCGATTTCGTTGCGCGATGGCTCGTCCGGCTGCTCGTGCTGTCCGCCATCCACCCAATGTTGGCCTTGACCGTATTCCAACATCGTGTCGAGATGTCCCTGTAAATGTTGGAAAAACCATGCCTCCGATCTGGCCGTCTGTCGTGTTTCGCCTGCCCTGCCTCGCCCGTTGGTCCGATCCAGTCGAGCGATGACTCATCCGGTCGCGCATGTTGTTCTTGATTCGATAGCGGCTGAGCGCTCGAAAACTCGCACCTCCGGCCTGATAATCCACCACAATATGGTGCAACTTTCGCATCCCCATAGCCTGTTCAGCTAACTCCCTTAGAAAGTAAGCATACTTTTATTTCTGGATAGGCTGATCGGTATTGTATTATAGTGTCCAAGGAATTCTGGGAATTGAGCTTGATTCAGAAATCCTAACTGCACTAACTCACTGTCACTTATGTTGGCGATCGGACGGTATGCTCTCTACTCACAAGCAAATGTGGCTGATAATTTGATCAAATCCACTGTACGGTGGTTAGCAAGATTTCCTCTTAAAACTGTAGCTACATTTCAACTATCGACCGTGGCAAGAATGTATACGACTGATGAGCTGTAACAGTTGGTTGGAAAGTCTTTGGGTATACGAAAGTCGCGATCAGCTGTAAGCAATGTTTAATCTATAAACATAAGTTAGATCAATGATTATTAGAGCGCTGAACGCATCCTAAGGCGGGTAAATTGATTCACGATTCAAAATTTCCGAAATAAGAAATATGCTGCCCGAAACCCCACCTCATTGACTGTTGACAGCAGGTCATCAGTGTAACCCCACTGTTGAGCTAAATTTAGTGGAGATCATAACCAGATCAGAGTTCACCATGAACGTGTTCCTACTTTAAGCAGTCGTTGTTTAGACGACCGTTTCCTTGCCAGCAAAAATTGATCCCATCTATCCAGTGTTGTGAGTTTGTTGGAAGAAAACAGATGTTGAACGAGTTTTATTCTTGAGCTCGAGACCGTTGCCGGTCGTGTACACACTGTGAGGAACCGATGAAACAAACTTCAGTCCGTTTTACGCCTATATTGCTGCGCTTATGATAGTTACGTGGTCACGGCACTCACCTAATCGGGGTTACGCTGACAGATTGTTTGGTTCATTAGTCCTTACCTTTGCGATAGTTTCCTGTTGTAAATAAGCGGTCATCTAAGCAACTTCCGATTGTTGTAATGGACACACCTTTGTTTAACTCAAGCTTTGTTCTCGTCTCCGTGAAATTCAGCGGGATACTGGGATATCCCGGATACCAATTCAATAATTTTACAAAAGGTCATCTATTCCAGGATTGTGTTGCGAAAACCTCATAATTAATGGTGACGGTATGAAGTCAACTGCACACAGTCTTGACGTTTACAGTCATCATGTTGCACATCATCCATCAACCTTCATCCCGTCCAAACGCCCGAATAATAATCGGCCATGCTTGCAACGTGATAAGAGAATAAGTTCGTTATTCGCTAACTGCGCCGACTACCTGGTCTTCGTGTGGAGGAAACGAACAAACGTTGTCCACCAGCCGCCTATAAGTCCGCTTTTCGTGTAAGTTGAACATCATTCACAGTTGATCGCAGCTGTCACATTCCCAAAGGCTTTCTAGTTGGCCGCTTCCCAAAATAAACATTAGACTTGAGTTTCGCTCTTGTTAGAGCTCGCCTGGTTTGATTGAACACCACACCGCATGATGGCCAACTCCCAGTCGTTCGAGCCTGTCTCACTACGTCATCAATGACCGGCCTTCCATGTTGTTTTGACTTAACCTTATTCTCTGTCCCTCGACGTCTCCTTGTACACTTCGATCAAGACTGGGCAACAGACAAAAGCCTTCGCGGATGAATTCCGCATATTGGAGCCTTATCGTGTGAATTGTCAAAGAACCGCGTGCAATCCGACGACAAGCTGATAACTAACTCTGACGTTTGATGCATCAAGCAGGAAACTTTGGACCCTAATAACTCCCTAACACGAAACCAGTGATAAAATGTAAAGCGTTGTGGTTGTGACGAATGATGTGTATGAAGTGACGTGATGATTTCTTTGACCTGCCACATAGCACAGCAATAAATCCTACTGATGAATCTGTAAGAATAACTCTGGGCATTGTGTGAGTTCGCAGCTCATGGCATGAAGTCAAATATCCAGCAATCATGTTGGGGTAATCTGTGGTTTTAATCGTCAATAAGATGTGCTGCCATATTAACCCGAGTAACATAATGTATAGCTGACACAAAGTTCGTTGGGTGAGTTTCTTACATACACAACTAACAAGTGGTCAGACGACGGGCAGAATGATAAACGAAGTGTACCTACCAATGATTTCCTAAACCTTGCTTGACCTAGATTGACAACCAATAGTTTGTTGATCAGTTAATCGTTTCGTTTGTTTGACCTTGGGGATATCACTCGTGTGCCGTTGGAAAGAGTACACGAAATGAATTCATCTCACGAACTTCGTTATTGAACGTTATAAAGAAGACGACATATTTCGGGGAAGTAATATGGCTTCAAATAGTCAATTAACAACTTCATTCGCACGGTCTCCGATACTTCAGGCTGGAAATTTCTGTCTTTTCGTCTAGTAAAACGTGCTTATCTTTACCAATATCTTAATGGTTAGCTTCAGTAACGTTTGAGGTGTTTAAAATTTGTCGTGTGTCCAACTAGACAGTCAGGAGGACAGAGGATTTTACAGACTATCTGATGGATTGAAAATACTTATACAACAAACCGAAACTTGATTCACTACCTACATTGAATCACAAATTGAAATCACGGTGAATCATAACTAACGGATAAGTCTCGGCGGTTATTGAGTAATTCCCGTTTGTTTTAGCTGCATATACTAATATACGTATATTTTTATATACGAGAGAAATACGTTGGTTCGTGCTTTCCTCTATGTTCTTTTGAAGAGAAAGTTTTGTTGAATGATGCACAAATATGAATAAAAGTGAATGGGGAATGAATAACAGGAAATTCGGCCCAACACAGATACTAGGGAAATAGTAGTTCAGGGATACACGGCGAATAATGTGTGAAGTGGGCAAACAGAGCGGGCTGCATATTTTCAAAATAGGTTATATCCTACAAAAGTGTCAATCAAGTTGATGTTTGCTACTCCCGACCGATTAGGCAGTGACCTCAAGTCAGGATGGTGTGCTTCAACTCGAGCAAATCCCAGTCAGTAGGGATCTGCTTTTTCATAACCCATTTTCAGAAGATGACCCTTAGAAGTCTCTTTATTTAGGACGGAGAAACTAACTGATTCATTCAGCAGGTAAACGATTTTACAAGTAAGCGTTGTCTCTCTTTGAGAATGCTTGCTATGCACCGAGAACCGAGCCAGATTCGTTAGCTTTAAAACGAGCTGTCCCAAGTTTACGAACTGAACTGCCATCTGAAAGCTCGGATACTAGGACGGTGATCAATTGATGAGCTAACAACTGACAGTCTAAAAAACTGAGACATCTGGCATCGGTTTTCAGTACGTGTGTAGGTTTACTCGTTCCAAGCACGAGCAGTTGGTTGAGTTTGAGTGAGCGAGCAAATGTGTGTTTGGATGTGGTCCATGTAAGCCCACAAAGCACCTGACAAGTAACAGACAAGCAGTGAGTGAGCCCAAACGACAACTGATCCATCCGCATGAGTGACTAAATTGTTCATTCGGTTTGGTGGCTTGCCGAGTATTGTTGTAAACCCAGAAGGCGGATGACACAAAGGTTACTTTGTTGGAGAAACCAACACACTACTTAAGCGTCTGAGCACGACAAGAAACGGAAACACTCATTTGCACACCATACTCTTCTGAGGATACTCCAGTCGCTCTAGACACCA
>QNGE01000942.1:53538-75820 GCA_008508345.1 Paragonimus westermani | reverse complement strand
GACAAGAAACGGAAACACTCATTTGCACACCATACTCTTCTGAGGATACTCCAGTCGCTCTAGACACCATGTATCAGTTCCGTCGTGTAGCGAATACCATTATATGTCATTCTAACCTCCAACGATCCATCCCGTATCTCTGCCGTATTTATCACGCGATTATCTCGATCCGCGATATCTCGATCCGCTGCTACTGAATAGTGGTGTGAGTAGTATGGTGCGACCGTATCTCCTCACTACAGTATGAGCGTCATTGGTACACAAAAAGACATGCGTTTTGATCTAGCACCAGGCCAATTAACGCGATGTTGATCCAAAGCAGTGTAATGGTCGCACTGGTACATGCGTGCCAATCTAGGGGCTTACAAAACTGAATTGCTTTGGTTTTTGAAAATTCAGCACCTGTGGCTTCAACTGAGTACCATAAAACTGATCGCAAATAACACTAGCAGAGCAAGCGTCAGGATAAAATGTTTCCACGAAAACGTACCATCTCTGATATGTATTTCAGTACACACTTGGATAGAATGGTATTATACCTTGTCCGAGGTTCCTTACAAGAAGAGTACTGATTTGACTATGTGCAGTTCACGCTTGCTGAGAAAGGGAGAGTAACATTCAGTTGACTGCGTTCTGTTTGCCTACCACCCCGTGAACTACAGCTGTCAGGTGCATATCTGCCACAATCCTATTGATCTGTCCGAGATTTACGTAACTACAGCATATGAATGATAACCTACGAGGTTGTAACTGACACACCAAGCTATTAATCTACACAATCAACTGTACTATATTAAGGGCCCCATGAGCATCACTTCTACACACTACTGACATGTCCAATTGTCATGGTATTTGGTCGAGCACCACTGCATTAAGCCATCAGTAAGTCGTTCCACCCCTCGGATATGGCATTCAGGCAGTTCTGAAAATGCGGGCGAGTTCCTTATTGGTGTCGTTCTACGGAACCTCACAGTCGAATAGTCTCAGCCTGTGGGACTGTTCGGTAGTGCAGGATTGTAGACACACGGTTGGAGGTCAATGTGTTCGCACCGTATTGACTTGTATGCAACAAAAAGAATCCGGTGAACTTGAAGTAAGGTGGAGCAGTTGCCGGCTGAACAGCTCAATGAATCATAAGCTGACATACAAAACGATGAGGTTAGTGTGATGAAATTGAATTTCACAGAGTAACATGTACGTGTGGGGTAAACACTGAACATGACTGTTTCGGCCATAGACTCAGTTGAATGATCGACTACTGACGCTGAGAATACCGCATTCAGTGTCGAAGATTATAATGTCAAGCTAAACCCGGATCGAAAGGAAGATCATTGTGGAAACATTGAAAGCCTATCATCATACAGGACTTCAAGTTATGTGGATGGATATGATTGATTTCAGTCTGCATTATAATACGAGTCAAAAAGGGAGGGTTCGTGGGAAACGAACAACAATTACAACAACAAAGAGTTGTGTTTAAACCCGCACCTGTATTTTATGAGGTGTTCACAACCGGGTCTAGCTTGGCATTGAAACACAAACTTCCGTACACTTCTACTCACATACATTAGTGAACGTCTGCCAAGCAAATTACTGCTAAACATTTTTATCTAACTACCACGTTCACGGACTGGATGTTCTCTCATTAAATTGCTGTCATCTGTTAGTTCAACATGAGCCTTGTACTCCTTAAATTATTTCAAGCGATGTGATCACAATGAGCGTCTACACACAGTCTGTAGCTTCGAAGAGCAATTTGTTTCAATAGAATCCCCCTCTAGCTATCCTCCACCTCTGTGACCCAACACTAAAACTTTGTCCCACTTGCGATGCCATTAATCGATCTACAGCCCAGACTAGTCGATCAACACATTCCGCCTTAAAGCTGGAAGTTTTGCACCCTGCTATTCAGATGAGCGAAGCAACACTTATAGGTTATTAGTCGATGTAGTATGACACATACGATACAACCTTCAGCAAAATGTACGGGAAGTTAAACCAGGCATTTGCAGCCCACGTGTTCCGTGGTGATCTGTAGCCCGGAAGCAATCTGTTCACTGTTGACCACATCGGAACCACAGTTTAAAGGCGTTGATGCGCTATGGAATTGCCTCTTGGCTTCGGTCAGACCCAATTGATACCTCTGGCTTCTAAAACCAGGATAAGTGAATATATCTCACTTAATTTACAACATGGAAGTAAATAAAGAGCAAATCGAGACATCCTCTTGCCCGGGACTGAAAAAATCATTTCATGCCGTATCACAAACGATTCCGAGCATTGTTGTCCAGCGTGTAAATCACATTAACCGGTATTCCGATGTGGATTAAGTCACGGTCGGTGTTCGTGAGAGTTGAAACGACGTGCGCGATTGATAGTGATTGATAAGTTCAAATTGGTACACCAAACCCTATCCATGACTCTTGATATAGTTCATTAGTGGTGCACACGAGCTAATCTGACCTAGAATCAAGTCGTGGACCTCTCATAGATGAACCGTATTGCCTTGCATTTCACATGGCTGAGACAATGCATCTTAAAGCCCCAGCATCCATACCATTCGAACGACGCACAATGCTTCACGGCGATGCTCTTAATATGACGGCTGGGCTCACAAGAAGACAAACTGGACTGTTTGTACCAAGATTTGCCAGATTTACCATGACCGCTATTGTCGTGTTGAGTCCTCCGCTAAACGATACGCTCGAAACGCAGTCTTTTTACATGCATTCATGTGGGCCGTTTTAGAACTCACATATGAATAATGTTCCAACAGTTCTGGTCTTTACATATTACGGGTAAAGAATTTGACTTTATCCGGTAGTGCAAGACCTTTCATACAAAAGCTTGAGTTTTTCGTTAAGTGTCTTTAATACAAATTGTATTGATTCCACTTGATAGACGTTGCATCAGGATCCTTTTATGCTTCAGTGGTAAAAAACTGTCAAATTGCGTTTACTGACCATTCCACGCAGGAATACACAAGAGTGTATGCCTTTTTAGAATAATTCATTTGTTTCAGCAACTCAGCTCCTAGAAGTGTTAGTCTTTCGTCCACTCTTGTTTCCATAATGAAAATCAGCTTCTTGTGGGTTGAGTTAATTGGTGCTAGTCTAAAATCGATATATCTTAACGTCGGCGGTACAAGAAATATCCTGTACATACCGTTTTTATTCCCAAGCGGAATTACTGGCATACCGTGAATGGGGTGAAAGCCGACTGAGATCACCGAACGGCTGTTCTGAAGTTTCCAAGGATTGATCTACAAAATATCCGTATAAACTACCTTATGCTTAGCATGAAACATATGGATCAGACCACGGTGATCAAATAACAGTTACTGGGATGACTATAATTTGTTTTCAAATTAATAAAGTTATGAGAATTAACCTGATTAAACGTTGATGACCACGTGTGAAATATCATGAACTAAACGAGCATCTTCATTCCGGATAGCTCAAGGGAAGTGTCGACAGCCACATGCTTCTCGGAGAGGCGCGTCGGATTCTCCGTCAGGATGGTCAGACCGTTAGCGTAGACGAAACCGCTGACCAGAGTATCGTGAAAATGATGGCGAACATCCTGAGGGGATAGAGCGAACACGTTACCCATTGTCACGATGAACAGCAGCAGAGACAGTGGGTTGTCATGGCGAACACCACGATGGGATCGGGGACTTCGAACATGGCGGACACGTTGCGACAGGAGTCAGCAATGTAGTGAATTGTAAGTGAGGGAGTGTTGAAAAAATCGGCCTTTCTGATAACCGATTCGTGTGGGTAGAATCAAATGCATTGGACGCATTGACAACATCCGATGGACGTTTCGTTGTGTATTTTCAACTGCATACGCCTAGTGAAATACAAACAGTTGGACTTGTGGACGTATACGGGCAGAAGGGTTAGAGTGATAAATACTCGTTTAGTCGCATGATTTTGGAGGAGGATGAAGGAGAATGACAGCACACGCGTAAGATGGGAACAAAGAGTAGAGAAATGAGTGGGAAGAACACAACTTGTATGAGATGCTACAAAGTTGAAAACAGACGGGAAACCATCTGTTTTTGAAGATATGGCACTGAATTCATACGGTTCTTACAAGCGTTTTAGAAACCCTCAAATCGTGTTTGTTCACTGTCTGACGGAAAACAGGGAATGCGTTAAAGGGTTCTACCAGGTGGTCCGGCTTTTGCACTCTTTGCTGTCCCACTTTTGTCACTCATAAACCATTTGGGAAGTGCTCCGTGATCCGACTGTACAGTACCCTCACTGTGCGACCAACGTGTTGTAAGCCGCAGGTAGAGATAAAAATGTGAATAATGTTCGATTTGACGAGTGGGAGCACCGGATTCTTTCTCGGAGTTGAGGGTTCGCGAGTTGTTCGTAGCAGTTCAATGAGTCTGACTGACATATATACGGGATTTGGCGCTGCTTTTATTCATTTCAAGATGAAGGGTGCTGCAGCGTCTACATATGTTCTGTTGTCTCCATTGCGTGTCGCGAAAGTGCATAAGAAGAGCGAAAGAAACGATGCATAAACATAAAACTCACAAGATGTTTGCGGTCCTCAAGTTCATTAGGGGACAACATTGTTACAGAAGCGGATAAAAGCCGCACATATTCTGGGATATGTTTTGGAACGGCGCATGGAGGAAACCATCAAGATGTAGGAATGAGAGGTGGACAGCATGGAGTTGCAAGCGCGAAATCGAACGATCAGCCAATATCTTGTAAAATCAACGTACGAACGTTGGAGATACGGCGTAGGTCTCAGTTCGTTGAAATAGGAAGGGTTATTCACCATCAGAACGAGTGTGATGCGAGAGCGGTACAGATGGGTTAGACAACCTTTAGTTAACAGGAAGAGCTTGAAATATCTGGCCATGGCATTAGTTTATATACTCTTCAAATGTCTGTACAACAGTTCTTCCGAAACTGTTCTTCAGGGCCGGCAAAACTCCTTCAGTTACTGAGTCGTTCATGGGCCAGTCCGGAGGTAGAGTCGGACGTGACAGCCACCCACCAACGCGTGGATGAGTCGATAATACCTCTGATTAGGACTCGTTGGAATTATTCGGGAGGCCGCAGTTCGTCTTGCAGGCAATCATCCAGTTTCCGAAAAGAATGCAAAATCACCATCTTTCTTTCGCTGGTGGTACAGGGTTTGGATCGCAACGTAGCTGGTTTTCCGTACCTGCATCCTTGTCGTGAAATTTCTCGCAACGTCAAGATCACATCGTCGAGTGACCAGTCGCCAGGTGTACGGAAAAGCTTGTAAGGCGTGCATGTTTGGCAGTGACTTTGCCTATGTCGTTGTGAGAGTGCCTGCTTGGAGACCGCGGGAAATCGCTGGCAGTTCATCGCTGTGTACTAAAGCCCCGTTACTAAACTCCATTCAGGTCGTTACTGTTTGGGCAGAACATGATAGCCACTCAAACTGCTCAGCAGCTTGGGACTTCATATTGGACCTTAGGTTTGCCCGTGAAGCGGTGTTTGGATTGGCAGTGGGAGCATTATTTTTCTGCCAGTTCACAACAGAGAGACGAGTCCAGATGGTGTACAGAGTGCTGCCTGGGAAACGTGACGTTCGAGTGTTTGCCCTTGTCTGGACTTGCTGAACGTCCAGTCAGCCAAGGTTCACAGCGAGACTGCCCAGTCGGAATCCCATAGGTGTGGTTCAGTCAGCCGGCACAGGATTATTGCTGATACTGTTGCCACCGTGAACACTACTACTCAGAACAATATAGCCAGGCTCCCCATATTCCCATTTTTGCAGTCATCCCCGAGCTGAATTGACTCCAGTGATGCTACGCGCTTCCGAGTTAGCTATCTTTGTCCGACTGGTAGTAGTCTTACGCGGCATCTCGGTTAGTCACTGGATCGGAACACAGATCTCACCACAGTCAGCGCACATCGACCTCATATGATACTAATCCACAATAAGTGAAATAAGGAACGGTAACTATCCAACCGGACCGGGGTGTGAAGAAATCAAGTAACCCAAGCAGAGAAATTTCAAATCTATCAAAAATCTACCGAATGAGAAATTGACTAGACGAGGCTATCTTTTGGAGGGAAAGTTGTGGTGATCGCAGCTTGCTGGCTAACAGCTTGCAAAAGATAACACGTTATGATCGTGTATCAATCAGCTGAAATGGTACAGTTATAGTCAATCAGAAGTGTCCTGAATAATTTGCTGGCACACAGGCAAACCCTACGCGACTCAAGCAACAGACGAAGTTGGGGGTAAATAACACCAGTCTATCTCACATTCCTAAACCAACTGACTAATGTATTGCCACCCATAAAAGTGCTTGTAACCCGAAATAGACGGGAAGTGGCAACCGTGTCCACTGCTCCCGGTCTTCTATTCCAACTGCGTCGAGGCTAGTACAAGGCAAGAGCTGGTCCTGTGAACCGAAAGGTGGATGGCACAGAAGTTTATTTGGAGAAACCAACACACGACTTATGAGTCTCAACGTGACTACGGACAGCAACTCTCATTTGCACACCACACTCGTCCGAGGATGCTCCAGTCGCCTTGGACACCAAGTCTCAGTTCTTTCATGTGGTAAAATTTGTTCTACGTGATGCTTCGCTTTAATGATCCTTCCTGTATCTCTCCCGTATTAATTCCGCGATCATTTCGACCCATGGGGCTACTGAGCAGTGGTGTAAGTAGTATGGTGCGACCGTCTGTACTATGCTGTTAACCTCGCTGTGGTGGATCATCAAACCTGAGTTGCGAGTATTCCAACTCTCGGCGGAATACCTCAGCCCGGGGAGAAATGCTTCCAATATCTCGGAACGAGTGCGTCGGGGACAGCATGGGCGACCGGATGAACCATCGGTCAACTGGATCGGACCAACGGGAGTGGCATGACTGAGAAAATTGGATGGATAACCAGATCGGGGGCACGATTACATCCAACACTCAGAGAAATATCTCGACACGGTCGTAGAATATGGTCAAAGCCCAGAGCGGATAGATTGTGGGCAATAGGAGCGATCTGACAAGCCATTTCAACGAGATCGGACCAACCGACGAGGAATGGCAGACGGAAAACCATCGACAGGAGGCGTCGGTCACACATACACAAAACGGGCAAAATGTACACGACGTGTAAGCGGAAACCGGGGGTGTTGTGGACCGGAATTCTGACGCATATACGCAGGCGCGTGCGTAGCATGGCAGCTGGCGTGTTGTACAATAGACGTTGTGTTTTATTGAGCGCCTCTTCGCTACACTACCAGGTCAATCATTGCACAAACCCAGGTTTCGATCAAACATTCGTTCAACATCACGTAGCCGTGTTGATATGAGCAATTAAGACCCGGTTACACACTGGTAGTATCCACTCCAACATTTTCATCACAACTGTAATTCCGAGCCAATGAATATCAGTCAGTAACAGAATAAAACATGGTCAAATGCGCTGAAGTCTATTAAATGTTCTGATCCTCGAAAGTTTCAGTTTTGTCATGGACGAACCAGTTCTACAAACCTGTCATTCAGAAACGCCTCCAAAGTCTTACATACAGATATGTTGCACGCTTGAAACTAGCCTGCATTTCACTGGATCTTCCAAGAAATTTCTCATTCCAAATAGTCTCACGTACATCGCACCAGCCACTTTGATAAGAATGCTACTCAAACCCTCTCATGTAACACCTGCATTTTGACAAAGTGAAATATTCGTACCAGTATAAAACATGATAGGATGTGAAGATTTCGAGAAGAGAATCTTACGCTCTCTAGTCCCTCAACCGACTACTAACAGATTGTGAGGGAATTCTACCTCATCTGGGTGCGCAGCTGTTCGTACTGGTTTGCCTGTGACAAGTCATCCCCTTCCACACCCATCATCTTAGTCATAGCACTCGCGTTGACGTGTGTTCCGTTATACATTGTGAAAGCTGAACAGTTTATGTTCGATGGATGCTCCGGTGAATAATTCTTTTCATTTGTGCTTCCGCAGCAGCATTTTACCAACTTTGCATCAACTTTTCTTACAATAACCAATATGACACACTAGTGGGTAGAATAGGAGCCAAAATTGCGTGCTTACTGAATTTGGTTAGGTATTGACCTGTTTGGGCTAGCGGGGTGTAGTTAGTACACTAAGTATCCATTAACGGCATCGCATAATGTATAGGACAACTATACTATCAACTAAATTATACTTCAGACGTGTGGTCTTCCAAACATCGCAGTTCAAATTATGCCCTTCCTACTTGGTTGCACTAAACATAAAACATGTGACACACACTTCACCGTATTTTCAAGGAACACGGTGGCTTCGCCCTGATTAGAAAGTCCGGAGTATTTGGTAATCGACTGTTTATAACAAGAGAGGCATTTGTCTCCATATATGACGATCGGGAATCCTGACTGCCAAGGTGGTGAAAGTTCGGGTGCAAAGATGTGCTCAGTCATTCGGCAAAGTGAAGGGGATAGTGACGAACGCACTCACCAGGGATGATGGAAATCAGTAGTCAACTAGGTGTGGTGCGGAGGCCATGCGTTGAAGATGAGTTCTAAAAATTGAGGAACTCGGAGAATGACAACCAAAAGGATTGCATGAACGCACGGGATGACGCTGAATGTGGATAGCGATCAACACAGCGGAGTTTGACAATACGATTATACAGACCAAAATGCAGTGTATATAATGTCTGGAAAACATGAGTTCAGTCAACTGTAGTTGCTAAATGCCAGGAAACTCCTCAATATGTAGATGGATCAACCAGGTGAACAATAACGGCGAAACACATTTCAAGGTCACTAACCGCTTTCCTATGGTGGGAATTCACGTAGCTAACACTCCGCCTCGCCATACGTCGTAAGTTTCAGCAGAGCAATTTTATTCACAAGATTGCAATCCTGCCATTTCTGAGGCCAGTGTTTAGTAGTGGTGTGCATTGCTAACAAGGGAACCGTCAATATCCTAAATCTTGAGTGAGTCAAATTTTCAGACAGGGAAAACTTGTTTAATATGAAGAATATATAACCGGTGAAATGAAGATATAAAAGCAATTCTGTCAGTTTAATAGACAGCCATTCACGAGATCAAAAGCGAGCCTTTTTGATGTTGAGACCAGTCAACCGGTAGATCTGCGCTGCACACTCTTCAATCACTGGTCCGATCCATCTGGCCAAAAGACCAGAAACATGGGTCGTCCAGGTTTGAGTCGTTGACCGTTTGTTTGTGCATATACATGTCTGTGGCTCACACACCTTGATCAAATGGATCTCTGGTAGCGTACTTTTTAATAAGAGCCAAAATCTGTACTCAGTAGAACGGTGTACTTGATATTAGCTGGCCATGTTAAAGTTCAGAGCCACACCCAAAGATGAGCACAATGCGGTTTGTTCCATAGAGTCATAAACCAGCTGAATTTTAGTGACCTTTGTGGAAGTTTGAAACCACACCCAACATTGACATCACAATATGCATACGTTGGTTTGGCCTGTGCAGTCTCAGTAGCAGAACTGGCAGTTCTGGCTATTTCGACATCCGACTGCCTGATCGCTTGTGCTAATGTCTACAGATTGCACATCTTGTCTAAGAAGCCCGTAACTAATGTAACTCCTAATTGTGGCTAGAGCTTGATCTGACCAGAACGGCTTACTGAAGTTCATCTGGTAATTTGCCAGTCCTCATCCAGACACATAGATGGCATTGCTAAAACCAAGTTGTTCACAGAGTCCTTCCATTCACTGGACCTTTCCATCGGTTACCTACCCGTGTTCAGATACTGACATTTATCTAGCGTTCAACTGCATTTTCGGTGATCGGTTGTTCACAGAACTTTAGGCGGTCTGCTTGAAAACTCAGTCCAGTAAGCCGATCGTGTAAAATCAGATAATCCTTTTACCATTGTCAACGGTTCACGGGATGAGAACATGGCTTCTAAATACTCAACAATGCACCACCTAATCTTGAGTGATGATATGGGCGATAATCACTTTCTGTCACTGCGGTCATTACCCGTATTTAGCACCATTCTTCAAATCGAGCTAGACGAATCAGTCAGCCTTCTTCAAAAAGCTCTATATTTGCCTTTGGCAGTTCACTTATTGCATTCATTCTGACCACCACCTGAATTTAACCTCCGGCCGCACCTTCGTGAAGCCACTTTGGTGACCACTGCGCCATTGAGTCCAAAATGGCTACGAAGAATTGAGCACACAGCAACAAATCACCCTCGATTCTGATATTGGCTGATGGTCTCAATATCGTACACGGTTACTGGCAGTGAAATACAGCCAACAACCCCACAACAGGGATTTGTCAGTCCATTCTACATCTCTGATTTCATGGGATTCGTCCAATCTATTTGAAAACACTATGTGCAAGCAAATGCGAATGATTTCCATAGTAAATTACTCAACCCACTGCAACTCATCAATAAGCACCGTATTGTCTTCGGCTCCCAACGTGTCGAAATATCCTCATTCCTCACCGTACACAATGGCCTCGCTAATCTGAATGATTGGTCAAGGTGTGCTGTCTATTGCTGTATTCTTTCAAACGTAATGATGTTTTATATCTCCTTCTCAATGAAGAAATTGGCCTGCAACTTTTAACACTTGTCATAAAATACAGGTTGAAATTTTTTGAATCTTCTCATTTACTGGCACGTTTACTCCTTTTTTACGTATTGCAAACTATCGGGCGTTGTCATGTCTAGCGAAGTTACCAAGCCACTGTATTCGCATACTGTCTGCGCGGTTACCTTAACAGTTCCCCCATTTCTTGAGATAGACCCGTTGCTGTGGTTTGTTTAACTTGAGGCCGAGTTCGTCAACAACCGAATTACGTCTGATCAGGCGAAGTTCTGCCAGTTGGTGTCTAGGCTTCCGAAGGAAGTCGCAATGCAACTGCGTGACGTCCTCCTTATTGAGCCCGCGGAACACCGCTACGACACACTTAAGGAAGCTGTAATCATGCGAG
This sequence comes from Paragonimus westermani, assembly GCA_008508345.1. Classification (NCBI taxonomy): domain Eukaryota; kingdom Metazoa; phylum Platyhelminthes; class Trematoda; order Plagiorchiida; family Troglotrematidae; genus Paragonimus; species Paragonimus westermani. The sequence goes on along the minus strand of QNGE01000942.1, from coordinate 64,863 downwards.
TAATCCCGTCTGAGAAGACCCGCTTGCAGCAGCTATTCAGTGGGTTACAGCTGGGTGACAAGAGCCCCTACGCTTCTTCGTGAGAAGCAACAGCTTCTCGGCGGCTCCCACATGGACGAGTCATTGCTACGAGAGCTATGGATGCAGAGGCTGCCGGAGACAGCCTAGGTTATTGTGTCCGTAGCCCGCTCACAAACGCTCCAAGAAGCTTCCGAGATCGCCGATCAAGTGGTCGAGCGTCTCCAACAATTCCTGCAGAATTCCAATAGTTTCAGAGTAACTGCCATCCCTACCACATCAGCCTCGGAACAGCCTGTAAGCTTACACTCAACCGACCTTACAGAGGTCCCGGGCCTTAATGGCAAAGTAGCTGCTTTGCGCAGGGACTTCGATAAAGTGACGATTGGCCATTCCCGAAGTCGGTCCCCGAGACGTCTTCGTACCAGCAGGTCACCACCTCCTGATAGCCAACAGTTATACCCTTTGAAGACCAGTGTCTGTTCGAAAGTACTGGCCTACCTTCGACAAATTCCAACATCGTATACATCCTCAACATTGCAATTGTCGCTACCGGGTTAATGCAAGCACTCATTTCAATGAAGAGGACGCCAGTGATTTACTTGGGCCGTACATTAAAAGGTGTTTATGGGGTTGTACGTTACAACTGACACAGTTGACATGAAGCCATTTATATCTAGTATCGAAACTCGTGCAACTTCGTAACCAAGTAAATCTTTTTAATCCTTCTACGCAAGATTGAACGTTCCACGAACCAAAATTCTAAAGTTCTCATTATCATTAGTGTCGATAATTCTCAGCATTCACTCTCTGCGCCAAGTTGATTGAAGCCCTGACGAAGCTGGAAGTGTAGATTTCACATTACCACCCAAATGTCTTGTAAAAAGAATCAGCTATGTTATGACTCATTTTTAAGAATAGCTTCTATGGTAACTAACACTCAGCTTAGGTAACGTAACATCTGTGATACAAGTCGTTTCCACTGTCCCACCGAATGACAGCGTGTGCCATCCATTGATCTTATCAGAATTAGTGGTAAAGCTGTCTGTGACCTTTATTGACTAATTTCGTTGTTGACCGCTTGTTTGCTAGTCTCATCAAACCCCTACCACACCCTATTGGATCTCAACAATGCCACTCGAAAACCCTCTCATGTGCCTATATTGTTATCTAGAGTAGGTCTACTCTAAAAGTTACAGCAAACGTTCATTCACCCTCTAACTTAATTTGAGTTCGTTTTCCATCATGTTGAGTTTCGATTTAGTCTCCTCATTCTTTGTATTTCATCGAACAGTTCGGTTTACTTTGTTGCACATGTCGCAATGGAAATTTGGGAACACTGAGAAGTTTTGTGGTTTTGAGAAGCACATCGTAGTTTCTTCACTATGAAACTCATTTTAACACCATGCGATGTTCGCATATTTGACATTTACATGTTAAGCTGTGTGCATAATTTTCTGTGTACTATCGACTGTCGCGTATAGTGTGACTTTCGAGCCTAGGTCCACGTAATTAAGAGCACTTGGGGAACACATACAAAAAAAAACAGATTACGTTAGACTTACGGTTGTTTTAAAAGCCTTGTACCCTATTGTTCCAATTGGTATTTGATTCGTCCTTAACCACCAGTATGTTAAAAGTGGCTGTAACAAAATCATACATACAGTTCAGCTATGATCCATTTCGACGAAACACCAATCTGTTATGGAATTGGCGAAATCAGTCCACCGGTCAGGACGCACATCAGCGCATGATTTGAAAGCACAAGAAAGCGCCAAATCAACTCATAACTGTTAGAAAACGTCACAGGTACAGAGGTAATGAAATGAACGTTTAAGTTGATAGCATTGATAAGAACTGTACAGAAGACACCGCAAAAATATCTTATTCTACCATGTAGATTGATGAAAGAAGTGGTTACTTTGAACTACCACCTAATTCAGCATCACTTTCAACAAATACTTATGCAATCAACTGTTGTATCTAGCTACCGGGATTCCAATCCTACTAAACTCATCAATGAGTTGATCAACATATTTTTGACAAGACGGTTAACCATTAGATCGGAGGCTGATAAAAAAGCGCGTTCATATGCAGTCGATGCTGGCGTGTTCGGAGCAAACAATTCGATCAACCCGGCCGATTTATTTAAGTTGATCTATCGAGTCCACGAGACCTAATCAAAACAGGTCAAAAGTCGTTTGCTAGCAGTCGCAGTGATTTGCACTTCGTCTACACTCCCGCTTGTTGAGCACAAGTTGAATCGATAACTTGGTCAGTGGTCAGGACCGATGAAACTAGCTGTTTAAGTGTCGCAACAACATTGCCGTTCCTCGGAGACACGGAATTTTACATTCACTTAGGCAAACGTGCCTCCATTTTGGAGCTCAAACATTTGTGAGTTCTACCCATATAACTTTCTGTACAGTTATATGTGAATTGATGAACACAAGGTGATGTGGCACCGATATCTTGGTCAACTTTGATTGAAGGCACTGGTAGCTTCTGATCCGAGAGAGTACACGGAGTTCAGCTGCATTAAATGTCCGTCCAGGTGAATTTCTCAGTCACTGTATTGTTTGCTGCATGATGTGGTCACTCTTGAAGCTCAATTCTAGATAGACCCTTTTCTCAACAGCGATCACTTTTTTCAGACGGTGCTTCCTATCTACTGCGCTGTCCTGTGAACCTTTGAGGATAATCGCTAGATTATGAGACAAAAGTAATCAGGTCTAGTTCTTCTGCAAGACTGACGTACGTACGGATTCTTTTTGATCATGTGAACAGCTTATTTATTAGTGTTCGTTCACGTTGGACCGATGTGATATTGTTGAAGTTTAGGTAGTGGCTGAACTACATGAATCTCCTACAGACAGCTCTTCTAATCAAGCCATCTTCTCGGCGACATATAAGTATGTCTAAAAGTGGCAGGCAGTTTTTGACTTCGGATTCACAAGCAAACTTCAGACGAGAGAGTGACAATTATTCGAGAGTTACACTAGATTATCTGTTACCTGTTTGGATCGACTGAATATCAATGTATCGACGATGTAACGCTTGTGGCATGACAAGCCTGCTATCTCTTGCTCGATCCTTAACGTATAGTCTGCTAAGATGTGACCCACTGAACTTCCCTTGGCTACTCCGTCTATTTGACGAAAACTGACATTCCTAGTGCAGAACTTTCCTTCGGTATATCGGATGGGATTGGAAATATAACTAGAACCTGGACCTTCCCTGCATTTAGTAACTTATCTTAACCCGATCATTGATTATCAATCCCAAGAATTGTTCGCTCTAAAACAACCGATCCATATTATTACAAACTTGCTACTGAAGAATCAGTAAGAAATGCTTGCGTCTACCAGTTTTCGTATTCCAAATGTTGTGCTCAGCATAAAAGTTTGTTATAACTGGCCTGGTGACGAATCACCAGAAGTAAGTTCGCGTGCTTGGCGTTTCTTCATCGGACCAAACTCTTTGCATTCAGGATACTTACATATTAGCTGACGGTAGTAGTCTGCAATGCATTTTCAGCAACTGATCTGAGTGTGTTAACAACCTCGGGTATGTATGCACAGCCAACATGACCATACTCGAGCGCTTCTATTCACCGTCTGTTGAAATGTAAATGCATGAAATGTCTGTTTTTAAGTGGAGGAAAACTACAGTGCACGCTCTTCCCCCACTTCAGAACATAACTATTTTTTCCACGTAAACAAGGTTTTAAAGTGCTCAGCTAACGATCATGGTTCCCATAAGAAAGGAGAGCTTCTAATCACTATTGTTCCTAAAAGCAACTCAAAATAACAGTGCCTTCAGTTTGCTGGGCTAATTGCGAAGTGTTCTTAAAGGAGGAGTGGACTAAAATTATTAATGTCGTTTGTGTTACACATGTCTGAAGTCGATTTTCTCCACAACACTGTCAGAACTATTCATGACGTACTAGTGTTTAAAGCAACTATGGTAAAACAGATGTGACAAATAACGGATAATATTTGACGGAAAATGTTTGTATACCACGATTACCTACGTTTTGAGCGGTAGTGTGGGTGAATTGTATGCATTGGGCCATTCTTAAAAAAATTATCTAAACAGATTGACTCATTATCTATATGTTTCGTTCGTTGTGTGATGCTCATGAAGCTCATATCCAAGCGGTCAACCTAAAACCTGCTAACCTCTGTTTGAACGCCCCAGCTGGTGTAGGTCGTTCATTGGTGTTTCACATTGGCTGTCGACGGTCCAGTGGGCGGATTTGTAATACGAATGTTCTCGGTTCAAAGCTTACTCAGCTTATCTCATCCGCTTGGTGAGTCCACACACGAACAAAAAAGCTCACGGCTCTGTAAGCTCTCGTGTACAGACGGAGATTGAACATTCCGCATCACACACGCTGATAGCCTATCCACAAATAGTGTGTGTTCTCCGCTATTCCTAGTTGCGTGATTGGTCGGTAGACGTGTATAAAATACGACCAAAAAACAGACTAGATCCATTCACTCATTTACATTGTAAAGATGTTCTGTTCATCAGTTCGCACAGTCGTCATTGGTCTTCTCGTATGCTCGCTAGTGTCCCAATTCACTGATGCCTACCCCAGTGGTGAGTTCTAAGAAGCAAAACCACTTGTGGTTGACCTATTTTGTAATTAGTTAAGGTATTGTGTTCGAATGTAAGTTAGAATTTAACTCTGATATGAGACAAGACAACGTTAGAATTTCTCATCCCAAATAATGTTAGATTAGTAAACGTTGGCAAATACTTAATATTAGTGCCCAAGTATGATCTTATGCAGATATGCTATTATATTTACCAGCATTGTAAATAGCGAGTTAGTAACACCCAGTGTCAACGTGAAATGGGTTAGCTAATATCTCCGTAAATAAATTACAAAACGTGAAGGTACACGACTGAATATCGTATCATTTCGTGTTTCATATGAATAAAACCCTTTCACAGTTTACTAATCGCTATTGCACAATTTGATTAGTGGGAGATTTTGGTTGACAACGTTGCGAATCAAACAAAATTAGCGGTGACATTCACATTCTCACTGTCTTCTTAATGAGCTGTTTTTGAGAAGGCACTATGATTGAATTTTGCTCATTTGGGTGCTTTTCTGTGGTGCACATTCCCGCTACGACCAAGATTTGTACTTTGGCTACGATTTCACAAGGCAGCCATGATGATCACTGTCAATGACCCCAAAATAAGCTTAACCGAATAACCACACGTAAACGCTCGTTCTCATGTCTTGGTGATTATTCATCAGGTTCTCCCTACGCCTCCAGAGGTGACACAATAAATATCATGTTAACTCCAATGACTCTGTGAATGAATCATCTTTCCAAATTGAACAAAAAGTTCGTTGAAATTGTGGAACGAAATTTTCATTACTGGTATAGTGAACGTCGTCATCCTTATTAACACCATCATCATCGTCATCATCATTATTACCGTCATTGTTATGATCATCATCATCATCATCATCATCATCATCATCATCATCATCATCATCAACAGAATCAGCGTCAATGTTAACATCAGCATAGGCATCGTCGCCGTGTTCATCATCAACATCATCATCGATATCACCATCATCATCGCCGTAATCGTTAGGATAACCGCTGTCATCATCACAAAAATCTTCAACATCATCATCAACATTTTCATCACCGTCATCATTCCATTCCCATCATCATCAATCCCACCACCATCATCATCATTGCCATCATCATCATATCCTCATCACCGTCGACATCATCATGATGGTCACCGTCGTCATCATGACCATCACAGTCGTCATCATGATCATCACCGCTGTCCCCATCATGATCAACAACGTCATCATCATCATCACCTTCATCATCGTCATTACCGCCATCATCGTCATTATGATGTTGATCACCGTCATCACCGCCTTCGTCATCTTCATGATCATGATCTTCCTACTCCTCATCATCACCTTCAATATCGACACCATTATCACAAACAGTCTCACAAACAGCACATCACTGGTTCTCATTTGAGCATACGTGAACACGCAAACATGGGAGACAAAGTAGTGATCAAGACTTATTCTCTGCGTTTGAACACCAGGCTAATTACAATACAAGCACGTCAACAGTAATTAGAGTAGGTCAACAGTGGTTATGCACTGTACATTTGTTATGAGTTACTCAACCACTGTTCCAACTTGTGGGCTTCATTGATTGTAAGCCGGGCATACTAGGTTTCCGCACGAACTTCTTCTGAGCGCAGAGGTTAGGGTTGCGGAATCGGATATTAATGACCTCAGCAGCGGTCAATATTCAGAATCTCACCAGTTTGATCAATTTCTTGGCATTCGGTAAGCAAGCTGGAAAGTATCTTTCTTATTGACAGAATGACTGGAATCAGCCAAATAGGCAACTACTGCGCTTGAAACCATTTTAATCACGCCACTGTTCAACCACGCAGGATGATCACGCACTCACTCACAGAAGGGGAATTGAATTTTAACTCTACTGTATGCATCAACTTCTGAATGAAACGCATCGGGCAGCCACTCTGCATGGACATCTTTTTAGAAAACCTAGCTCAGCTTGCAAAGAGTCAAAGGTGCAGGTACTCAACGCAAGAGGTTGCGCTTTTGGTTCAGTTGAACGAAATTGTCAAAGTGGATGTACTGACGACTTCAAGTCTATTTCTTCTACCCTCTTCGTTGAATTGAACCGCTTTGAGCTTAATTAAAAGCTGTCACAGCTATGTTCATGTTAGAATTCCCATTGATGACGCCAAAAATATCATCAGCATAGCGTATATGAAGCGTAAACTGTTCAATGGCTACATTTAGTTAGTTCATCTCCAGTTTGCTCATGGGAACGTCAGATAGCAGCCCTGTGTATCAGGGTTTTGTTTGATAAATCTTTTACTCGGTAATAGACACAGATCAGTACATCCCCCGCCAATCATGTCATTCTTCTAATGATTCACTAAGTATCGTTAACAGACTATAACGCGATGAAAGTATTCAACAATCAACACTTAAGATCTAGTCAGTCAAAGTCGGATTCATCATCTCCAGGTCTGACGATCAAGATGAGTCTGTTAAGGCATTGGGCAGTAGTGTTTGAATATATTCAGTGTACGGTTTTACAGAAAATTGATGAACGTATTAAAGGGTCGCGTGCATAACACAGATCAACATGTCTACATTAATTAGCCTCGTTTCATAGAACATGAAGTGTAGCGAACAAATAGTTTCGATGAAATTTCATCAGCCTGGTACAGTTATAAAACATTAGGTTTGGAATGAAAACAGTCACCGGGGCGTTGGTCAAAATTCACCTTCTTCCATCTTTTGATTTACCAACGCCAATTGGGTTATAACTTCCCATTTATCGATCGAGTGACCTAACTATACTCTTTTACATATCTGTTTCCATTTTAAGCACAAGATTTTCCATTACATGCTTAAGCAATTCACTTTGGTGCATTAGAATTTCTACGTCAGAATCTTGGACGTGATAGCAAGAACATGATTGGCCCAACTAACCCGAAGGGACTACCGATCTCAATTCTAGAGTAATTCAGATTGGCTACTTTGACTAAGGAATGGGTACGGGTTATTCGATGGGTGCCGACAACTTTGATCAATGAGAACGAGGTTAACGGTCAAAGTAGAACACAGTTCATCAGACCCTCATCTTAATAATTCATGAAACTGCGGGCTGTACTGGTTCCGTTGACAGGTAAAGGAATGTGGGTGGTTAAGGGTGTCTGTGGATCTTTTCTAGTAGGAATGAGCTCTGGGATCATGGCAGACTTCGAGGTGTAATGTGAGGGTGAACCAGGCTGTGAAAACGATTTCACTCGTTCTCCTGCATACACGGCTGGCAAACGCAAGTACACTCACATCAGTCCCGAAACACGCAGACGTATTGTCGAGGCATTCGAGAGGGGAGATGGCTGGTGCACGGTTGCCTTTCTCAACAGAGTCAGTTGTAATATCGCTAACAAGTGCATTCATGTGGTTTGCATCGGTTATGAAGCTCAGCCTCGCAAAGGAGGTAGAAGCAAGGTTCTGACAGAATCAGAAAACGATGCGCTACTGGACGTTCATTGACAGGGAAAGAGGGCATGTGTCTCTGTAACAAATAGCCGTGATGTGCAATTCATTGGAGCTATGACAACCAGTGGCACGATAGTAAGCTATACGACGAGGCGAGAAGCATACAACAGCAGCGATTGCAGGAGCTGGCTACGAAACTTGCTAGAGCAGATGAAGATCAGTACACCGATGTCGGAGATTGCGTTGATGTGCGACAACGCACTGCGTCACGCCGATCTGGAAAGTGTGTTTACTGAGACCCCATATAATGAAGGACACCGGTTACGACTGGCTTCCTGGTCACCAATGTCGAATCCAACTGAGAATGTCTGGAGCATGGTAAATACAAGAGCTAAAAGGTAAGTACAGGTGCACTACGAGACAATAATAAACGGAAATCCACAGGGTGTGCAAAGTCGACAGAAGTTGAGAATGCGGGTCCTAGAAAGAATAGTCATTTCCGCTATGTGCGACGTCACCGAATACCATTGCGCTAGCTCTGTTGATCATGCCAAACAAAGTTGTATACCGGTGATGGTCATTGAAACGATGGGGTCACAGCCATGAACCCACATCTTCTCAGTGAACGAACAAAGCTCTATTCAGAACGACCACAAATTGATTTCGTACTCCATACCTTGTAGAAGCTATTCCTGACTTAACTGGTGCTTCGCTTATAAGTATGCCCACATTACGTCAGATTCTCTTTTCCTGGTTGAACAGTTAAGAACAACTGGGCTACCTGCATATTTTAGATAATCTAATGTTTTGCTTTCTCGAGTGAAAATAACAAATGGTCTATTAGGATCTCGCAATATGTCGTTTTTCTTCACTAATTGACCACTTTAATGATGCTGAAACCCAGTCGACACTGAGAATCATGCGCTTGTACATAAAGTCGCAACTAGTCTGGTCTGAGCCGGCTAGTCGGTGCACACTGATCTTGACTGATTGTTTGGACTACCAGGGTGCATAATGCAATGTACGCCCTATACTACTCGACTGTTGGAAATCACCCTTTTCATCATTTTATCCCAACTTGTATGGAATATACCTGTTTTTGTGTTTACGCTGACTACTCACCTCACGAAGTTCATAAATTATTTTTTGGGTCGACTTGAGGATACCCTATCCTAGTTGTGTTCAATAGAAGAGATACAATGAAATCTAAAGTGGATTAGCACTGTAATCCTCTCGAAGTTGTCTACTTTTGTATACAACGGCTAGTCCAGCATTGTTCTGACTGATCCTCGAGTCCGCTTGGTTGATTATTGTGGAGTTCAGATACAAACTGTAAATAAGGTCAACCACACATTACACCGAGTTACCAGAGCACCTTTAGTAAATGGTACCGGGTGATGACACAGGTTTCCTTCTAAATCTAACCTGGCGACCACGGGGTGAGGAGTATCATTAAATGAGAAAAACTAAAACATTCATGATTCATATAACCAAAGTCATGTAGTGGATTTTTTTCTACGTTTTGATGCCAAACTCCCTTCAGTCCAACAATGAGGTCAGAGTGACATAATACCGCAACTGGTGTAGTTCGATTGCTCTCGGCCATGACGAGTTAGCAACGTATTACGAAATTCGTTCAACGAAAACCCTCATGCGGTGCTCACATTCTCTCCTCTTTGAATTTCTGAATGCTAGTTGGGTGTTAACTTCCTACGTATTCATCAGGTGGATCAGTTGGTGAACAAATTAGTAGAAGCGATTGAACGAAATATCTTCCATTCACACAGTATTGGGATACGCAATCACATGACAGTAACATCGGCAGAGGCCAACATTCGCTGACGGACGAATGTTGATCGAACCCGTGGAATTCTGTAGATAAGAGTGAACGACCAATCTAGGTTGACCCCATTATCGCTGTCAGCCAGATTATCTACAATAGAGTGATTTTTTCTAACCTGTCCTGATCCACGCTGAATGAGGTCCCTTGATTCTTCTAAACAAATGCTTAGCCGTAGAACCTACGCAGAATTGATTCACATTAGATTGCGGTATTCGTATTCCGATAGGCACTGCATCCAACCTCTTTCGAGAAGAAGTACTAGACTCGAGTTTCGCTCTTATTTGAGCCCATCAGCAGCGCATATCATTGCTACGGCTGAGGTTTGAACTGCAGCCGAGCTTTCATGTAACAATCGTGTTGACCACTGCGTCATTCACCTCAAATTGGGCATGACAGAATTATCAACTCTGAACGCCCAACCACACTCGCTTGTGAGAAATGAACGAGAGGGAGAACAGTAGCTGTCCCGTTGAATCCATTTGATCAGTCCGCGATTGAGACTTCCATGACAGGTTGAAATCTATGATTCCATTAAGTGTGCTGGACGATATTTCAAAGCGCTCATCAGTAGTCGTGGTTTTGGTCAATATCAAGTTGATAACCGCACACATTTGATCGCAGCGTTCGCATTCAGATAGAGTTTGCAGCCAACCTCTTTCGAAAGAAAGCACTAAACAAGATTTTCGCTATCGTCGGAGCTTGCCGGTAGTGCATGTCCTCACCATGAATGGACTGAAGTGTGAAGTAAACATTAAAAAACGGAATATCTATCATTTCGTCGTTAAAATCAGTCAACCTTGAAGTGGTTACATATATTCCACAAAAGGATGCTAGGGTACAAAATGAAATGAACAGAACGGAAGAAAAAATCAACATCGTGTTGCCAACTGTCAGAATGAAGAAGATACTCACGACGAAAGAAGCGGTAGAAGAAATCACCCCTGGCTCACGCAGTACAAAACCGAAAGAGGAAACGAGCGCGTGAGAAAAACACGTGTATTATCAACGGTACGCATTCAATAAAATAGTGAAAATTAAGGAGAGATTGCACTTAAAATTCTCAAACGAGTATTACATTCAATAATCTAGGACTCGGGCCAGATAGAGTACAGTCGGTCGACCGCACGGTAGCAGTCTGATGTTCTGAACCTAGCCATATCATCATCCACGACCATATCATCCGAAATTCGATCGCTTCGTTAAGTGATGCGCCTCCTAACAATTTCTGGGACTGATCATCATTCTTTGAGTTCGTTGACGTTGGCCTTAACGGTTTTTAATGAGGTATATTTCCCAAAATGCGGTGAAATTTCCTGAGCACTTTTGACCGTGATAATGATTCACACAGAACCACATTTCTAATCATCGTCCACCACTCATTTGTATTTCCTGCTTCTCCGTCAACAGC
>QNGE01000942.1:33576-49288 GCA_008508345.1 Paragonimus westermani | reverse complement strand
TATTGGAGAAACCAACACACTACTTAAGCGTCTGAGCACGACAAGAAACGGAAACACTCATTTGCACACCATACTCTTCTGAGGATACTCCAGTCGCTCTAGACACCATGTATCAGTTCCGTCGTGTAGCGAATACCATTATATGTCATTCTAACCTCCAACGATCCATCCCGTATCTCTGCCGTATTTATCACGCGATTATCTCGATCCGCGATCATCTCGATCCATGCTGCTACTGAATAGCGGTGTGAGTAGTATGGTGCGACCGTATCTCCTCACTACATTATGAATTCGGGTGTGGGTGGAGGCTAGTGATGTGAATCTTGGCCGCGGGAACTGCGTGGTATGTACGAACGTATTTTGTGACCAAATAATTCCACGTCGTCCTGCAATCTAATCTGATGGAGAAATGCGCTTCAGGACTGCAGCCAAACCATATTCACTGTTCTAGTGAGCAGAAGTAGCATCTGTACAGCTTTAATAGGAACACGCCGGTTTGTAGCAATTAAGTAACTATTTGAGTGACTGTGAACAGTCACGTTCTCCATGGTTCAGGGGTGAGCGCCTATTATTCATGTGTGAGACCTCACAATTAACAGTCTTTGAAAATATCTTACAGGCTGAGGAACCACCTCCAATGAACTATCTTAAGATGATGATTTTCCACTGTGATCACCTGCTTGACTTTTCAAGGAAATGTCGAAATCGAAATGTCTTGAAGGGACCGATTCTATAGTCTATTCGAAGGCTGCGATCATCTGTGGGTGGTGTTCAGCTCAGACGAACCTAGTTAATAAGTGAATTTATTACACACTCACCCACAATTGAACGCTGCCCACCAATTCATGAATCAAATGTGATAACTCGAGATGGAGGGAGGGCTTAGATTGAGACCTGAAAAGATAGAGTTCACGTGAAGTAAAAATTCATGCCAGTTATCTTGCTCACATCGACATTCCTGTCAATGGTTCTCGAAATACGATGTCGATTAGTTTCCATCAATTGTATGGTTTGCCGTGTTTTAAGACAGGGAATACCATAGTGAGTGGACCGTTAAACGCATGTGTGTTACCAACTCTCCTGTAAACCTCCTAACCAATGGTCACATACAAGCGCAATCTAAGTGCGTTCCTCTGTTAGCACCACTCCTATTTCTTCCGATCTTTCTATGGGATCATCTTTTTATGACGCCTTCAATCGTTTGGCACAAAACCGGGAATCGCAGGAGACATGGAAAAACCGTTTATTGGAGAATGCAATCAGAAATGCGTCACATGGGCTTCAAACATATAGGGCGAAGCCAGTACCTTAGATGGTCGGCAAGACGTAAAACAAATCAGACGAGACGATAATATATGGCAGTCAGACGGAGAGCGACTAAAATGGAACGGTCATATATGGTAGTCAGGGTGTTTGGACGAATCGTGGCATAATGATCATCTGAAAGCAAACGTGAGGAAACACAGTCCAAATAGCGTACAGTCCGTCGACCGCACGGCAGCACTCTGATGTTCTGAATCTAGCCATATCATCACCCACGACCATATCATCCGAAATTCGGTCAATCGATCGTTACACGTGATGCCTCCTGGTCACTTCGGTAAGTGGTGCACCTCTTAGCAATTTCTGGGACTGATCAACACCCCTCGAACTAGTTTCCTCAAAGGCTGATTTCATGAAAATGTGACCATTTTTCTTGAACAGTTTGTTGGTAGCGATGAAGTCCTGTGAAGGACCATATTTGTGATCATCGCTTACCACTCATTTTTAAATTCTCCTTCTTTGTCAACAGCCCACCAAGAGGATTACGGTATGTGTTATAATAAAGTTAGGTGTTGTTGATGAATCTCATTCATGTAACTCTGAACTACGTTTGTATTTGAACGAGCCATCCATGTTATGTGCTCCTGTCCGATATCAGCCTCAATAAGTAGACTACGAAGGCATCCTGTGAGTCTAGAATTCCCGGCTATCAGATTCAGTTATCCATCCATCACACTGTGTCTATCAAACTGCACACCAGTAATACAACTCTCAAGGGTAACGGCTGCACCGGCAAGGTCCATCGCCAACCACTCGAGGAATTCTGCGGAGACAGTTCACACCCTTCGGTATATTCTGCATAATACAGCGAGGTAGACGGATAACTGAAACTAAATTTGTGACTTCCAACGTGGTTTCTTACGCCAGCCAGTAAAACGCACATGGCTTGGACGTATGTTTTTCTTATCACTTGTGCTTACCTAATCAAAACCACGTTTTGATCATTGAACTTTTTCAAATGCAGAATGCTTTGTTTGTTCACAAATAGAATTTTGTGACCACGTGATCCTATGTGCTTGGTATTTATAATAATAGGTTTCGTGTTGCCCACGAATACCAGCGTGCACAATGGGCTCAGTGGATGCATTTTTCACCAAATGTGATCGAGGCGTTCGACAATCACTTTGTTTTGTCTGGTGTGACGGACAACGAGAATTCACAGTAATTCCAGAAGACTAAATTAGCTTCTAGATTTTACGTAGACCGTCTAGACTAGATGATTAGATTTGGTCGAGTTTGATTATTCAAAATGTGTCTTTGTTATTACTCACCACTGCTAAATTCGCTCAGGTCTGTCTACGAATTCATGGCCACTGAAGCTCGGTTGTCATGTTCGGCTTCTGGTTAGATAAATTTGTTTTGCCCCAACAGAAGCTCCGATATTTTTCCACTACTAATTTTGTTTCGCAGTAGCTATTTTTTGCACTGTAGTCCAGGTTTTTCAGAGAACCCCGTCACCTTGACCGAGAGCTCGCAGGATTAGTGGATGTTTGGTGTTAATGGGACATCCACGCTCAAATTGGGGTCAGTGGTATCAATAAACTGGGTCTCACTTGAGGTGCTCTCAAGTGACATTTGATGTGTGAGTTGACTGACTGGACTGGTTACGAAGAGCTCCAAACAAAACGGTGGATTTTCCGTCATCCTAGAGTTCCAACCACTTGACAACCACTTGATATCAGAATGGGCATCAAAGCAATTAACAAACTTATACTAAATCATTTCAGGTAGTGTACCTTGGTTTCTTAGGCTTTAGTAGGTCGATGTAAAGACCCCGTGTTGGTAAATCTGTTCACCCAGTAGCAAAGGAAAAAGGAAATTTAAAAAAACTGAACCCCAATCGTATTTGGCTGTTGTTTTCGGGCTGTCGATATTTCTGTCAACCGCGTCTGAATAGATCCAATAGACTTAACCTTTGAGTAAACCCGAGTCAATCGGATGCTGGGCGCTAAGATGGGCTAAGTCAATCGTGTCGACCGTGAACACTCAGTATCGTCGCATTCGACACAACCAATCCACGTAGACCAGAGTCGAAATATCGCTCCGGTCAATGGTGTGCAATATTCATGAGATAGAACGAGAGTGGTATTTGGGTCCACGGCCAATTCTCGAATGGCGCCGACTGAAAAATCTGACTGAATGGGAAATTCATGACCAGATATGAGTGGCGTATTTCTGCGAACATGTCTAATAGGTGATCGCCCGTACTTTCTGAAGTACATAATCCATGTTTCACATTTGTACCTGTTGACAATAAACCAAGTGGAAACATGTCGCGACAGGTCTTTTTTCTGTTTTCACGATCGCATTCGCCTTGTCACTGGTAACTTTCAGACTACAAATGGTTCCACTCCTATCTCATGCACGTGATTCGTGCTTCCAGGGTTGACGATGCTGATGTTTTGATTGGCCTGTCACAGTGACCGAGGCCAAAGAGATCCGAGACGTACACGTTACCATGCCCTGTTCTGCCTCTGATTTTACCTACACACAAAATGATTATATGGGTTGAGCAAGGATCTGCCAATAGTGTCCGCCATAGAAAACCACAGGTGTACACGACTGCTCCCGTATATTTATGTAGCCGTCGGGCTGCGTCATATTTTACGGCGGACCATCCGATATTATCGTTCGGAATGAGATTTTCTGTCGAAATAGTCTTCGAGAATTGTCAGAATATGGGTGACAGTAAAACCATGCGAAACATCAAGTGACACAGATGGGTATTTCAAAGTTGAGATGTTATTTCAAACCAGCAATGTAACAAGTAGCGGAATCGACGGGAGACAGATTCAGTGCTGCTTGTACGTGTTCGTACCCCATGATTGATCCATCGATTTAACGGTGTTATTTTCAATACTGTTTAACCGTGGCCCGTTAAGGGTTTCCAAACACATTGCATACGATATGCCATTTACATTGAAAATTTTGTGTTCTAACTCTGATCCCCTCACTTCCTTCTCAACAGAACACGAGGGAAATCATCATCACATGGGTAAGTGGCATAAAGTTTATTTTATAGATGTCACAGGAATGAAATATCATGTTGTGGCACAAGTCATTCTCATGAAAACGAGATTCCGATACAAAAATTCATATCGGTGCAAATAGTAACGGATGTACAATGCTAGTTGTGTATACCAAAATGGACAAGTTCGCCGGGAGCACCAAACCCACCCTGATCCGATGAGCACCTTCTACGTAAGCTGAACCACTCTCGTTCAGACTTGCACTTTTGCAAACTTGCGCTGCCTAAGTAACTACTCCGTCATTGTGACGTTCACGTGACTTTTGGCGATGAATCCCGTCATTCGCCTGGTCAACAATTTTTACTCGTCTCCACATGTGACCTTCGTGCGTTCACCCGACTCGTCCCGATTAGGTTGAATACGGCATGTTAACCGACAAACACCAGAACAATCGGTGATCAACTGGAATAATAAAGACAGACTGGTGAGTCACGATTCCACTTCAGGAAGTTGAATGGATGACACGAATAGTTCCACAGTGCCTGCAAGTGCTACTAGCTGGACAGCTGGAAGGAGTCAACTGGTCGTCTGTTGTTAACGTTAAAAGAACATTCAGTCCGGATCGGGAAACGTGAACGAAAGAAGGTCATGTGCATTAACGAGTGAGAAGTGGTGTCTAATGAGACGGCCCTAACAATACCAAACTGCTTTATTGATTTTAAGGGCGTGGTTACCCAACCTATACACGTCCGTGAAAACGCAACAGTTCTGAGCAACTTCAATGTTCTTTAAACTGAACGTGTTTGTCTGGTTGATGCGTACTGATTACTGAAAACGATTCTGTCCAAATTTGATTCGAAAGCATACGTGTAGGGTCAAATTTTTGCCGGGCACACCCCGTAATCACAAAACGGTTGAATGCCATAAGTGATTGATCACTGATATTACTGTCAATGTTCAGCCAGGGTGGTATTGTCAGCCCACATGTTGTCATGCGCTGGGATACCCACACAATTAATACTCAAATTCTTTGTATTTCATTGTGCCCATAGTGTTGGTGGTAGCAAAGCTCAGTTAATGTAGTTCAGCTGATGTTGTGTCATGCAGAAAGGAATGGAGAATTGATTCTTTAAAAATACAGTATTACGTTTTTGTTAGGAAACAAAGTGTTCTTGGATAATACATTTCGAGACGTACGACGTTGTACGTACATCCCTTACAAAGCCAAGACATTCGTTTGGTATCTGATTGGCTACTTGACCATGATTGGTTGAACCCTAATGCGTTCACTGCTTCAATGTCCTATGTGTGTACGTCTGCTGGACCGATTGAGTACATGCTAGTTTATGCTCGTCAACCAAACTAAAGCTTCTTCCAAATCGTCTGGGCACTGAAGGGCAGAGACAGTTTGACATCCATTATCTGCACCATAAAACCACCTTGGAGAAGGCTTTAAACACTACTGATAAGCTACTAGGGACCGTTACCAACATATACGTCCTCAGGTTTACTTCGTCCCGACCTATAAGAACCATCCGAACGTGTAAGTACTCTAAAATATTTAATAACTAACTTGAGGATTGCATGCTCATACAACAGTTTATCTTTGGGGTACGAAATGAAAGAACTCGTGAATATCTATTGACCGTGGACCGAGAAGGCCCGTGAAATGTCTCGTCTCACAGAGCAAGTCCGATCACAATGTGAATTGTTCTCGAAGTTGCAATGATCAAAAATTTGAAGCCGTCAGCTACCTTCCAACCTCCTGGTAAATGTTCTCGTTATGGATCAACAAGATGTCGAACGAATGAATTCCATATGGTGGCTGCTGTTGATGACTTGGAAATCCATGCGCAACTGGACGATGAGCTCCGAAAATTGAAACAAGACCTTTCTACCAGATGACCTGATGTCAATCGAGACTCTTGTCACTGATTGCGTCCCTTGTCAACATGCTGATAATTCAATCAAATCTATAGTTGTCCCTGTGCAGCCAGTGGAATATCCTATATACTCCCGTGGGCAAAGCTGGCTATTGACACTATGGGACCTTTTACAATAGCTCCTTCCAACAAACGTAGCATACTGGTCGCCAATTACTACTACAGTAAGTGGCCTGAGGCACACATTTGTGGAGATGTAACGTCAACCATGGTAGTTCATTGGATGAAACACCTTATTGCCTGCTCCGGGATTACTGAGCAGATTGTCACCGATGATGAATCTCAGTTTTTCAGTTGAGTTTGAAGAATTTTCACGTCGGCAGCGAATAAAACAATCGTGGACTATTCCTCACAATCCCTCCGGTAGTGATGAGTTGCTCTTTTTGAAGCAGTGTATACGGGTATTACAGTTATAAGGGGAAACGTGGGAGAATTCTGTACTTCAAGCGTTATTCACTTATCGCACCGGCCACCATAGAGTGATCGGAAAAACGCCTGCTGAACTTATGTTCGAGAGAGCTCTACGTACGAAACTTAACGCAGCTCACCAACCTGCAAATGAAGACAAACATACCGAGTTGCTTCGGAGAGAGACTTACCAAAAGTCCTATGCCAAGTCAGCAACAACTCTGGCACCTGGAACATTTGTCCGTCTGAAGAATCAGTCACACAACAAAGGGCAAACAAGCTTTTCATGTCCAGTCTCCATAAAGCGTACCCTCGGACCCGGTACATACGAGTTGGATAACAACAAGAAAGTCAATCAGCGTCAATTATTTACTGGACGATTAACCTGGGCAGTCACTTTATATTCACGCATGAGTCAACCCGTTGCAAACCCTTCAAATCCTCGCCGTTCATCAGGGGTTCCGAAATAGGTCGACCGTTTTATCTACGCCTAATTCGAAGCTGACCGAAAAGGAGTGATGCTGTATGTGTGTGTGCAACCTTTACAAAACCAAAAGGTTCACCTCGTAGCCGATTGGCTACTAACGCTCGCGCGACACATCGCGACTATGATTGGTTTAATTCTAACTCGTCCACTGATTTAATATCCTTTGTGTACGCCTACTAGGCAGATTGCATACATGCTTGTTTACGCCTATTACCTCTGTCTTGCGTTCTAATTTACGATACAACAATGACAAATTCAAATTTCTCCGTGGTCGTAGTCGACCTAAAATAACCGTTATCACGAAAGTCAACTGCTTTCTGAAGGCAATAAGATGGATTGTCCTTCCTTTCGACCCCACTCTGGGTTAGCCTAATGAACTTTTGCTACCACGAAACACGTTACAATGGTGCCTAAAGGCCAGGGTATTTGATCCGGCAGTCTCGTACAGAGAAGAACAAAACGGACTGGGTGACAACGCACTGTACTCAACGTGGAATTACTTGAAATCGAGTTATCTAGAGAGAAGAATCGAGTTTCGCTATGTCATCATGAAGAAAGACTTTGTGGACGCTAATCTGTCAGGCATCTCCGACACAATTCACACGCACGCACACACACACACACACGTCCGTAGCACAGTATGACTGTTGCTGTGTAGGGTGTGTCATTTTGTGCATGCACGAGCGGTCATTTCTATTCTTAAGCCATGTTTGTTTTGTGGTATGGAAATCCACTGGAGGTGTGATTGCGTAGACGTCAACTTTGAATAAAACTAGAGTGTAAAGTTTGTAGAAGAGCAGCTTCTGTTCGCAATATTATTGTCTATGTAACCTGAAACACGTTAGAATATAAACGACATACCCGATTATTTAAAAATGAAACATGAACTTCTCCGACTTGTGTTCCTCGCGCTTCAGACAGACGGACACACTGAATGACTGGTCCGTATCTGGTTCCACACTGTCACAATAGGCTGTGATGGAGTTGTCATTGCCAGTTGTCAGAATATCACGTTTCGGTAGTTGCATCTCAGACATCTTTATCAAACACGTGTATGTGTACCTCTCACGATTGTTTATTTAGTGAAGCTGCATTGAACTTCATGCGAAGAAACGATCGGAAACCCGCAGTGAATTGCTTACATACAATGATGCCCGTGGATTCAGCTGGTGTTTGTCTTCAAATTCCGTTTGCTAGCAACGAGGTCGCTAGTTGGACGAGCACGGTTCACACTTGTTCGACTACGTGCGAGTTATTTTACATATAGTAGTAAGCTGATGTTAGAGTCTTGGGGCATAAGCACCGGCTTGGAGTAATTGTTGTATGGTGTAAGTGCAAAACGGCAGATACCATCACAACCCGTTCATTGTAACGAGCAATCTAAGCGCGAGCAAACAAAGCCTCAAAGTGAGAGCGTGAGCCTGCATACGATCGATTTGCGTAAGCGAGCACAGGAATGATCAATAGGACAAGACGGACACACACAGGTGAGACACGCGTGCGCACGCGAAATCATCCATCCAGACAGTCAACACGCTGTGGAGAAATCACGTAAATCACACAAATGTTCCTCATAACTCTTTTTCATTGCTGTCTTTTCTTTCTTATAGGCAAAAGAGGTAAGTTCGTGTGTGCTTTGGAATAATGCTCAGAATTTCCATGATCCCATTATTTTTTTCCTTAACGCTGTAGGTTAAGTTGTGTGTTTTAATCTACTGCCATTAGTCGCTAACGCAAATTTAGCGAACTTGATATAAACCGCAAATATGCACAAGTGAACAAGCCAACCCAAACAATTTCAGTCTTTCATATCCTAATTAGGCAATCAACTGTTTTTAAAGAGTGTGAATTACGTCAACGTCTTGCGTGCACATAAGGCTGGCTGTGATTATCCTCTTCACATTTTTACACTATTCGCTAGCAGTTTCAAGTTACTATTCCGTCACAATGTCATCAACGATTTACCCGCGTCAACTAAGTGACCAGAGAGACCTTTGTGAGTGTTCTAGCCAACATTTCGTTATCAGACACAGTCGTCGTTGGCAATCCAGAAATTTACTTAGCCACACAGTAACGCAAGCACAGATCCGATCTATTTATGCAAACATCAGTGTTCTTACGTTCTAACTAGGGACAAAGTGGTCGGTCGCATGTTAATCACTGTGATGGGGAAGCCAGGCTTGGCTGTTGAGATGTGGAATTACTCGCACCATCTTTCAACTGATTAGATAAAGATGCTACTGGAATTGCTACAGAAGAACCTAACGGTACAGACGGTAAAACGTGCTCAGCTTTATTGACACTGTCCGGTCGTTGAATGTGGAAGACTACAAAGTAGTTCTCCTGGGTGTGTGTCGTCTGAGGACGAACATGTTACCTGTAGAAACTGTCGTTTCTCTCTACGGATATATTCAATCTGACGGTTTAAATGTTGTTACTGGAGAACACACGTGACCAGTTATCATCAGATGGAACACAAAATTGTCAAGTTCTAGACCGATAAGAAAAAGCACCTCTGTGAAGGTGATGTTATTCCGGGGCCACTTTTGGACCAACTGTTGACAACTATTTACATGGCAGTGCTGTGAAAAAAGCTACTAAGCATGGTATTTTCCACACACACACACACACACGCGTCGACGATGTGGGTTTAAACAGCCTGGTTACTTTGAGGAACACTGCACATACCAGCCCCAATGTCATACTCGATATCGGGAAAGATGGGCAGGTTTCTCCCATGATGTGATTATGATCTGTCATGTAGGCGGCTCAGTTCTGAGAGCTATTCAAAGGAAAGGGACTTGGTATTACTAGCATCAGCATTTCCTCAGATAATCTACTCAGCGTGCGCAGAGATGGAGACACGTACTAAAGACACGGTTGAGGCTTAGGTGATATTATCATGATAGGGGTTTTTAGAGAGCGCCATCTGAAAAAATGTGCTCATAAGCACAAGGAGGTGACAGAACGGAAAGTGGGAATTCCATCAATGGCGCGGAAAATGACTTCTAATGCGTTAGACTTCAACGGCAGTGCCACGACTGGACTGTTACTTGTGAGCAAGTATTGCACACTAATAAATCTCATTCCTCTCTGTTCCGGCCTGCAAATTGAGGTTGCCGCCTAGGTACTCAATGTACAGTACTCCACGAGGACGTTGAGCAACGTGTAGCGATAAACAAATGATGCGAAATATTCAAAACAAGATTGGATCGTAATGCCAGTGTACTACTGAACAGATCAGCAAAGTGAATAATTAGACAGCCTCAACAGTTTCGATGGATAGATCGTTTTCGGGGAATGAGTCACAATTTGGTGCCAAACAAGCTGAAAATAAATTATAATTACATAATAAGACATTCATACCCAAAAGAGCTCTTCCAAGCAGTCAACAGGTTTAAAAACAATGGGGGCAATCCGAGCTCCAAAAAGATGGGCGCACGCACCACTCAAGCAAAGTACAGTAACAGGTAACTGCCTATTCGCACAACCTTCAAATTGACGCGATAAAACAGAATCGTCCAGCTCAAGGTCTAATTAACGTTCGGAAACAAGGGAGGTTGAATGTACAGGGATAAACACTTGGGAGGAGAGAGTTGGGTCGGATTTTCATATTATATCACTTCAAAAGTTGATACACTCAATCCTCCTTCACTCGCTGCTGTGTAGAAGTTTACGTGAGTTGAAAAACCACGAACCGTTGTTTGAGAATGCTTGAACACCAGTCCAAATGACTGGCTAAAGATTATGCAAGTTTGGCGAACCCGACTGTCTCAGGGTGCCGGATTTCGCCAGACCTGACTTTCCAAGCCATTTCCGCCTGCTATTTCATCAGCCCAAAAGAGTCACATCCCACACTAAGAACACCAAGAAATGTTAGGTCAGCTGAGGTGTGGTTGGATCTTATGGTTACTGCGACCACTGTTGACAAACTGACCCTGAAGGCCATTGAAGGATGCTAATTATCTTCCTGTCCAACATCGTTTCTCTTAATTACCTCACCAGAAACTCTTAGTTTTGATGTAATAGTAAACGTTTTGGTGTAAAGTGTCATGTAGAAAGAGGAACACAGGTGTATATAGACCGGATTTTGGATGAACTGGTATCAGTGCCACGAACAGCATGCCCGTACTCGTTCATCACTATTGTAGCTGAGGTACGAAGCCACAGAAATAGCTTAGAAGGTGAACATTCAAACATCGGTCATAAGAAATTCACCAGCTGTTCTCGGATGTAAGCTGTCTCGGCAGGACTCCTCAAGCGACTAATGCCACACTACACCAGTGTAATCGCCAAGGCATGAAGTGTACTAGAACGACGGATGGTCAAAAACAGACTGTTCGCCACGCCTCCTACCGTGAGGAGAATGTTTTGACTGGCAACATCTCAGAATACCTCCACCCTCAAATATTTGCAGTAAAACAGAACAAACAATCCGTTTGTGTTACGGGCTTGCTTCTACTTCAAACATAGTTACCACTATTTCACTATTTTTTACAGGTCTTGAAGGTATGTTTTGAAGCACTATGAGCTTAACTTTAATTATAGAAACCATTTTTCTCTAATCGGTTTGAGTGTTTGCTACTTTCGCAACTGACATTTAAACTATTGTGCATTCCATGTTTTTGCATCAGTGATTGACTGGAAGATAAAAATGATGTAAACGTCCATGACAATAGAATGATTGTACACATTAGGCATCATTTATAATGCGTCCACACTTGAGTATGTTAGTCAACCGGCGCCTCTAGCAAGGGAACACTAGATTGGAATTCTTCTCTTGTTAGATCTTATAGATGATGCGTGCATTTGCCGTCACCGAGATTTCATCTATGGCCATGAGTAAACCGTGATAATCACTGCACAAATTAACTCAGACTAAGTAGTGAATAGGGACAGATGTATATAGGGTGGCGGGTTTCACAAGGAAATCGCGTGCATATGTGTAAACGGAACATCATATGTATTTGATATCCACCGTTCAGTGAAGATCACTCAACACCTGTTTGGCCTTGTGATGGGTCACCAGTAGTACTCTTCATGATTAAATCACGGATTCCAGTTCAAACTTTGAAGACAAACCTGCTTTCCATTGCGACGATGGCTTTGCATTAGGCTTGTCAAGATTATCAAATCTAATCGTACCGCGCTCAGTTTTGAGTAGCCATTCAGTTGGCCGATCCTTTGGAGAGGACGCGAAATAACTGTTGTGTAGGCTGCAGACGACAACACCATGCGGTGGTCAACAGAGATGCACAAAAAGGACGTAGCCAAACTGCAAACCCCTGATTACTGTAAGTATACACCCCTACTGGTAAGGTGCATCATCAATGAAACGTGATGGCTTTCGCCAAGGGAGCCTGGCAAAAACGTCCGTGGGGATGCGAACCTTGTGAAGAGTTGTGGACAGCGTTAAGTTTGTACTGATCAGTTTTTGGAGAAAGAACACTAAGTAGATTTTCTAATTCAACGGAGAATAAATTAAGGATTGATCCCAGGACAATAGAGTAACTGGGACAGTTAATCTGATTTGTTTAACATGGGATGAACATTTCAAATATCTTGATGTTTCTAATAAGATGTAACCATTATTCAAACCGTTGAACCCAACATTTCTAATGCCCGCCTTCACTTGAATTATATTTCTCTTGCAGGCATTGTTGGTGGTAGGTTGAGGTTCAAACAACTATTTGGTTTACTGCAAACAACGTTTTTTAGGCGTAGTGTTGCATTAGATGACACGTGAGGTGATGTAAACAGAACTAAGAATGTTCGGTGACATATTGTATAATTCGAAGTGTCTGTGTCAGAGATAGTAAACCAACCACCGCATTGTTATCTAACACCGATTTCCTCGAACAGCTGGCAAACTGAGAAGCTTAGGTCAATTTTCGATATCAGTGAAGCTCTGGTTGAAATATTTAAACAAATATTTAAGCAAATTCATGGTAGTCATCATGTAAGCAATTAATTAGTGAGCGCGATCCAAGTGCAATGCAAAACATGACTGTGGGCAAACCAGATAGAAACGAATGATAGACATACATTTCCGTTGTACGCGGAGCTCACATGTGGTGAATTGTATTCCTTCTTATGTAACGATAAACATGAACCTACATGAGAAATATGCGTGGTTTACTCAGTATTTCCGAGGCTCATATCAGACAGGTATGACATCACATATTAGTGATTATGACGCACATCGTGTGATCACACTCGACTACAATATGCAGGTGTTGCATATGATACGACACAATTTTTCGATCATAGTCGATAGTGTACTAGCGTGATTTAAAATAAAGTTGTCTCCAGCGCACCTGCAAATTTAAACAATGTGTAGCTAAAGGGTCATGATTTGGTGGGTTACAACCACATGTGGACCGTCAAATTACAAGACCTTCAGTAGCTCACGGTAAAAGATTCCAACAGAACGGCGTCCAGTGTGTTGTCACTCACCATCTGATTTTATATCTGTTTTGTGTGACTAGTGCATTCCGAGTTCAAGTGGGAAAGACAGTGAAACTAAGAAACACATTCGAGCATATATTTGATTTTCGCATTATATAGTATTCATATACTGTCGTGAATAGTCGCCTAGACAACGCGTGCCACACAGACATCCTCAAAATGGGACGTGATTAACACCAGAACTTCACGCTGAAATTATCGAGTACTGTGAGCAGAATTTTTGAATACAAACTTCGAAACTTTAAAATATTCTACGTTCTACTATAGCTCTCGCTGGAGGTGAGTTTCAAATACCTATGGTGTATCGCTGTTCTAACCATAGCGGATCATTAGAATTTTCCAATCCATCGAAAGTTAATTCCCATGAGATATTTAAGGCGATATCAACCGAACCCATTGAACAAAAACACCTCACAGTGCATAGCAGTGACATGTCCAGCATATACAGTTTCTGATGACTCTGGATAACTGAAAACCAAACACCGATTATCAATTTAGCCTGAAATTCAACGAAAAATCCGTGATGGTTGTGCTGAAGTATGCAAACAGTATCGTCCAGAAATTCATCGTCATTACACAGGTGCTCGTAATTTCACTTTGACGGAGAAGCTTCTAACCTGGCACATGCAG
Source organism: Paragonimus westermani (assembly GCA_008508345.1). Classification (NCBI taxonomy): domain Eukaryota; kingdom Metazoa; phylum Platyhelminthes; class Trematoda; order Plagiorchiida; family Troglotrematidae; genus Paragonimus; species Paragonimus westermani. The sequence continues at coordinate 35,060 of QNGE01000942.1, read as the reverse complement.
AGAGCCGTACGTTTGAGAGAGTACACAGTGTACAGCAATTAATGTCAAACATCGAGGTGAGGGGAACAAGCTAATACTCTTCTATGACTATCGTCATTGTATTGCAGTGTCCGTCACAACACAAACACGCACGGCCTGTTCGGACGGCGGTGAAAACTAGTCAATCACCACATATCTCAGATGGACAAAAATGAATGAAAGCGGAATTACACCTAACCGGTTAATCGCTATTAATGAACACGCGTGAATTTGAATTCAAACACCACCGCGTGCACACTTGGAAGAGGAAAGCAGTAGTAAATTGGTTTGGTGCGAAATGTAACGCAAGCGGAAAGCAGTCTAATCATATAGGAATGAGAACAGTTCACGTGAACCAAGTGAAATGCACTGCTGTCATGCTCAACTGAACAGTGTCCATTGAGCATTCGAACGATCGAATGACATGAACAGTATTCGACAGTACACGCGGAAAGTTACAATGGAAATGCTGGCTGAAACCCACATTCGAACACCAGTGAACAATTAGTGTCTCGTTCGTAAGCATGCCCACATTCAAAATTTCATGCTAACCAATTGTGTGATAGATATGCATTCATAATCCAGCATGGGACATGACGAGTTTGACACATATATGAAGATTCGGATATTCACAAATGTTGAGTGTGAACTGTTTGGCATCGAAAGCCTACGTACATGCGATCATCGGATGATGGACTATGTGAACTGCGAGCCCGGGGAGTGGTGCCAGTTTTCTACTCGTGACTGACTGCANGCCAGTTTTCTATTCGTGACTGACTGCATTCTGCTCCGTCGCAACTAGAGCTGGTCATGTGTCAGTCAATATGGTCGAATTCAAATGGTTAATTTTCTTTCGGGAACATAAACACTAAACATTAAACTTCCGTACCCATTTCTCTCCCTCCTCATCCCAATCAACATCGCTGTGCTTAAAAAAACTGCAGCTTCCGCAGGTGAGTGAAAATAATGTCTCACATTCAATCTGAATTATTTGAACCAATCGTACCGCTGGGTTCACATTAGCCAGTGCGATTTACTGGCGCACTCTGCTACCCACCACTTCAAATTAGTTGCTCAATTTCACCGCCATCCCATCTGACCAACACAAGTGCTCGGCCATTACACTTTCACATCGATTGTCTGCGTCTGTCGTCCCACGTGTCTCTAAATCTTGCACCTCCATTTTGCGATTTGAAGTTTGCGTTCCCTGATGTCTGATTGTGATCGTCCTAGTCGTTGACAGTTGACATTTCACTGAGAGAGCGTCTTTGGCAATGGTGTAGTGTGAGTAGCACTATTGGGCACTGGCCAAACATGCTACAGTCTATGCTACCTAAGAAACGGCGGATGGACACAGGCGGACTGTCCACACGATAGGTTGTATTATGGGACGATAAATGAGCGAAATTCAACAGGATGATCTTTGTCCGTCCGAATCCGTCTGACTGCCTCAGTGCATTGTCGGA
>QNGE01000942.1:19625-33375 GCA_008508345.1 Paragonimus westermani | reverse complement strand
TGGACGGGATGGAAGCCATGTTGATGCTGAACCAGCTCCGTTGGCTCGGTCACGTCCGTCGGATGGGCGATGACCGTATCCCGAAGCAGTTACTGTACGGACAAGTGAAGTCAGGTAAGCGAAATCCCGGTGGCCAGAAGCGGAGGTACCAGGATGTTGTGCAGGTAAGTCTTTCACGTTGTAACAATGATTACAGATGTTAGGAAGATTTGGCGTTGAACCGGACGGCTTGGAGGAATGCGGTACGGGTGGGCGTCCGAAGGTACAACGAGCAGTTGTTGCGCGGTCGCGAGCGGACGCGTGTGCTACGCAAGGGAACCATCGGTGCCATAAATCGCGGTGACGTGACTATATGGCGTTGCGATGTGTGCGGCCGCGAATGCGCTGGCCGTTTGGGGCTAGTAGGTCACCAGCGTACTCATAGTACCCCGTCGGCGAAGACGTGATGAGTACGTTAGGCTGCGGTCAAGTATGTCATATCAGTATATCCATTATACTTCTGCTAATGACTGCATCGGCTAACATCGTGGTCATTGACAATTATTCCGCTCTTCTTTTCAGAAACTTGAGTGTCTGTGGTCTTCTATCCATTAATTTCCTAGGCATTCTTGGTGCATTGTACGCTGAATGGTCTGCCTGGCTTTTCATAGTTCAGTGAGAAAGTTGCTTTTCATCCCCATCTTCTTAAGGTTGCACTAAACTGCACTCCCATACTGAAACGACTCTCGTGTTACACTTCAGAAATCTTTATTCGTAGTCTAGATCTCGTCAATGCAGCCAAACTTTGTTTAGTATCCGAGAGATAAGGGTTTCGCATCCTTATGAGCTAATCAAGTAGCTAACCAGCATAGGACGGCTAAACACAAAAGCCACACGGGAAAACATTCCGATCTTATTCATTCGGTTTCAAACAGGACAGGTGGTGTGTTGAAGAAACTGAAATTGGTCCAGCGCAAGGGAATTAAAGTGATGGGTAAGCGCGGCCGTCCGATGAATTCGGTCACTACGACAGGCCAATCAAAATCGGATCACGCCAACGGTGTCGAGAGTAGACAGTTCACTGAGAGAGCGTCTTTGGCAATGGTGTAGTGTGAGTAGCACTATTGGGCACTGGCCAAACATGCTACAGTCTATGCTACCTAAGAAACGGCGGATGGACACAGGCGGACTGTCCACACGACAGGATGTATTATGGGACGATAAATGAGCGAAATTCAACAGGATGATCTATGTCCGTCAGAATCCGTCTGACTGCCTCAGTGCATTGTCGGACGGTGCGGCCTGAGGTTGGCCACCCACGTGGTCCATCGTTTTGTTCGGGAGTGCGACCTACCGAAACATGATCTGTTTGTGCATGCCCCATTCACTCCACGTGACAACTCAGTCGCGTGCGCCAAAGGCCTGCCTCACCAAACCATTCAAACTGTTCCACGAATTTATTCGAATAAATGGCCACTGGTTGCGATAGCATACGCTCCCAACTTGTGTGTTGCTGCCTCACTAACACGTCCCCACACAGTTACAATTGCAACTCCCTTGAAGATGTGAACCATTGTGACATCGGTCTAAGCCACTCATATAAGACGTGACCGTGACTGCCGAGTTCGGGCTAGAACTCTCGTTCTCTGGTTATGCAACGGCGCATTTCTGGACGATTTAGACGTGGGTCACGTCTGCGATACGGCCCTCCCTGGATGAGATCATATTGTGTGTTTCACTCACACAGCCCATATACAATAAGACCTCACGTGCTCGCCTCTGGAGAGACCGCGAGTCGTCCCAGTGGTCCGGGGAAACAGGGTTGTTCATTTGTGACGTGTGTGAGCTATAAAATGTCCAGATCCACGTGATCTGCATTGCTGTCATGCTCAACTGAACAGTGTCCATTGAGCATTCGAACGATCGAATCACATGAACAGTATTCGACGGTACACGCGGAAAGTTACAATTGAAAAGCTGGCTGAAACCCACATTCGAACACCAGTGAACAATTAGTGTCTCGTTCGTAAGCATGCCCACATTCAAAATTTCATGCTAACCAATTGTGTGATAGATATGCATTCATAATCGAGCATGGGACATGACGAGTTTGACACATATATGAAGATTCGGATATTCACAAATGTTGAGTGTAAACTGTTTGGCATCGAAAGCCTACGTACATGCGATCATCGGATGATGGACTATGTGAACTGCGAGCCCGGGGAGTGGTGCCAGTTTTCTACTCGTGACTGACTGCATTCTGCTCCGTCGCAACTAGAGCTGGTCGTGTGTCAGTCAATATGGTCTAATTCAAATGGCTAATTTTCTTTCGGGACTATAAACACTAAACATTAAACTCCCGTTCCCTCTTCTCTCTCTCCCCATCCCAATCAACATCGCTGAACATGTTACCTACATATCAGTTGCACGTGAGTACATATATTGAAACACATCCAAACTAGACTGTTTGCAACAACCATACCCCTGGGTTCACATTAGCCAGTGCGATTTACTGGCGCACTCTGCTACCCACAACCTCAAATTAGTTGCTCAATTTCACCGCCATCCCATCTGACCAACACAAGTGCTCGGCCATTACACTTTCACATCGATTGTCTGCGTCTGTCGTCCCACGTGTCTCTAAATCTTGCACCTCCATTTTGTCGATTTGAAGTTTGCGTTCCCTGATGTCTGATTGTGATCGTCCTAGTCGTTGACAGTTGACATTTCACTGAGAGAGCGTCTTTGGCAATGGTGTAGTGTGAGTAGCACTATTGGGCACTGGCCAAACATGCTACAGTCTATGCTACCTAAGAAACGGCGGATGGACACAGGCGGACTGTCCACACGATAGGTTGTATTATGGGACGATAAATGAGCGAAATTCAACAGGATGATCTTTGTCCGTCCGAATCCGTCTGACTGCCTCAGTGCATTGTCGGATGGCGGGGCCTGAGGTTGGCCACCCACGTGGTCCATCGTTTTGTTCGGGAGTGCGACCTACCGAAACATGATCTGTTTGTGCATGCCCCATTCACTCCACGTGACAACTCAGTCGCGTGCGCCAAAGGCCTGCCTCACCAAACCATTCAAACTGTTCCACGAATTTATTCGAATAAATGGCCACTGGTTGCGATAGCATACGCTCCCAACTTGTGTGTTGCTGCCTCACTAACACGTCCCCACACAGTTACAATTGCAACTCCCTTGAAGATGTGAACCATTGTGACATCGGTCTAAGCCACTCATATAAGACGTGACCGTGACTGCCGAGTTCGGGCTAGAACTCTCGTTCTCTGGTTATGCAACGGCGCATTTCTGGACGATTTAGACGTGGGTCACGTCTGCGATACGGCCCTCCCTGGATGAGATCATATTGTGTGTTTCACTCACACAGCCCATATACAATAAGACCTCACGTGCTCGCCTCTGGAGAGACCGCGAGTCGTCCCAGTGGTCCGGGGAAACAGGGTTGTTCATTTGTGACGTGTGTGAGCTATAAAATGTCCAGATCCACGTGATCTGCATTGCTGTCATGCTCAACTGAACAGTGTCCATTGAGCATTCGAACGATCGAATCACATGAACAGTATTCGACGGTACACGCGGAAAGTTACAATTGAAAAGCTGGCTGAAACCCACATTCGAACACCAGTGAACAATTAGTGTCTCGTTCGTAAGCATGCCCACATTCAAAATTTCATGCTAACCAATTGTGTGATAGATATGCATTCATAATCGAGCATGGGACATGACGAGTTTGACACATATATGAAGATTCGGATATTCACAAATGTTGAGTGTAAACTGTTTGGCATCGAAAGCCTACGTACATGCGATCATCGGATGATGGACTATGTGAACTGCGAGCCCGGGGATTGGTGCCAGTTTTCTATTCCTGACTGACTGCATTCTGCTCCGTCGCAACTAGAGCTGGTCATGTGTCAGTCAATATGGTCTAGTTCACATGGCTAATTTTCTTTCGGGAACATAAACACTAAACATTAAACTCCCGTTCCCTCTTCTCTCTCTCCCCATCCCAATCAACATCGCTGAACATGTTACCTACATATCAGTTGCACGTGAGTACATATATTCAAACACATCCAAACTAGACTGTTTGCACCAACCATACCCCTGGGTTCACATTAGCCAGTGCGATTTACTGGCGCACTCTGCTACTCACCACCTCAAATTAGTTGCTCAATTTCACCGCCATCCCATCTGACCAACACAAGTGCTCGGCCATTACACTTTCACATCGATTGTCTGCGTCTGTCGTCCCACGTGTCTCTAAATCTTGCACCTCCATTTTGTCGATTTGAAGTTTGCGTTCCCTGATGTCTGATTGTCATCGTCCTAGTCGTTGACAGTTGACATTTCACTGAGAGAGCGTCTTTGGCAATGGCGTAGTGTGAGTAGCACTATTGGGCACTGGCCAAACATGCTACAGTCTATGCTACCTAAGAAACGGCGGATGGACACAGGCGGACTGTCCACACGATAGGTTGTATTATGGGACGATAAATGAGCGAAATTCAACAGGATGATCTATGTCCGTCCGAATCCGTCTGACTGCCTCAGTGCATTGTCGGATGGTGGGGCCTGAGGTTGGCCACCCACGTGGTCCATCGTTTTGTTCGGGAGTGCGACCTACCGAAACATGATCTGTTTGTGCATGCCCCATTCACTCCACGTGACAACTCAGTCGCGTGCGCCAAAGGCCTGCCTCACCAAACCATTCAAACTGTTCCACGAATTTATTCGAATAAATGGCCACTGGTTGCGATAGCATACGCTCCCAACTTGTGTGTTGCTGCCTCACTAACACGTCCCCACACAGTTACAATTGCAACTCCCTTGAAGATGTGAACCATTGTGACATCGGTCTAAGCCACTCATATAAGACGTGACCGTGACTGCCGAGTTCGGGCTAGAACTCTCGTTCTCTGGTTATGCAACGGCGCATTTCTGGACGATTTAGACGTGGGTCACGTCTGCGATACGGCCCTCCCTGGATGAGATCATATTGTGTGTTTCACTCACACAGCCCATATACAATAAGACCTCACGTGCTCGCCTCTGGAGAGACCGCGAGTCGTCCCAGTGGTCCGGGGAAACAGGGTTGTTCATTTGTGACGTGTGTGAGCTATAAAATGTCCAGATCCACGTGATCTGCATTACTGTCATGCTCAACTGAACAGTGTCCATTGAGCATTCGAACGATCGAATCACATGAACAGTATTCGACAGTACACGCGGAAAGTTACAATGGAAATGCTGGCTGAAACCCACATTCGAACACCAGTGAACAATTAGTGTCTCGTTCGTAAGCATGTCCACATTCAAAATTTCATGCTAACCAATTGTGTGAGAGATATGCATTCATAATCGAGCATGGGACATGACGAGTTTGACACATATATGAAGATTCGGATATTCACAAATGTTGAGTGTAAACTGTTTGGCATCGAAAGCCTACGTACATGCGATCATCGGATGATGGACTATGTGAACTGCGAACCCGGGGAGTGGTGCCAGTTTTCTACTCGTGACTGACTGCATTCTGCTCCGTCGCAACTAGAGCTGGTCATGTGTCAGTCAATATGGTCTAATTCACATGGGTAATTTTCTTTCGGGAACATAACCATCAAACATTGCATTTCCGTTCACATTTTTGTATACTGTCATACCAAATAACCCCCTTGTATATGTTCCACTCACAGGCGCCGCACGTAAGTGAAAATACATAAATCTATCAAACCTAGAATGTTTTCACCAACGGAACCGCAGGGTTCACATTAGCCAGTGGGATTAACTGGCGCACTCTGCTACTCACCACCTCAAATTAGTTGCTCAATTTCACCGCCATCCCATCTGACCAACACAAGTGCTCGGCCATTACACTTTCACATCGATTGTCTGCGTCTGTCGTCCCACGTGTCTCTAAACCTTGCACCTCCATTTTGTCGATTTGAAGTTTGCGTTCCCTGATGTCTGATTGTGATCGTCCTAGTCGTTGACAGTTGACATTTCACTGAGAGAGCGTCTTTGGCAATGGTGTAGTGTGAGTAGCACTATTGGGCACTGGCCAAACATGCTACAGTCTATGCTACCTAAGAAACGGCGGATGGACACAGGCGGACTGTCCACACGACAGGATGTATTATGGGACGATAAATGAGCGAAATTCAACAGGATGATCTATGTCCGTCAGAATCCGTCTGACTGCCTCAGTGCATTGTCGGACGGTGCGGCCTGAGGTTGGCCACCCACGTGGTCCATCGTTTTGTTCGGGAGTGCGACCTACCGAAACATGATCTGTTTGTGCATGCCCCATTCACTCCACGTGACAACTCAGTCGCGTGCGCCAAAGGCCTGCCTCACCAAACCATTCAAACTGTTCCACGAATTTATTCGAATAAATGGCCACTGGTTGCGATAGCATACGCTCCCAACTTGTGTGTTGCTGCCTCACTAACACGTCCCCACACAGTTACAATTGCAACTCCCTTGAAGATGTGAACCATTGTGACATCGGTCTAAGCCACTCATATAAGACGTGACCGTGACTGCCGAGTTCGGGCTAGAACTCTCGTTCTCTGGTTATGCAACGGCGCATTTCTGGACGATTTAGACGTGGGTCACGTCTGCGATACGGCCCTCCCTGGATGAGATCATATTGTGTGTTTCACTCACACAGCCCATATACAATAAGACCTCACGTGCTCGCCTCTGGAGAGACCGCGAGTCGTCCCAGTGGTCCGGGGAAACAGGGTTGTTCGTTAGTGACGTGTGTGAGCAAAGCATTCTGGGCATTTGCATGATCAATCTGGTTCGGAATGCAGTTTTTGAAGACAACTTCTTCTTGAGTTGAGCGATGCGTCTGTCACATTTTTTGTTGCGGCTATTTCCCCATATTCTTCATACACTTTCTATAATCTTCATGTTCTCAGGTTAACTGCAAAAATGTGAGTCAACTCTATGCACGTCAACGTACTATGCGGTTCCATGGGTGGTTTTCGAACATAGTCATCTCAGCGATTCTAACACTAATGTTGGTTCCAGGTTCGTGCTACCCACAGAAATGAAACCTCCGATCCCCGTGACAGTTCGTACTTTAAGGAGTCGTTTGTCCAGACTCGGTTCAGGACCAGACGCGCAGCCTATCACATGCGGACTACGTGCGCTCAACCGTTGCACCAACTGCTCCACACAACATGGGGTCAACACTAGATTACCACCGATTGAGGTGGCCAACACAGTTTCGTTCACACTATCATTATCAAAAAGATATGTCCCACAGTGCTTAAACAGATATGATTAGAACGTCCTTGCAGTCTCCTGTCGAACGGTGTGAATAGTATATTTGACAAACAGTTTCTACTTCACGCAGGCGTAAAAATTTGGCGTATTTCTATCAACCCGATGTAGGTTTCGTCGATTTCGTTGAACACGACCACCAATATAGCACAACGTATTGTGAGATGTTTCAAACCAAGAGGTTTAAGTGGCCTAGTCAACCAGATGACAACCACTAGAAAACTATGTCGATAGCTGTTGGGGTTGTCACACCCACACAAAAACACTGTCCACTAACTGGAATGAGCATTTACCGTTTTCTTCTGTAAAGCCGAATTGCTTTGATGTACCAACAATTTTTCTACCTCTGGCGCCGACTCACATACTGGACACTAGTTCGCTTGTTTTTTTNCTGTGGAATGTACTCTTTAATTCTGTTCGTGACGTACATAACACTATTCATTTATCACCATTTTGTGGCGTGGCTACAATCTCGAGTAAACTGTATAGTGATTTTTCGCAACAGTGACCAGATAAGTTTCCAGATGTTTTTACGAACAATTTAGGCAAATATACGAAGGGTAAAGCTCAACTTTTCATCGAACCAGAAAGCAGGACAGTGTTTTTTCTCAAGCGTCCCGTGCCATACTCAACAACAGCAGCGTTGGAGGCTGAACTGGATCGTCTAGAAGCCATAGGAGTGTTGGCAAAGGTGAACTACTTCTCTTGAGCCGTCCCAGTTGTAACAGTAAAAAGGCAAACGGCTCCATTCGACTTTGTGGTGATTTATCAACTGGTCTGAACAAGGCTTTGCAGACACATCAGTATCCACTTCCTGTGCTAGAAGACTCATTTATTCGACTCAATGGTGGCAAAATATTCTCTAAGATGATTTCTCTGATGCATACCTCCAAGTTGAGGTGGATGATAGTTGTAAAGACCTACTAAAAATAAACACACACCGAGGACTGTACCGTTACAACAGAATTACATTCTGTATTAAATGTGCTCCAGCAATATTTCAAAAAATTATGGAAACTATGCTTAGTGGTTTGGCGTTCGCTGTTTCTTACATGGACGATGTCATCATTGTAAGCCCCTCAGCAGATGAGCACGAAACACACTTAGAACAAGTCTTTAGTCGTATTCATGAATACGGCTTAACGTCACGGAAACCAAAAATGAGTTTTTCTTGCCTCAAATCAAATATCTGGGATTCATCTTCGATTGCAATGGTCGTCGTCCAGACCCCGCTAAAATTTCTGCGATTAAAAACCTTCATTCTCCAACTAATCGAGTACAGTTAGTCACTCCTGGGTCTTGTGAACTATTATAACAGTTTCGTGCCCAGTATGCATCGACTAAGTGCACCTTTAAACGATCTGTTACGCAAGGACACCAAATGGGTCTGGTCTCACGAGTGTCAATCTGCGTTTGATAGCCTCAAGCGAATTTTGTCTTCGGACCTATTACTGACACACTATGATCTTAATCTCCCTATTACTGTGTCTGCTGACGCTTCTGACTATGCATTGGGGCTGCGATTTTGCACCAATTCCCTGAAGGTCACCAAAAGGCATTCAGTCACGCTTCGCGAACACCGTTACCTGCAGAGAGAAATTATAGTCAGATAGATGAAGAAGGTTTGGCTTTGATTTCCACCGTTAAAATTCCATAAGATGTTGCACGGCCGTCGGTTTACATTGTGAAAGAGGTTGCACGACCGTCGGTTTACATTGTGCACGGACCATGAGCCCCTGTTGTCCATACTCGCTCCACCGAAGGGTCTACCTGTCCACACGGCTAACCGACTTCAACGTTCGGCCACATTACTAATCGGTTATGATTTTGTCCTCAAATATATCTTGACGGAGCGTTTCGGTCGTGCGGACCCCCTTTCCAGGCTGATTGCGCATAAGTCGACTAAACATCCAAGTGAGAACGTGGTCATTTCCTCTGTGGAGGTTGACGCTGAAGTAAAATACGTGTTTCGAGAGTCCATCAGGAATTTGCCTGTCAGTTCTACTATGATCCGGCGTGCCACTCAGTCGGACCCTGTCTTGCAAGCGATAACGTATCATTAACGCACGGGCTGGACGGAAGAGTTATGTGCAGTTTACAAACCATACTTCCAACGGCGGGATGCTCTGACGGTTGTGGACGGGCGTTTAATGTTAACGAATCGAAGAGTGATACCACAAATCCTGAGAAAACTTGTTATACAAACGCTACATTGTGCACATCCCGGTATAACACGTATGAAATCTTTGACACGTAGTTACGCATATTNCGGCGGGATGCTCTAACGGTTGTGGACGGGTGTTTAATGTTAGCGGATCGTATAGTGATACCACAAATCCTGAGAAAACGTGTTATACAAATGCTACATTGTGCACATCCCGGTATAACACGTATGAAAGCTTTGACACGTAGTTACGCATATTAGCCAGAGATCGATTCCGACATTGAGAGCACGGTCAAGTCATGTGAACAGTGTGCACTTGCTGCAAAAGTACCCGTCAAGGCTGAGTTGCACTCCTGGCCTCTACCAGATGGCCCATGGAAAAGAGTTCATGCCGACTTTGCTGGTCCACTCAATGACCAATACTTTCTCATCCTCGTAGATGCCTCTTCTAAATGGCCGGAGATCGTTCCACTACGCACAATTTCCACGACAACTACCACTTCGTGTCTAAGTCGCATATTTGCTCAGTTCGGTTTTCCAGAAACGCTTGTGACTGACAATGGTACACAGTTCACTTCAACACAGTTTTCACAATTTTGTAAATCTCGTTATAGAGCATGTCCGCAGTTCTCCATATCATCCACAATCTAACAGACAAGCTGAACGTTTTGTGGATACATTCAACAGGGCTCTTCACAAATTGGAAGGGGAAGGAAGAATGTGTGAAATTTTAGACACCTTCTTGCGTACCTACCGTTTTACACCAAATGCAACCGTACCAAATGGAGTTTCACCAGCTGAAGTTTTTCTTGGGCGGCGAATGAGAACAGCACTCGATGCCATACTTCCCGTCAAGCGGGCGGGTCAACGCAACATCAAGATAGAGAGGCAATTTAACCAACATCATCGAGCTAAGACTCGAGAATTTCATACAGGTGATCCAGCATTTGTTCTAAAATTTCATGGCCACGGGTGTAATTGGGTGCCGGGAACTGTGACTCAACGTCGAGGTCATGTGTTATATGAACTCACCGTCCACGGCAAGAAGGAGACTCATCACATAAACCACATCAGACAACGAGATCCAACATCTGCGACAAACCGGAAGATATCAGTGAATTACATCTCGACATTCTGTTAGATACGTTTGAACTGCCAACACATAGGACTGAGAGTAACACGGAAGAAAACGTGGCACGAGAAAACCCTATCATTGAAACACGTCATTCACGATGAACTCGGGCTCCAATAAAACGCCTCAACGTGGACCCTACTAAAAGGTCGTACGAATAGTGCTCATCTTAACAGAGTAGGATGTTGGATCGGTTGTCTTTGGTTATTCATTCTTTATATGCCTGTACCACGTAACCAATCGATACACCTTGTACTTGAGTCTTACCAACTCGTTCTCCTTACCCGTGCGGGACGACTTAACACTCCCCATTGGCTTGAACGTGCAGAGACCGAAGTCCCAGTCAGCACAGCCCTCCGGAACAAAACAGCACGCAATCCTGACCACCACGCCAAGGTAGCAGAAAAGGTCGGGACATACAGGGCCTGCTGGCCCTTTCCGGCCATCGAATAGCTCTATGCACAGTTGAAACTATGTGCATTGTTTTACGGGACGGCTGGAAGCCGTAGCTATCAAATGGACCATTATGATTGTGTCGCACATCGCCAAACCCTTCCGGCTCCTGAGATTCGGACTGACATACTGGCTGCAATTACAAGAGATCTTGGTAAGCAATGCGAATCCCTACAGTTCGGTACCCACGCTAATCTTCTCTGTTCCGGCATACCACAATCGCCGCATGTGTTCGATTTAACCTTCAACTGGAAGCTACCGGAAAAGCACCCAAACACTGAGTACAGTTATTAAAACGTCTCCCAACTGTTCTGGTAATTCTTTCATTGCTCACAAACCGGAGTGGTTGAGCGTTCCGATTTGACAATTCGGTCGTGCCTGATGTGAGGTCAATGACGTAGTGGTTAACACGATTGCCTCATGGTTGGAATGGCCGGAGTTCAAATCCCGGCCGTGCCAGTGAGGATATGGCTGGAAAGTCTATCTGAATGCGAAAGCTGCGATCAAATGTGGGTGATGTTCAACTTGAAAATAAACCAAATCCCCGACTACTCATCAGTAATTCTTTCCTTTGTCAAACGGGGTATCGGTTAGCTTATGTTTACTGCGCCGTTACGTTGATCATGCCACCTTAGTCCACTGTCTGATGCAACTGACATCACAACTTTTTCAAACTACGTTAGTTCTCTCCAGGCGCACATGAACAACACAGAACCACTTGATAGTAGAGAGAAATATTCACCCCACTTTTCCTGCCTTCAGGCACGCTGACAACTACAAACGTTTTTGCTTCAAACGACGCAGTTCAATCACCTCTCCGGTTGCTGCGCGTTCGTGCACGTCTAGTAAGACTGCACGATGTTTTTGAATATTTGCTCATGAAAAATGGTATTTGCAGGTGTGTCCGAAGCCACAAATCGTCGAAACGTGTTTATTACGACAAAATTCTGTACATCGCAACAAAATGTCCACCCTCCAATACCTCACATGACTCCTGCCGCCCCATACTGGCAACGGCTCCGAAAAGGCGTGTACGACTGTTTGAATGTCTAATCTACTGCTAACCATCCGGTTCCCCATTTTCATATGGGTCTAAATGTTGATGTTGTTTGTATAGCAATCCATTTGCATCAACTGAAGTTGGTCACTCATCTGGCTCATCAGATACAACACACGCCACACTTTCTCTAAGCCAAGGTCATATGTATAGAAGTCATTCTATTGTTCATCGAAAAGAGCATCGAATAACAGCCCTTGCGCACGTAGCATCGTTGCGGACCATGCGAGTGTCCACCTGAATTCATTCTGACACGTGTAAATCAACTCGGAATACAAACGATTCTGCCAGGTGATCGATGAGGCATGAGAGAGATGTCCTTCATTGGTGGTAGCTTAAAAAGTGGGATGAAGCGTTTGTAACAGTAGTGGACCGCTTAAGGTGTCCATCCTAGCTGCATAATAAGAATGTTTGTTGCTTACTGCTATAGAACCATTGTGATCCGAATTAGACGATTAGGCTGCCTAGAGTTTTTATGCTATTGCTATGACATCCAACAGCTTCCGGTTCTATTAATCATTATTTGCATGGCAGCGAGATAGCAAATCCATCCCAAGAGTAAAGATGATGCTCCATGGATGCAAACAGTGGTTGAAGTGGGTCCGTCTCAGCACATCTCTGGAGTTGGTCGATTGCTACCCTAATGAGCACTGTGTGGTCATATTTGTTGTTTGACAGATGCAATTCACAAGGAGCTGGCCAGTGGTTTGTGTTCAGAGTCGTAGTCGTTGGGGCTTCTAAGTCAGTACCCAAGGTCGTCGTAATCGGCGAGCTGGAGTGGGAATCGCACTGAGTTCGCGAGCAGAGCAATGTTTGCTCGATTGGATCCCAGTGAACAGTCGCTTGTGCGCTGTCAGACTCAATACGTCGGTAAGTCTGTCGACGCAAATCAGAAAGGCGTTGTGTATTCATTATATCGGCGCACGCTCCGACGGATAAGTGTTCGGATGCTACCAAGGCACGCTCCGAAAGAGCTGTTCAGTTTCGACAGAACTGGATTTCCGTCACGTCGACACATCTTATGAACAAGCATCGCTCTATACCACCTGGTTCTGAATACGATGACGACCGTCGAGAACTTAAACGCATGCTGACTGAACGCTTGCGCATAGACCGTGAGCGCTACCTGGTTCAACAATCGGAAGAGATGGAAGAGACCTTTTCATCTGGGAATAGCAGAAGGCTTTTCTCACTGATCCGTGGTTGTACTGGCCGTCAAGACAGTGTAAGTGAGACCATATGTGAAAAGGATGGTTCACTTATCACCAGCCAGTCGCGCCGACTTGACAGGTGAGCTGAACATTTTGAAGAGCAGTTCAGTTGGCCTCATCCAGATCATGTGGACGACGGGACTCGATTGGTCATCCATTGCCTTCCAGACGACCCCCCGTTGGAATCAGAAGTGGCCATGGAACTCAAGTTATTGAAGCGTAATAAGACTCCTGGACCAGACCTCCTCTCCCCTTCTCTTTTCAAGGATGGTGGAGTGATGTTGCTATCAGAACTGACAAACTTCTCCAGACGATCTGGGAGACTGAAGAGGTACCTCGTGATTGGTGCTTATCAACAGTCATTCCCGTTTTCAAAAAGGGGTCCCGAAGTCTATGTGACAACCACAGAGGCATCAGTTTGGTGTCTG
>QNGE01000942.1:0-18429 GCA_008508345.1 Paragonimus westermani | reverse complement strand
GTGTCGCAGTCAATGGCGTACCTGTATCCATACCATTTCTAGTTCTTCCGCCTAGTCTTCTTTTAGTGTTTGTTGACCTTCGTAGTAATGTTTCCTTCTAGGATATTCCACGTCACTGTTGAGGTGAGCGGCGGCCCGAGCCACAGTACGTTTTGGTCAGGCTGATGGCTGTTATGATGATGATGATGAATCGGCAACATCATGGGAAGAACGATACCCGTCACAATTTTAGCGGTTGTTTTGGAGAGATGGAGTGTACATGGACACACACGATGAAAGATTTCAAGGTTTGTTCCTCGCACAGTATGCGTGCCTGAAATGCAGTCGGCTAACTGTAGTTCTGTGGGTAGTTTGCTGGATGCTACCGGTGGTTGACTAATCGAATGTTTCTTCAGTTGAGGCGTACCAAGCTGACCATCTAGTAGGTATGAGCAGGGTGAATTAAGTGGTCTTTGGCTCCTGTCGAATATTACTCGTCGTACTTGGTGCTGGAACGCCGGGAATAATTTCTGTGTGATTAACTGGGTTTCCGTGACTGCGTTCTCGGATAGAGGAGGTCGGTTGTCCGATTCCGAATTTTCCGGTTGATCACCCGAAGCATTTTTCGGTGGACCGTGACTCGTGACAGAGTCTTTCACATGTATGATGGGGTCTAAGTATCTCGGTTGGGTCAATCTGGTTGATGCCACTGGCTCAGAATTTGACATGCGGAGATGTTTGGTAGACTGACGACGTCTGTAATGGCATTTGTCCGAATCGGGACGATTACGTAGGATATGTCTTGTGAGTCGGTTGGTTAAAGCCGACCGGGGTGATAGCTGATGTGTTGGTGTTATTGTTCGTGCGTGACGCCAGTGCACTTCTTGGGACTACGGGAAGACGGGGCCTTGCGAAGGATCCACAGACGTTATGTGTATGTGCTTGGTACTGTCAAAGTATTCAGTGCAGCAGGTTGTCGCCTTTGATATGTGCTCCGAAGCTTCCACTGGAGCAGGTGCAGTAGGTTTTTAGTGTAAACCACTGATCGACTTGTCATACGATCAGCGATGGCTGAATAGAGATACTTCACCATACGTTTTGGAGTGTAGAGGCTATTTGAATGACTAGTCAGCATAGCATCTCCCAACTTTGACCAACAAAGCCTGGTGGTAAGAAGGCGGGGTAAACGGTGTATGTGTTAAATTTTCCCTGATGCTTTGCCGTTCACGTTGTGATAAGCCACGCTGAGAGGTGAATTCAGCGTGGCACTGAGAGCACCGGGATCTGAATGCTCTGTGCAACAATGATAGGCGGCTTGCCGGATTTCTGGCATGTGCAACCATGTGTTTAGGTATGCTTGAACGCGTGCCAAAGATTCCACAAAATTGAGGGCGGGTCTGGTTCGCTGACTGGTTTGAGATGGAGTTTGCATTGGAATGGGTCGTTAGTGGTTGCTAAAGCGCCAGTGAGGTTATCATGCGGAGATCCCCCGGTGAGAGTCTTAGGAGGATCGGAATGCTCCTATGGCAAAAGCCATTCATAGGCTCCAATCCGTGATTGTCCGTCCATTGTTACGTTCTATGATGAGGCGGTTTGGTTACTGAGGGAGAATGAATGTCGGAATCTAGTAATTAATGGGGATTGACTGAAGATTCTGATACAGGGGAGCTATGGGTAGGTGGAATGTTACGTAGCCATGGGGTTGCCGCCGGTGTTGAACAGTTCCTGGGGGCAACAATAAATCTGTTAAGAATAAGGTCGGGCTGGGAGATCTGTGTAGAAGAAATGACGTTTAGACACAATGGTTCAGCCCATAACGAATGGATCAGTTGTGAACTTGTGATAGAATATCGTATAACACAGTACAGCAGTGTCAATCAGTTGGACTTTAATTCCTCAGCAGAAATAAAGCAAATAGTATGATGTGCACTCAAATAATTTAATGCAAGTAATCAAGGGATTCATAAACACGAACGAAGCGTACGAAATAAGCGAGAAATATATCCCGGTGTGACGGTGGTAAGTGGATTCAGGCTAATTTCCATGTAATCAAAACATACGATCCGGATGATTTACAAATACTGGGATAGGTCATAGGAAGTATAGTGGAACTGCAGACAAACCGTGAGAGAGAGTTTATACGTTTGACAAAATCGCACAAAGACTGGGAACCGTACGCGAGGAACAGTGAGAAGGAACTCAAGCGCGTATATATCGCAGGCTGATCTACTCATGAAAGAAACGACAAAATCCACTAAGAGCTTACCGAACTAGGTTTCAAATGGCGCAAAACTAACCGCGCCGTATGCTCAGGAGTTTGGCAGAGGCGTGGCTCCGTTATTGTGTGGAAATCCGCGACAATGCGTACTCCGTTGGGGAACTCTTGAGAAGATTCTTAATTCGGTACATAAAATGATGTGCAATAGTGGAATAGAACAGAAATGACACGTCTTGCCCAGATTCTCATGATCACATGTGGATATGTGACTGATTTCGAAAAATTGTCTGAATTCCGCAGAGCGGGAGTCATGGCTATGGGGATTAAACAACTTGACAGGAAAACTGACAATCAGAACTATGGGAATGACAACTACCAGGTTTGCCGCAACGTCAACACAAATTGTTTCAGAACACACAAAATAGGATTCTGAGAATTGATGGCCGAAGCCTCAGAAAACTAATGAATTGATTGCATTTCCGGTTTCTCCGAACAATCACACAGATTCTGTTAAGAACCTTGACTCTGTGTCCTGTTTGGATCAAGCACATTGCAGCTGATGATGTTGGGTGCCGTCCGTCAACATCTATATATACACGTGACTTTTCTAACAGAGTTTCCAACCATTTGGAGACGTGATCCCTGATACGAGGAGCTAGTCGTTGGTTTCGTCTTCCATGTGCAGTTCATACTGTAGCTACATGAATATTTGTAAAACAGTGGGATGTGCCAGACGTAGACTGCATGTGTGCAACCACGGCGGCTGGCCGAGTTCTGATTCGGGTGTACCATACACAGTTTTGCAACGCATTAGCGTATTGGAAGCAGTGTCTGTTAAGAGCTTTCTTGACATTATTGGCAAACACCATGACAGTGGACGTTAATCACATTTGAATTCGGGCGTCGTATCCGAATACAACTACTGTTGGAGCTCAGCCTTTTCACGAAGTAACAGGTTAGTTTGTAGGGATCCCTAACAGCACAATTCGTTCAACAGTTTCCTACTTCCACATATGCCTCTGGCCGTCCGTCTAGGCATGACACAGTTGGGTACATGGGTGGCGGAGTGCAGCGGACGCATGTCATTTTGGATGGCCACTTGCTCCATCTGTGAATACACTGTTAATCTTCGTGATAAGATATACACATATATATATAAATCTGAATTCATGGGGACTGAATGAGGTGCGTGAGTTTCTAGTATTCAACAGTCACTTTCTTCGGTCAACATAATGGCTGGCCAAATATTTCGCTCTTACACTGGCGTTCATACACAAATTTGTGAAGGCTTTCTTCGTTCAAGTGCGGAACGCGAATATCTATTCATAGCGGACAAGCATACAACTCACGTAGTAGTTGTCTGTGAACTGTAGTGAACTGTTATCTCTGAATGAATTTCATTTCATTGTACAAGACGTATTGGCGGTCAAATATACCTATCTGATTTCACCGTAAATCCATCGGATCTTCTATTCAACACACCATCGCTTTTCTTGCATTTCTTCATGGTGCGTATGACAGACTGACGAATCATTTTCAGATGTTTACCGAACCACCAGGGTTTCTGACCATCTTTATGATGCCGTACTGCATCAATTCGGAGTGCAATTGAAGGTTCCTCCGTTCTTGACATCTTGGCTAACGCGAATTATGGCGTCATGCAGGAATGGGGCATCGGATGAGTTGTACCCAAGCTGTTGTTCACCCCATTGGTCTAGGGCTAGGACTGAGAATCAGTCTTTAATGATATTCATTCACATCCATAGGATAAGGTGAAATAACGATTGGTTTGGGCGGTCTCATCAAGATTGACCAAATATAGGAGAATAAATTGAAGTTGCATTAAACTATCGAGCATCCGAAAACCAGGCTATGCCTACATTTTCACAGTATAGTTCTCTTGTTGTTCGAGTAAGCGTTTACCACGCAGGACAAAGCTGACATTTTGCATCGTCTGATCCAATACTGACGTTTCATGTCTAGTAGCACAGAGCTAGTTGGAACCAGACCATTGATGCAACCGATTATGTACAACGTTGTTGGCGTTCATGCATGTACGTGTATGACATGATCGCTGAGTGATGGAATTGTTCCTGTTCAAGTTTACTTACGAGTGTAGATCAGTGAATGTAACACAATACTGTTCGGATCAGAGTTTACATGATGAAGATAACGGTGTTGATGTGTACTCGGGGAGATGGCCATAAATACGTACAGTCATTCAAAATTGCAGCGACTTCAGGTGCGAACAACAGTCGCAGTCTGACCGATCGGAGTGGGTTAGAGGAACTTGGAAAATCACTGAAGAAGCACTGTTTCGGTTTACCATACCATCTAAGCATGCTTTCCCAATCTACCCAATAAGTCAGTCGTGGCTTTCTCAGAGGGGACAAGCTGTAACCTTTTGCAATAGCAGAGGGATGTCATCACAAAGTCATCACGTGTGTCGGTGAACGAAGTTTTTAACTGGGTGATTTACCCTCTGCCCGTTTTTATCTCAGGGAAGTAAAGGGAATCTGTGCCACTATTGAAGTCATCAGTGAAGGCGTATTTTTGACTAGTTGACTGCTAATTGGTCTGTTAGTGCTGCGTTGTACGGAAATCATCTTTCACAAAATGGAAATCCCACATTTCAGGAATGTTGCTAACCGGGGTGTATTCAAAGAGGAAGAGACACATTCCGAGCAGATTTGCGCACTCCGAAGTTTATCTACATGAGTACAAACTGTTTATGCTAATCAACACAAACTTCTCGTCATGTTTTGTGGGTCTCCAAATCAGTCATTCAAATTCGGTTGTTACGATTGCGACGAAATCCGACCTCATCCATCCGGTCACGTTGTTGACCCTGTCAACTCGTTTCAAGTATTGTTGCGTAATCGGAACCCGAAATTGCGTGCCTTCTCCAAGGTAATGTTAATCAATACTCTCCAACTGGCCCTGTGTGTGTGTGTGTATGTGTGCAAAGATTGTTGACTCATGCAGTTTGTCTGACCTCGTGCTGATGACAGTCCTCCTTTCATGCAAACCCAATCGTTGACTCTTTCTATTGTTGTTGCTATCCGCACATCCTAATGTTTTGTGTTGGTGACTGAAAGGAGTAAATGAAATGTTGAAACCTGCCCAGCTAAGACTTCCACCATTATTAGTGATTTATTTTACTGCCGAATAAGTTCCGCCACTGAGTACAACTAACCATTAGTGATATCAGACTCATTCTCCAACCTGTGAACAACGATCAACAACAGTAGTAGGCACCTTGTATTTTCATTGAAATATTGAAGTGAGAACAACGACCATTTGAGACATTTTTCTGTCCTGAAAATAAAGGAAACATTATGAGTAACGAGCAGACTCCATGTAGGTGACGACGTTTGCACAAAACAATTGTTGCGGTTGGTACTGTGATATGCGTTAAGTAGAGATGTCATGGAAATTTCTTATTTCTATATTATGGTTACTTGTGTACTCCTTACAACACGTCAAGGACTACCGTGCTCAGGCGGATTTCAATCAGTGATCTGTGATGATATTTTCCCCTCACACGACAGTATATCGCACTTGCGTGGCACAGTGCTGATAACAAGCATTCGAATTTTGCTGCCGGATTGAATCGAATCGTCGTCAAAATTTCACAAAGCTCAATTACCCGAAGCCCACTGGTCTGCTTCAGTGTGCGTAACTGATGCGATGCGATTAACGTGCACATTTCGAGGTGAATTCCGCTCTTACTGGAAGTCATCAGTGATACACAGTCTTGTCCAATTCGGACAATCACACTGAAACTTCCGTGTTCTACTAAACATCGCTGATATCGTCCGAACGGAACCAGGCACCAAAACTCGATATGCATATCGACACTACAGGATGAAGCTTAACATTACTTTTGTCCGTCAGATGCACTGATGTAAAGTTGCTCGTATTTGAACATGGATTCGGAAATGTTTCATCAAGTTCAATAGAATGTTGTTCAGGTGATTCGCACGCTCGATTCCTTGTTTTTAACAGCATAATGTGAGAACATCAAATTTGTCAGCACAGCGGAATATGTCGACTCCTGTGACGGTTTATAAAGGACGGTGTGGCATACGACTTGAAATTGGTTTTCTCGTTCAAGAATGCACGGCGAAACAATTTGTTCATACATAGAATGTCACACGTTTTTAGGTCTTGCTAAATAACGTTAAATGTTCAACATGACGTAGCCATAGATAGTTCGCACGGGAAACCACGTATGAACGTGTGACCAGAATAATTAATAGATGTGTGGGGCAGCGTCTTCACTTGTGGAACACATCTGTTAACACAAAAATCCAAGTGCTTAGGTTGAAATACGCGAATCGTACAAACTGTGCATGTTAGAAGAGCATTGATTCACCGCCGTCATGTTGATAGTCAAGAACGAGAGCTTGTCGTGTTTGGTGCACTTGGACCAAATGTCTGTTAGTCGCGTTTTCGACCATCATCACGAGTAATTGCTCAAACCGCCTAGAATTGTAATCTGTAGTTATTAGATGATAACGCAACATGTATCTTGTTGTATTCTGCGTTAACCGATGTCGTTTATGAGAATTTGTTGTGGATGTTTGAATACACCCTTTCAATAACTTCATCTGTATCGTTGTTTGAAAGTACGCATCATTTTGAGCTGACCTGTTCACCGAAATTTCCGCGCACTCTCTCTCTCTCTCACTCTCTCTCTCTCCGTCTCTCTTCACAATATTTTGCTGAGATTTCAGCTGACAACTTGGTTGCACAGTGAATTATCTTAGCCCTGCGTTTCTGGCAACCATTCAACGCACAATCTTTCGCTCCCTACTGTAGTGAGGATAGACGGTCGCACCATACTACTCACACTACTATTCAGTAGCCGCTTGGATCGAAATGATCGTGGGATAAATACGGGAGACATATGGGAAGGATCGTCTTCCGAACCTCATCTGTCGCATGCTCTTCCATTTTGTATGTGCTGACTTATTCAACCTAACGAAACTCAACTCCCTAATTAGTCGTTCTGTTTTATCAATACTTCATTAATTTTCACCTGTACATGCACCTTCGCACCTAAGTGTTATTGTTATATTGCGGAGCGACCGGGTGGATGCAATTGAGCTGGAACGATTCCCACGATGCAATGATATGGTACGCACTGTTTTACACCGAAGAGCCGATTCCCCCAGAGCTGACTATGATGGAAAAACACTGGTCTCCCGAACACATCGTTTATTTTCTCAGCCCGAAATTCCGAGTGCCCAAGCCGAAGTCAAAGTGCCGAAAAGCCGAAGTCAAAGTACACAATGCAGCTCTTGCGATAGGGGAAAAAAACAAGCGAACTAGTGTCCAGTATGTGAGTCGGCGCCAGAGGTAGAAAAATTGTTGGTACATCAAAGCAATTCGGCTTTACAGAAGAAAACGGTAAATGCTCATTCCAGTTAGTGGACAGTGTTTTTGTGTGGGTGTGACAACCCCAACAGCTATCGACATAGTTTTCTAGTGGTTGTCATCTGGTTGACTAGGCCACTTAAACCTCTTGGTTTGAAACATCTCACAATACGTTGTGCTATATTGGTGGTCGTGTTCAACGAAATCGACGAAACCTACATCGGGTTGATAGAAATACGCCAAATTTTTACGCCTGCGTGAAGTAGAAACTGTTTGTCAAATATACTATTCACACCGTTCGACAGGAGACTGCAAGGACGTTCTAATCATATCTGTTTAAGCACTGTGGGACATATCTTTTTGATAATGATAGTGTGAACGAAACTGTGTTGGCCACCTCAATCGGTGGTAATCTAGTGTTGACCCCATGTTGTGTGGAGCAGTTGGTGCAACGGTTGAGCGCACGTAGTCCGCATGTGATAGGCTGCGCGTCTGGTCCTGAACCGAGTCTGGACAAACGACTCCTTAAAGTACGAACTGTCACGGGGATCGGAGGTTTCATTTCTGTGGGTAGCACGAACCTGGAACCAACATTAGTGTTAGAATCGCTGAGATGACTATGTTCGAAAACCACCCATGGAACCGCATAGTACGTTGACGTGCATAGAGTTGACTCACATTTTTGCAGTTAACCTGAGAACATGAAGATTATAGAAAGTGTATGAAGAATATGGGGAAATAGCCGCAACGAAAAATGTGACAGACGCTTCGCTCAACTCAAAAAGAAGTTGTCTTTGAAAACTACACACCGAACCGGATTGATCACGTAAATACCCAGAATGCATTGCTTCACACAAATTCATTTCATTGTACGACGACTGGTGAGTAGTAAGAGATCTTAACTAGCGCACGTTGTACATCCTCCATAGTTGAACGAAGTTGTCGTAATCGTATGGGGCTTCCAGTTGACTCAGTTAGAAAAGATGCAATAGACACGAGGTTCGCTCAGGATGCAGCTCGTCAACAGTGTGTGAAATTGTTATGGCTAGGACTAGAACTGCGACTACGCTTTCACGATGCAACCGTAGTGACCAATGTACCCAAGATCTCATATTACTCACAACCAAGCTATCACAGGCAAGCCCTCAGCTACGTCCCCTTGTGGGCGATACTGAAGTGACTAGATTTCCTCGAGAGGAGACATTGTAACTATCCAATTGATGACCGCACAATAATGACTTTCCTTTGGGTTGGAACTACAAAAATCATTGTTACTTAGCGATGTATTAGTTACTAATGCGTAGTGGAGGATTTTGGTTGACTAGGTCTGAAGTGAGCGATGATCAAGCATAGCGTCTCCTTTTGAAATAAACCCGCAGAAACGATCACCAGAATGTGAATTCTGCAATCGCCCGAAATAGAAATTTAATTCGCATTAGCCAAATGATGTTGCGACTTCACGTAAACCATTGAAACACCACTAATCTCTCGTTACTCAACTTGGTAAAGCAAAACTGGGGTTGAATATTGAGGAGCGGTATCGTTTCCCACGAATATTAATGGTAAAGCTACCAACTAACGAAGATCCACTCAAATATCATTTAAGACTGAAACGCGTTTAGCGTGCGTGAGAATCGCATTGTGGTTTGAAAGATATTCATGTGTACATTGAAAGAATAAGATCAAACGAGAGAGAAAGAAATGACGCATAAACATGAAACTCACATGATATTTGTGGTCCTCAAGTTTATTGGGGGACAACATTGTTACAGACGCGGATAAAAGCCGCACATATTCTGGGAGATGTTGAGCATGGGTTTTGAAACGGTGCATGGAGGAAACCATCAAGATGTACGAATGTGAGCTGGACAGCATGGAGTTGCGAGCGCGAATTCGAATGATCAGCCAATACCTTGTGAAATCAACGTACCAACGTTGGAGATACGGCGATAGGTCACAGTTCGTTGAGAGAGGAAGGGTTATTCACCTTCAGAACGAGTGTGATGTGAGAGCGGTACAGATGGGTTAGATAATACCTCGGATTAGTACTCACTGGAATTATTCGGGAGGCCGCAATTCGTCTTGCAGGCAATTATCCAGTTTCCGAAAAGACTGCAAAATCACCATCTTTCTTTCGCTGGTGGTACAGGGTTTGGATCGCAACGTAGCTGGTTTTCCGTACCTGCATCCTTGTCGTGAAATTTCTCGCAACGTCAAGATCACATCGTCGAGTGACCAGTCGCCAGGTGTACGGAAAAGCTTGTAAGGCGTGCATGTTTGGCAGTGACTTTGCCTATGTCGTTGTGAGAGTGCCTGCTTGGAGACCGCGGGAAATCGCTGGCAGTTCATCGCTGTGTACTAAAGCCCCGTTACTAAACTCCATTCAGGTCGTTACTGTTTGGGCAGAACATGATAGCCACTCAAACTGCTCAGCAGCTTGGGACTTCATATTGGACCTTAGGTTTGCCCGTGAAGCGGTGTTTGGATTGGCAGTGGGAGCATTATTTTTCTGCCAGTTCACAACAGAGAGACGAGTCCAGATGGTGTACAGAGTGCTGCCTGGGAAACGTGACGTTCGAGTGTTTGCCCTTGTCTGGACTTGCTGAACGTCCAGTCAGCCAAGGTTCACAGCGAGACTGCCCAGTCGGAATCCCATAGGTGTGGTTCAGTCAGCCGGCACAGGATTATTGCTGATACTGTTGCCACCGTGAACACTACTACTCAGAACAATATAGCCAGGCTCCCCATATTCCCATTTTTGCAGTCATCCCCGAGCTGAATTGACTCCAGTGATGCTACGCGCTTCCGAGTTAGCTATCTTTGTCCGACTGGTAGTAGTCTTACGCGGCATCTCGGTTAGTCACTGGATCGGAACACAGATCTCACCACAGTCAGCGCACATCGACCTCATATGATACTAATCCACAATAAGTGAAATAAGGAACGGTAACTATCCAACCGGACCGGGGTGTGAAGAAATCAAGTAACCCAAGCAGAGAAATTTCAAATCTATCAAAAATCTACCGAATGAGAAATTGACTAGACGAGGCTATCTTTTGGAGGGAAAGTTGTGGTGATCGCAGCTTGCTGGCTAACAGCTTGCAAAAGATAACACGTTATGATCGTGTATCAATCAGCTGAAATGGTACAGTTATAGTCAATCAGAAGTGTCCTGAATAATTTGCTGGCACACAGGCTATCCCTTCGCGACTCAAGCAACAGACGAAGTTGGGGTGAATAACACTCTTAAGCTGCATCCGCTTCTTCCACCCACCGACACACTTCAAGACATGACTGTGAACGCGGAGAGTGTACTTCTCATACTCCTCGGTTTGAATGCGAAAAAATCCCCTGGAGCTGACGAAATAACGCCGCTCATTCTTAAGCAATGTGCTCGCTCCTTGTATACATCTCTCACAGATCTGTTTAATCTGTCATTGAACTGCAGTATGGTCCCCATGGACTGGAAGTGTGGCACAATCACTCCGATCTTCAAAGGGGGGGATCGCTCAGATGTGTCAAACGACAGACCTGTTACATTATTGCCAGTGATCTCCAAAGTGCTTGGACGACTAGTGGCGAATAACCTTACCAAAAATCTTGAAGGAAATAACATACTCTCGATTGCACAACATGGTTTCAGAAAGAGCCACTCCTGCCTCTCTAACCTCCTCCTAACTCTCGATGACTGGACGCTGGCTATAGACAACCGCAATCCTATCCATGCTTGCTATCTGGATATGTCCAAAGCCTTAGACCGTGACAACCATAGCATACTTTTACAGAAGCTAAAACCACACGGTGTCATGGGAAAACTATTGGTTTGCTTAGAGAACTACCTGGTGGACCGTGTTATTCAAGTCAGAGTCGACGGTGCTTTATCGAAGCCAGTTGCGGTCACAAGTGGAGTACCTCAAGGATCGGTTCTTGGGCCAACCCTCTTTCTAATCTACGCTAACGACAAATCAAACCTTGTTCGATGTAAAATTGTCTTAGTTGCTGATGATATCAAGTTATGGGCGAGTATACGCACCTCTGAAGACTATGTACTTTTGCAGGAGGACCTCAACGCACTATGTGATTGGTCACTGAGAAACAAATTACCCTTCAATTTTCAGAAATGCAAAATGCTCAACGTAGGAAAATGTGTTGTGTTCACCTACACACTGGGTCCGCATCGTCTTGCATGGACCACCGATGAAAAGGACTTGGGTGTTTGGATTAGTAGCAGCTTGAAGACCTCATTACAGTGTACTGCTGTCTACAAGCGAACTTCAAAAATCCTGGCACTGTTGAAACGGATCTTCGGTAGATTCACAAGACAGACGCTGCCCAGTATACTCAACACGTATATCAGAGCAACGATGGAATATGCTGTCCAAGTCTGGTCACCATGGCTTCAAAAGGATATAGCTCTGCTACAGCGAATATACCACCGAGCTACAAAGTTAGTGATTGGACTCCAGAGTAAACCATATGAGGAGAGGATTGAAAGTCTTAAGTTGTTTGACTTCTGCTATCGCCGCATCAGAGGCGATTTGATCCTTACATACAACATATTACACACACCGAACCACCCGCTCCAAAAACTGTTTGTCCGGCGAGAACCGCGAATTAGCAGAACTCACGATTATCTGCTAGCAGTACCGCACTCACGAGGGAACAGCCGGAGGTATTTCTTTGCAGTCCGCGTGTGTTTCGCCTGGAATTCTCTACCCCAAAATGTCGCTCACTCACCCAACTTAAACATTTTCAAAACTAATCTAGCCTCATTTTTATCTACACAACCAAAGATTGAACCCCCACACAGTGCTTAACTTCTGTAAAAAAAAACTCACAGACGCATTTTTGTTTTTCAGTGTACGCACTTTACATACTTCCATCCTGTGGTAATTGTAAAGCTGATTGCTTCTTATACCATTAAAACCTTGAATTACCTTGAATTAACTTGAACCAAGTAACATGTGCGCTATTCCAACAAGACCAACTAGAGTTTTGGTAATTGCCTTTTTCAAAAAGTCCAACCTATAAGCCAGTGATCAGTGCTTCTCAGTTAAGATGAAGTTACTATTCTCAGTGAAATAAACGACTATGGTTTGCATCGAAGCAAATGTCACGGAAACGACATCGATTGCGGCATCAATTTTTGTGCGCAGAGAACTGGTTGATCGGATAAAGTTACGTACCAAAGCAGCTAGTGACCCTAACGGGTCGATTTGCGCAAGTTATCTTGGATTTCCTGACGCAACTATATTCTCTCCTCGACTAAGTCCCCAGGAAGAATCTATTTAACGCTGTAACAGTACATGGAATATCGGAGTCCTGTATTCGTGGTCACTCACACTAATTGACAAAACCGGTGAGCCCTTTCTCGTGGACCACTGCTATCAGCCGAACGATGGATTTTTACCCTTCCTCTACTCACAGTGAGTAGACTGACTAACCCCCTTCCTATTCTAAACATCTCAATTCTCAATGACATTCTTACTGCATTTCCGATCACTTCTACCGATCCTCGCGTTGGGACACTTTCTTTCCCTATACTGACTAACTTTAATCCATAGGAAAGCAGTTCCATCAGTTCCCTTAATGTGTACGCCTACTCCCATCTCGCAGTGGTACTCTCACGGTATTGTTCAAGCTGTTCAGAATTCAATGTACAACTTAGTGTTACACTCTGTTTTCGCACGTCGTTGCGTCATTGTACAGTCACACTACCTAAGCGGCTCAAGTTCTTAACAGGACCCATTATTTAGTGCAACTGTACGACATTATCTAAGTGCATATATCAATAGGAGAAAAGTCAACTCGAACAACCAATTTGTGATGAGTGGCTCTATATTATCCAGGTCGGTGGTGCTAACTCGTGGATGGTCCGTCAGCACATGATGAGCTATTCCATCAGTTAATCTCATAACGTTTAAATGTATTCGTAAGCACTATCGCCGCGCGTGTTAAGGCGTGTTAGCTAATCTACTTACCAAACTAGTGAGCACTCTCAGCACAACACAAATTAACTCTGTTTCTGAAATTTTCAGGCGCTGTGTAACAAACTCTGTCTTTAAACTGTGCTTCCAAACAATCAACAATTCCAACAATCAACAATTACGAAGTCGCACCTCAGCAATGTTCAAGTTCCGCTACCTCTGACGCATTCCAAACTTTCATCAACGTTCCTTAGTCGCACTGGTTATTGAAGTCGTGTCACTTTTAGTAAGAAAACTCGCAAATGTACACAAACGTGCCAACTAATGGCATGAGATTTGTCTTTGGAAATCTACCAAGCCAGTCAGCAAGGGAATTCCATCGTCTTGTTGTCGTACGTACCTCAGGAAAGTATGGTACAACTGAACTGTTTTCTGATGACTGCAGTGAAGATACCGATTGCCGGGGTTAACAAACAGTCTGCTGTGGCTGTCGTCAACACTTCGATATTCAGTACATATGGGCAAAAATCTCGTGTATTAGGCGTCCCAGAGCATATTCCAACGTACGATCATCTGACCCGTCGAAAACAAATGTACATAACCTCTTCAAATGGTGAGTAAGACCAGCAGCCCTTGATTCCTGTACGCTCCTCAAACGGTGTACCACAATCCAAAAGATATTTATTGTCTACGGGACATGGTTTCACCTCAATTCGCTATTCGAAACAAATTTCATTTACATATATCATCCATGCCACCCCTAACATTCTTGCAGTATCGGACTTTTTGAAAAAGGCAATTACCACAACTCTAGTTGGTCTTGTTGGAATTGCGCGCATGTTACTTGGTTGTCGAAACATCGCACAAAATTTCGAGAGGTTTATTCATCATCCAGAGTTTGCTTTTTCCCTGTAACTCAGTGACTTGCTAGCAGCAACCAGTACTCAACAAGACCATATATATCACTTACAAGTGATTTCCGAGGTTCTACGGGACCGTGAGCATATCATCAACCCACCCACCAACGGTACAGCCAAGGTCCAATTTCCACTGATATCATTCTTTCCATTGACAAGATATATACGAACACTGACTTGTCAGTTCGAGCATTGGTGAGACGTGTTCACCGATTCCTGCCAAGAATACGTTCCTGCAATGTTTTCTTTTCTAGCGCTGCCACCCTCGTGTTATCGTTAACAATCATTCATTCCAGACAAGACAGCTGGACGAAAGAGCCAAAACAACTCATTTCCGCCTCATCATTTTGAACCATACATAACTTGCTCCATTCCTTTTCCTATCTGCAAACACTTCATATTCTACAGTTTGAGCTGTCTTACATCAGCACACGGATGGATCGTCTTAACCACTAGCTACCCTCTCAATGAAATTCTAACCTGTTGCGATACGTCTTAGTGCTTCTGTTAGTCGTTTTTCTGTGTTTAGCAGGAGGTTTCTGTTTTCATTTTTATTCTGATCATGAACGATCGACACATGAACTTTCCACCAATTGCACACAATATTCGCCTCGAAAAATTCGTCGTTTTCACCAAAAAATTCATTAACATTATGTGATACATTTTGCATCTGTCGCTTACTGGACGCGATGTCATATGCTGTATCAAGACCGGATATTCGTGCTATTCACCTATCGTCTACTATGGACTGCACGAAATTCGCTGACGCACAATAGGCTGATTCCGAACTACCCAAACAATTAGTCACCTTCTGTTCTGAACATCCAAACACCTCCACAACTTTCCAGAAAGTGTGGTTCGTAAAGTCACGCAACATTTGTTCACAACAATTTTACTACCACTCTTTCCCAATCTCATTGTTGGCGTTTCTCACGATCTCGTACATCCAGGCTAAGCCAGCACTGCGTGAGTTGGTTGTGATCGGTTTGGATGGTCTGGAACCAACGTCGGTGTTCGTAAACGAGTGGGTGAC
This sequence comes from Paragonimus westermani, assembly GCA_008508345.1. Lineage (NCBI taxonomy): Eukaryota > Metazoa > Platyhelminthes > Trematoda > Plagiorchiida > Troglotrematidae > Paragonimus > Paragonimus westermani. The sequence continues at coordinate 2,973 of QNGE01000942.1, read as the reverse complement.
GTGCCTTGCAAGCTGAAATCAAACGGCACTCGCAACGGTCCCAGTAATCCGTTCAACAGCACATACACACGGCTGGCGGCATCCGATTCGGACTAGCTTGTCACAGTGACCGAAGAGAAAGAACGCGTGCGCATATCTATCACTGCAACTGGTTTGCGCTGCACCAATTGCAGTTCCACCAACACACCACATATCCAGTGTAAACACGAAGGATTAAGACTGGGAGTTGTGCCAGTGGGGCCTTTATGTCCAACCGGCCAATGCTGGTTAGCCGCTTGATTGTCTGATAAGGAAAGGAAACCCCTATCTCTCGGAAACTAAACAGGGAGAGGCTGTAATGACGAGATCTTGACTAAGAAGGAAGATTTCTGAAGTGTAATAGAAGAAGCATTGCAATGTAGGAGTGCATGTTATTGCATCCCAAAGATGATAAGGGTGGAAAACAGTTCTCATTGTACCATGAAAAGCCAGGCAGATCATTCATCATACAATACACCGACAAAGCCGAAGGAAAGAATGGATAGAAGACCACAGACACTAAAGTTTCTGAAAAGAAGAGCGGATTAATTGTCAATGACCACGATGTTGGCCGATGCAGTCATTGACAGAAGTGGAATAAATATACTGATATGACTTACCTGACCGGAGCCTAACGTACTCACCGCCTCTTCGCCGACGGGGTACTATGAGTACGCTGGTGACCTACTAGCCCCAAACGGCCAGCGCATTCGCGGCCGCACACATCGCAACGCCATATAGTCACGTCACCGCGATCTATGGCACCGATGGTTCCCTTGCGTACCGCACGCTTCCGCTCGCGACCGCGCAACAACTGCTCGTTGAACCTTCGGACGCCCACCCGTGTCGTATTACTCCAAGCCGTCCGGTTCATCGCCAAATCTTCCCAACATCTGAAATCAATGTTACAACGTGAAAGACTTACCTGCACAACATCCTGGTACCTCCGCTTCTGGCCACCGGGATTTCGCTTACCTGACTTCACTTGTCCGTACAGTAACTGCTTCGGGATACGGTCATCGCCCATCCGACGGACGTGACCGACACATGGTTGGCGGCATCCGATTCGGATTAGCCTCTCACAGTGACCGAAGCCAAAGGACGCCTGCGCTTAGCCATCACTGCAATTGGCTTGCGCTCCACCAATTGCAGTTCCACCAACACACCACATATCCAGTGTAAACCCGAAGGGATAAGACCGGGAGGTGTGTCAGTGGGGCCTTTGTGTCCAGCCGGCCAATGCTGGTTAGCCACTTGATTGGCTAATAAGGAAAGGAAACCCCTATCTCTCGGAAACTAAACAGAGAGAGGTAGCAATGACGAGATCTACACTGAGAAGAACGATTGTTGAAGTGTAATACAAGAAGTTTTGCAGTATAGGATTGTAGGTTAGTGCAACCTAAAGAAGATGGGGATGAAAAGCAAATTTCTCATTGTACTATGAAAAGCCAGGCAGAACATTCATCATACAATGCACCGACAAAGCCGAAGAAAAGAATGGGTAAGAACACCACAGACACTCGGATTTCTGAAAAGAAGAGCGGATTAATTGTCAATGACCACGATGTTGGCCGATGCAGTCATTAGCAGAACACACACACACACAGGGTCTGCTGGACTTTTCCGACCATCAAATAGCTCTATGCACCGTTTAAACTATTGTGGTGGACCGGATGACTCATCCGGTCGCGCACGTTGTTCTTGATCCGATCACAGGAGGCCTTTGAAAGTTTCTCCCCCCCCGCGTTGAGGTATTCGTCCGAGGGTTCGAAAACTCGCACTTTCGACCTGACAATTCACCACACTATGTGCATTGTTTTACGAGACGTCTGAAGGCCGTAGCTATCAAATGGACCATTATGATTGTGTCGCACATCGCCAAACCCTTCCGGCTCCTGAGATTCGGACTGACATACTGGCTGCAATTACAAGAGTTCTCGGTAAGCAATGCGGATCCCAACAGTTCGGTGCCCACGCTAATCTTCTCTGTTCCGGCATACCACAATCGCCGCATGTGTTCGATTTAATCTTCAACTGGAAGCTACCGGAAAGGCACGCAAACACTGAATATAATTAATAACACATCTCCCAACTATTCTGGCAATTCTTTCATTGGGAAAAAACGCGTAGCAAACAAGCTTGTTTTCAGTGCTTCATCATCAGGCTAAATACAACACATTTATATGGGTTCGATGGGGGTAGTATGTCCGTGGGGTGAGGGAATGAGGCAAACGAGTTTGAGAGTTACGTTCAACAGATCGTGGCCAAAAGACGAGAAAAGAAGTCAGGAAAGCTAAGAAATCAACTCAACCCGACCAAACCTAAGGCCGAATTTCCGAAAAATCCAGAACGGTACGTGCATAATTTTTCCTCTTGGGTGTTGGACAAATTCGCTTTTGAAGTTTTATCATTAGGACCGAAATTCTACTGTCCTAGTTGTAAACTTAGACAACTTTATGAACAATTGATCGATCTGAAATCCTCATCACCTATGAATGTTGAGATGCTCAAAGCAACCCTAGTTCAGTCATGCTATCAGTACCTGACCCGGAAAACAATAAGTAGAAACCTGCTCACTGGACAGCACCTAACCTCACTGGAGTCACTAAGGTGAAATGAGGATATAGTAATATCCAGACCTGACAGAGGTGCTGGAATCATCATCTTGGATAAAGCCGACTATTTATCTAAAATGAATGCACTACTGGCAGACAAAACCAAATTCGTTTGTACAGAAACGGAAAAGGGCAAAACAGTGGCCATTGAGAAGGCATTAACGAAAACACTGCGATGTATGAAACAACGATGACAGATTGACTCAACCACCTTCGGAAGAATTCGACCAGTAGGTAGTGTAATTCCCAGGCTTGACGGGCTACCTAAAGTGCACAAAAACAGAGCGCCGCTACGACTGATTGTAGACATGTGTAATTCGCCGTATCATGCAACGGCAAA
>QNGE01000941.1:106420-201465 GCA_008508345.1 Paragonimus westermani | reverse complement strand
TGTACAAAACACCAATTATGGAGAAAAAGTAATAAAACGGACAAAATAATAAAGGAAAACTGTAGTTGATAAAGGGGCAGTTGGCTCACCTGCTTCTGAAACAACAGTTCACAAGATTTCCGATATTCCACAAACCGTGTTCAGTTGCTACATCAATTCTTGCTTCACAAGGTTAACGTCGGCCTCATGCTCAAGGTCATGTCAGAAAAAAGTTTTAGGATGGAGAAAATGAACAGTCGAAGAATTTCACTATCAGCTGATGTAGACGGCCTCGGAAAAATACGTAGAAACTTTCGGGAAGATGAGGGAAGATAGGTGGGTCCAATTTTTCCTCAAATCGACGGAATTTCACGGACCTCGCGAATTGTCCAGCCAGTACAGGATGTTGATTTTCCGGACGTTATAGAATGTTGCCTCGCGTTAGAAGTTATCGTGAAACCAAGAATGGAAAGCAAAATTACGTGATAAGCAGAAGAACGTAAAATGATCATCAGAAGTATGACGAATAATGAAATCTGACATTTTCTGATTGAATCCTTTTTATAAAATTTATAATTTTGTGTTTGTTAATGAAGTATATATCTCAAAAAATAACTGTTATCGTATAACGCCAAAAGTGATCGATTCACAGATTTTCCTAGTATATGACCACAGCCGAATTCCGATGTTGATTTAGTTAGTTAGTGTAGTGCTCGTTTTTGAATCCGTACGCCCAACCTTATGCTACCGTGAGTCGGAAGTCGCAAGGAGAAAGCGGTGAATCTGCAAGCAAAAGTTATTTATTGCTTTACTCACCGTTCACAACAGACTTCAACGTAACAATTAAGGGGTGCTAGGGAGCTGGATGTGAGAGCACCTTGAGCACAACCGCACAGCAGCCGCCAGAGTGGGAGAGTGAGTCGACGAAAACTTCCAGTCGACCTTCACAATTCAAACAAGCGTTAGACTGGTTAAGCGGCGTTCCTAACGGCAATAGTTCAACATTGTTATCTCAGTGAGTGTAACCTAAAGCAGTAGGGATGATGTGGATTCATTATACAGCTACGAGCATAACTGCGATACTTATGAGGGCCCACTAAATTTGATGCTAGTGGTTTGTAGTAGGTTTACATAAACAAGGTAATATGAACAGGCGCGGTGGTACTGGCAAGGCAAATTGCACGTCGCGGGGAGCTTAGAAGTTTGGGGACGTCCAAGGTGATCTCACTACAGTAGAATGAAAAAGGTGTTTAGTAACACGGGAATACTATCAGGTGGTCAATTAGGATAGGAAGAGGCACATATTTTTATGTAATCTTATGAGGCGAATAGGTTAAGGAATATAAATTCTTCAAACTGTTTTAACTTGCACAGCTATTGCAAAGTGGCTGATAGCTGTACACAGCTGATAATCGTTAAGTATGGTGTAAGTGCGTACCAGGATGGTTTGGCTACTACTAACGGGGATGTTTAACATGTTGTCATATGTCAGCTGCAGTTTTGTTATGTAGCTGCAATTTTTCGACCGAGCTGTGTACAAGATCTATCTTGCTGGAGAAATAATGAGTTTCGAAAATGAGGAATTCCTCAAATGGCGAAGTTGATAGTTTCGATCAGTTTAAAGTGTGTGTGGCGTTACATCATGGGGTATAGGTTCGCCCTCGGTTGTTAATAAATTAGATTTGAAGTTTAGATGTTATTAGGTCCGCTTTCAAGGATAGCGTCTTCAGGCAGGCAGAGTTTGAAAATCAACCTGACGTCCCTTAATGTCAGGAAAGTTTTTAAGCTCCGTTTGAATTGATGTATATTCTTAGTAGCTCTAATTGCCTGTGGAAGTTTGTCCCAAATGTGGGTTTATTTCACTAGGAAAAAATTTGAATGGAGATTTTTACGGGATTTAGCAGTTGTCAAATTGAACTCTGTTTCTGACATTGTATTCTGAGCTATGCTGAAGGCAAATCGCGAGTTTGACAGTAAAGTTATCGCTATAAACTAGATTATTCATGAGCGCAAGGTTCAGCTTGAGACGCTGTAGCCAAACAGGATCTAGTTCAAGCGACCGGCAGCGTTCTTTTAGTTCAAAGAAGACGGCTAACCCACTAAACCCTTCGTCAATGCACGTTGGAGGCTTTTCAGAGCTAGCCTATCAAACTTGCGCAAGTGACTATATATGAACGTGCACTACTCAAGTTGGGGTCATGCGCACAGCTTATAAAGGTGCAGTCGAGCTGCAGGAAGGAAGAATGAGAGCTTAATGTATCCAATCGTTCGTCTATTTTCAGCTACTAGGAAAGATATAGGTTCAGCAAAATTCAATAAGTTTGAGTAACGTATACCTAGGTCGCGGACTGAGTTGGCAGTTGAAACAGCATGACCATCTGGCTTCATAAAGTCCTCTGGTATATGACAACCGTGTGCAACACTGGTGGATTTATTGGCTGAGAATTTCATCAGCCAGGTTTGACACTAAGACTCTAATGACATGATATCCTCCTGTATATTTCCTAAAGAAGAATTGAGATCGCCAGTAGAAAAAGTATCGACAAGTTCGATGTCATCGGCGAATAGGGATCGTTCGCCATGTTTGATAACTTTACGTATATCATCTAAATACATAAGAAAGAGCAACGGTCCCAGGACGCTTCCTTGAATCACTCCGCTGGTGACTGGTCTGGGCGTTGAGCTGTTATCTCCTATTTTCTTTGTTTGCGTGCGGTCCACAAGGAATGAAACAAACCAGCTGAGTAATGGTGTAACATGCAGGCCAGCCGACTCTACTCTGGATGCCCGTGACTTCACGGACCAACCTTCGGGCAACGTGGACGCACCAGGGGACAGCGCTCTTCCGAAGTAGGGGTTCGAACAACAGTTCTGAAAAGAGAAACAGTACAAACACACATGAGCCGAAGGCCCAGTAAGCCATGCACACGACTTACACAAACGACAGTTAAAACGGCACCGACAACACAGCAGCACACCCCGTTACACAACTCAAATTCAATCCGTGCGCGCTGGCTGGTTTCGGTTGCGCGTTACAATGGGTCACTTATTCCAAAAGATGCCATTTTGATCAGAAGGCGCTTATGAAGCACACGATCAAAAGCCTTTTGCACATCTAGGAGTGTAATAATAACTGCATTCCCTGAATCAGCAGATATTGTAACCCGATTGAAGAATTCCAGCTGACACGTCATGCACGAACGTTTGCTGAGGAACCCATGCTGGGATAGGCTTATAAGATTTTGTGATAATAGGAATTTAACCATGCGACATTTTATTATTCTTTCCAACACTAGAACAAACTGAAGTATGGTTAATGGACCCATAATTATTGATTTTTTGTCGCAAACCGCCTTTGTAAGGGGGATGAATTATAGAACCTTTCCAATTGAGAGGGAAGGAACCTAACGATAGAGAAACTGAATAAATCTTAAGCAAGAGGAGAGGGATGTCATCCCCTCCGTGTTTGAGAGCAACAGGGTGTATACCCTTCGGACCAGGAGGATAAGAGGGTTTCATAGTAGCTAACCGAGAGCGTATTTATACTACATCAACAGCAACGCGGCTTAGGGACGTGTTTGGTTTCACAGGGAGAGGTGGAGACAATACATTTTCTTCGATGTTGAAGGTAGGAGCAAAATACGAATTGAAGCCCTTGCAGATTGTTACTGGATCATCTACGGTAGTTTTGTTCCGTAATGTAACTACTGAGATAATAGGGTCTCCTGCACAGTTTCTGCGTTTAAATAACTGCATCGACTCAGAATTCTTCTCTTTGCCGTTCAGTACACTTTTTCCTCATTTAGGTGGAGCATTTCGGTTCTAGTTTTTATAGTGTCAAACATTTTGTTCATTTGAATTATAAGGGAGAAATCATGATTTTCGTTATCGTGGTTTCAGATTTTTGAGCTTACATTCGTCTTTTGGAATAAGGGTCCAGCTTTAACCACACACACTACGGCGTTTTGATCTTTCAGGGGCTAATATATTTATACAAAATCTGAAGTGTCCAGTAAGTACTTTGGTTGCTATACTGGGGTCAGAGGTCAGAAAGATTGTGTTCCACAAAAATGCTCTCAACAAAGTGGCGAACGTATTCCAGGCGATTAATTTTATCTGGCGATAACTTATTATGTTCGACGCTTTTACAGCTTTCAGGTCAAACACGAGGTTGACCACGTTGTGATCACCTACTGGAAACCGTTCTAGGAAAAATACTTTATCAGAAGAGATACCTGTTGTAAAAATGATATCTGGAGTGTGGTCTAGTCTGGCAGGTGCTAAGACGTGTTGGCGTCAAACATTTACTTGGATACATGCAAGAAACTCTGCTTGATTTGCAGGGACTGTGAAGGAGGTCCAAGAAATAATGGGAATATTGAAATCTTCACCAATTATTTTGTACTGTGTGGGCAATGTTGATACATAATTCAGTCCACTGATAAGATTGGTCATGTCATTGGAGACGTTAGGTGGTCTGCGGACACACCGTAAGAGTAGTTCAAGGAATTCAGTTGACAGTGATAGCCACAATGAGTCATCAATTCTATCAAGACACGGCTCATCGAGTATAGTTGCAGAATACTGCTCCCTTAAGTAAATTAAACATCCACCGCCACGTCCTGCATCCCGATTTTTTCGGAACATATGATAACCCATAACATTTAGTTGTGTGTTTTAAGTCTCAAGGGTACACCAAGCTTCAGTGACCAGAATAATGCAAGGATTATATAAGAATATAAAAGATCTAAAAATGTGCATCTTATTGGCCAGTGAGCGCGCATTCAAAAGCAATAAACTTATTGCGTTTTCTTTATTCGACGTCACCTTTGAACCTTCGAAAATTTCCGAAACAGAAGGGTCTTTGTGATTTAGAGACTTTGGTGACGTTCCTTGGTCTAGTGCGGGTATGGTGAGTGCATCGAACACTAATGGAATTTCCCCTGCGTCTGAGTCTATGACAGAAAATTTTGGAATAGTGTCAGTAAGGTGTATTGGGGCAATGGGGATATGGGTGGTGGACTGTGCAGAGGAGGTTTGAACGGAGTGTGACGGAATAAAAAAATAAGTGTATCAGATTTTTGAACTAAACTCATGTGAAAATCCGACCCAACCCGATTCCCCTAAATATTCACCACTCTGCGTTCAACCTCCTCTGTTTCTGGACGTTAATTGGACCTTGACCTAGACAATTTTGTTTTGTCACCTCAATTTGATGGTTGTGCGAATAGCCAATTGTCGGTCATTGTACTCTATTTGAGTGGTGCATGAACCTTCTTTTTTGGAGCTCGGCTGATCCCCATTGTTTTGAACCTGTTGACTGCGCAGAAGAGCTCTTTTGGGTATGAATGCCTTAATGTGTGACTGTGGTTCATATTTAGGCCGTTCAGCAACAAATTGTAACCCATTCCCTGAAAACGATCGTCGATCGAAACTGTTGAGGTTGTCTAAATATTCACTTTGACAACTTGTTTAGTGGTACCGTGGCATTACGATCCAACCATGTTTTGAATATTTGGGATCATTGATTTATCGCTACGCGTTGCTGAACGTCTTTGTGGAAGATCGTACAGTAAGGTTGAGATGGAACGATCATATCTACGTGCACGCTGTCCGCAAAGGGATCACAGGATGCATTTAGGTGAGCATTAATACTGTGGGGGCTGTTTGTATTGAAAGGGGCGTTATGCGTGGGATAAGCGACTTTGGGGGGAATAGTGGGGTTCTGGTTAAGTCTGGCTTTAAAATGTGTGTCGCGTGAAATATTGCTATTGTTGGGAAGAGGCCAAAGATTATGGGTTGGTGATAGATACATCCTTTTTCTCCCTGGGTGTGGGTATGTGTTCACATGCTTACTTTTTCTCTTGTATTGCAGAGGATGTAAGCACGAACGACCCGTAGGATAGTGACTTGAGGAGGGTTTATTGAATCCAGTGCTCCACTGACGGCCGGTTGTTGGGTTCCCTTGGGATGAATTCGAAGTTGGAGTGCCGGCGTTTGTCTGACCGGTAGATGGTCCAAGCCTTACTTTGTCTGATCTAGCTACCGCATTGACAGGTTGAGATTTATATGTCCCATTTAGTTCATTATAGGCACACTCATTTACATGCTGTTGTTTGGAAGTTCACTTCTAGACGGGGTTCGCCGTTTCGTAAGGCAGGTTGCTGGAACTGTCTAGATCTACTCTTAAGTTGATCAAGTCGGCTAGTATGGTAACCTCTGTCGTGTCGTTGGTGTTATTAATAGGGGCAGTGGCAGACTCAGGTGTGACGCAACCGGAAGAAGCTACACAGGGTGAAGCTACACACTCATCAGGACCCTATTCAGTAAAATGGAGATCGTCGCATCTTGTTTGAATGTGTCCTGAGCCAGATGCTTTGAGGTGACAGCGTTGCGCAATAAGCGACGTTGACATTCCCTCTCAAGCGGCGTTCTATCCTGCATACTTCTTATCAGTTTAAGAGAGGTTTTGGACCTGATGAGGTCCTGACATTGGATGAACCGTCTCGTAATTGTTTCGCTCTGGAATTTGAAAAAAGCGGGCAGCAGATCATTTGAGTCTTTTCACGAAGACGAATGCAGGCATAATATGTCGGGTCTATATTGCTAATTCTCGTGAGTAGCTTTTTAATGCCATCGAGATGAAGCTTATCTGGCACATTGAATACGATGGCATAATATGTGCAACGCATCCGTTTTGTGAGTTCTGTTGTCAACGTATTGAGAAACATGCTTGTGCACTCTAAGTTATCCATCTTGGGACATTCCGGCACTTTGAGGATGTAAGATAGGGAGATAAGATTCTCCTTTAGGGAATCGAATACAGCACAGCTTGTTTTCAGATGGGCAAGTTCAGCTTCCAGTCTAGATAACTTACCAAATAACTCCGCCAATGCATTGTCTAGGGGTATAGAACAGTTATTGGTTAAAGCAGTATTAGTGGGAACCAACAGTTTATCTTCACCCCCTTTAAAGGCAGCATCTTTGGAAGGGTCTTTACAAGTTTTGAGCCTACAGCATTTGCCCGAGGTCGTTCAATATCTACCTTAGAGCTAGAACAAGTGGTTTTGGCACCAATCGATCTTGTTTGACGACCGGTTTTGGTCATCATAATTTGTTACATAAGAATATTTTTAGACAGACGTGGACGTAAATAAAATGTAAGCAGACTGTACGGCGAAAAAGTTGTCAAAAATAACAATTGTGTGAGAAACTTCAAATTAAATATCCACGCAGTAATTACTTGTCCTTTTCGAATCGCGCGCGCTTACTCACATGAACGGAAACTAAAACGTCATTAACAACACAGCAGAATGCGCTGGAAATTATCCGTAGGAAGTCAAATCTGCCGTCTGATGGCAAAAAATGGGACATCACTGAATATCAGGTGATATGTCGTTGGCGTTTCTCAGGAATTTGGAAATCACTAATTTGATTGCTCGACGGTCAACCTACGTTAACCCTATAGTCACAACCCTACGAGGGCAGAATGATACGAAGTTGGCAGAGTACATTCAATATATGTTCATCATTAGCTGGAATATTCCTCTTGAATTTTTGCAGCCCCCTTGCTATCGGTTCTGTCTCAGTAGTAGACTCCTTCTTGCCGTGTGTGCTGGTCTAAAATTAGACGGCACGTAACATGATAGGTGAGGCATCAATTAGCGGTGCCACTGACGTCTGTGTAGTCATTTGCCAACGTTTTCACTTGAATCCGCTTGCGTGGGCAAAAAGCACAAAACTCGTCTTCAGAGAAATACGGGACAATAATCATTGAAGGTGCTATACACGGTTTTTTATGTTTAAAAGTCGGAGGTTACACGGTTTTCGCAGCTTGGCAAACCTCTGATGCAGCATTTTGTAACCCGGTTGAAATGCATCCGTACCACCGGCAGTGACCTCTCGGAGAAACACAATGCTTTTGGGCAGATTGTATTCATCAAGCCATCGTCGACGGATTAGGAAGCGACCTAGAGCAGATGCCGTCGTAGTTATCAGCAACGCGCTGCATGTATAGAAGTACTTCTTAAATACGGACCGCACACGAATGCATAGTAACCACCTGGACTTGCGGAAATTACAATCACACCTGCCGTCATTGGTGTTCACTGTGTATTGTGTGCCCTCGTGATTTACTTGAAGCTAACAATTGGTGTTACACGATGTGCGAGTAAATTGAACTCGTCCAGTCGTTTGAAGTGCAACAAAGGAGCACACCCATTGATGTGCTCCAACATCAGCTGACTGGCGGACATTATTGGCCGGCGGAGTGTATTCTTTGCGTACACCTCTACACTGACCACCTCTCGGCGGTCACAACCGTAGTTGCACTGTATCCCAAACTCCCGCTGTGGGACCAAATTTTACTAATTGCCGTGGCTAAGTGACCTCTGGGATGAATGCGCTTCTTTGGTCGTTGAAGCGTGGTTGCTAGCATGCACCACGGTAATTGTGCAATGGGAAGTATGTGAACTGAACTCACGAAGCACGTTGTGATCCACGGCTTTCGCTCTCACGTTACTTGTATTTTCTACACGGGTCGGTCATCTGCCAAGTAAACTCAGCAACAATCACACTCACATTATCATATTTCAGGTTTCCACTACCTGATTTTTTGCTTGAACCAGGCAGGCGCAAAACATTGCAATCCTCCATCTATCTAAATAAATTCCAACCTCGCTGAAGCCAAAAAATTCCCAATCCTCGAAAACATCTTTGAAGTTCTGGAGAAGATCAATCACCTAAGATGAAATATAGGATTAAAACGAATTCCCCAACATTAGGTCGACAGAGTATGTATCAAGACATACTCCATCGGGTTTACATATCATGCACCACTCACCAACAAGCGACGGTCAAATACTAATCACACATGGAAAACCTCTCCACAGGGTAGCGGATTTATGCTGCAATAACACCTGTCATCCATAATTTCAATCTCGTCGCTAAATGAAGGACAGACCGATTTTCGGTCGACTAAAACAAAACTCCAACCCTCGTGATCCTTTCTGCCGTGGAAATAAATGATTTTCAAATTTCCGGGCGACACTACCGCAGTCACCTGATATTCAATGATGTCTTGTTTCATTGCGGTCAAACGGAAGATTTCACTTCCTACGCATAATTTCCATCCAGAAAGTCAATCACAGAAACAGCACACACTATGTCCAACGTTGCGGATCGAAACACACAAGGTTCGTCTGGCGAAAGAGAAAAGTCACGCGTCAACAGGAAACGTGTATTACTAACAACACAGATACCGAGAGAGATTCCACTGCAACGTGTCCTTGTCCACATATATACACGGGGCCCCGCGGTCCGGGAATTCCCACCAATCAGACGTGGCCTCACGCTTACTGGCCGCCGATCTCGGGTCCTGGTTGGTCGCCCTCCTCAGCCTGTTGCACGGACGCGGCCAACCCACGTGTTCGGGGACCTGAAAAGAGGCGGAAGAGAGTATGCGTGGCAAACAAAATGGCGGCGCACTACATGCTACTACACGACTCCCCCCTGCCGACATCATTGGCCGCATTGCTTTGGAATGGCGCCCTCTAGTGGTTCCGTGTACCCCCTTGCTAATTCCAACTCATCGCAACTAATCAATCGATCTTCCTTTGAAGTATCCGGGTCTAAGCGATTAAAACTTAATACTGTGAGTCCGGACCTGTTGGCGTTGATGTCCCTTATAGTGCAGGTTGATTCGGGGATGATACCGTGCACAGCTTATGGCCCCTTCCATCCACAGAACAATTTTTTGAATTCCGGTTTCTGGGACTTCTGCAAGCGACCAGATTGCATCACCGGGCTTCAAGGGGCTTCCATATGCCTTTCTATCACGGTAATACTTCTGTTTCCGCCGAGCCTTGCCGCAGCTGTTCGCGCGCTAATGTGTGTGCTTCTTCCAGTTTGTCACTTAGCTGAATGCAGTAGTTCGAGGTTAACAGGTTATCTGGTGGCAATCTGAGAACAATCAGATCGGAGGACAGCCGTATCTCTCTTCCCGTTTGCAGGTAGTGTGCTGGTTGTGCGGTAGAGGAGTGGACGCTAGCTAGACATACAAACGGGCACTGAGATACGGCTTCGTCCATTGATATGCTTACAAACGCTTTCAAGACGGACTCCAGGGTGCAGTTGGCGCGCTTCACCGCATCACTACCCTGCGGATGATAGGCAATCTTCCTTGTTTTTCTTGTGACCAGTATTCTACACAGTTCACGCATCAACGTGTTCTCAAAATTTGATCTTCTGTCAGTGTACAACTGAGTTGAGGCGTCCCAGCGCAAGATCCAATGATACAAAAGATGCTATTTTGATCAGGAGGCGCTTATGAGGCGCACGATCGTAAGCCTTCCGCATGTCTTAGAGTAAGATAATTACCGCACTTTCTGCGCCGATTGACATCGATATATGGTTTGAGAATTCCAGCTGACATGTCATACAAGGACGCTTACTAAGAAGACCGTGCTGTGAAGGGTTTATAAGGTTTTGTGACCTCAAGTACTCAACCATGTGCACTTTTGTTATTCTTTCAAACATTTTCGAACGGATTTACATGTGGTTGATATGACGATAATGACTAACGTCTTGCCTTGGACAACTTTTGTGACGGAACATGATGATTGACTTTTTTCACTGAGGAGGGCAGGTGCTGCATAAAAGTGATAAGTTGAACAAACTGAGTAAGAGGATGGGTATATCCTCACCTGCTTGCTTGATGGCCACTTGTGGGATACCACCTGGTCCAGGATGGATTGAGGGCCTAATGCTAGCTAACTGTGAACGAACACTTCGAACATCGATTAGAACATTACTCAAAACTTTCACTGTTTTCGATGGAATATTAGCAGGTAATGGGGTGCTTTCTACGCTGAACGAAACAGCAACATGTGAGTTGAAGTTTTTGCACTTTCCAACAAAGCCATCGACAACTGTCTTGCCCTGTAGCAGGGTCCCTCAAGGAATTTCTCCCTCTCATCGTTTGCAAAAGTTTCGTGCTTCTCTGCCCACTACGGATTGCGAGTTTCTCTTTTTTGCGTCTGGCGTTCTGTGTTCAAACATTTCAATCATTTGCATCGCTAGGGACAAGTTTATTGTTCTTCAGTACCTCGACTTAAGAATTTTTAGTCTGTCTGTCTCTTCCGCAGTAACCATTCCTCCTTGTACACACGAGCTGGCACATTCTGTTTTAATTGGGTCCAAAATGTCGATACAAAACTTCAAACATCTGATAAATTCTTCGACCGCTATGCTTGGGTGTGATGTGCGAAAGAAGCTAGTCCAATTTAAGTATCCTTGTACGGAGAAGAAAGCGTTTCAGTCAATGATTTTGATTGGACGGTAGAGACTAGCTGTCGGATAACTCTATAGACGAAATACCCATGGTGATCATTGGATCTATTATATGCCTACGTCTGGTGGGCGTTAGGACATGGTGGTTTCAACTATGCAGTTGAACGCATGGATCGAATTTGTTCTGTTTTTCTAAAGCAGAGAATGAGTTACAGGAGATATTGAACATGTTACATTCCCCACCTATTAGTTTGTGTTTTCAAGGCATGTTGGACGCATGTTTCGTTATCTCCACAAGGTCAGCCAAATCGTTGCTAGCAACATTGGGCGGTCTGTAGATGCATCCCATAAGTAGCTCGCGAGAACCAATAGGGACCATCAACCACAACGAGTCTTCGATCTTATGAAGACTGGACTCATCAAGTGTTACTGCGGAAAATTGCTCTTTTAGGTGAATAATACACCCACCTCTTAGTCCTGCGAGACGACCCTCACAAAACCTGTGATATCCTACCATGCTCGTCTGATATCTGGGGTTTCAGGGGAGCACTACGTCTCAGTTACGTAAATGACGTGGAGATTAGATAAGAAGAAAAAGGACTTGAAAATGTGCACATTACTAACCAATGATTTTGCGTTCATGAACAATAAATTTATGAAAATCTTTTCGTTAGGTACAGCATTGAATCTGCTGAAGAACTTCATGGCAGATGGGGAAGTGGATTGCAAAATATCATATGCGAAGGCCTGACCTGAGGGATGTACCAAATTTCCGCTCATATTTGAGTGGATGTCGCAAAGGTTTGAGTCTAAGGAAGAAAGTGCTGAAACAGTGTGATTATGATGGGATGATAGAGTGGGACTTGAAGAGGGGGCCAGGTGGTGGTTAATGAAACATCGGCGAGCGCGCTAAACAAGAACTTGTCTGGCGGACATTTGGGTTGGAAACATAAACAGGTGACGACGTACTTGCTGGGGTACAACTATTGGAAACTCGCTTCTTAGTAGCACCCAAATTTTGCGTGGGAGGATGAAGTACTACGGAGCTATTGGATAACAGATGGTAAAGGTGACCCCTGGTATATCAGGAGGTTGACGTGAAAACAGTGAGGGGCAAATTATGCAGTTTTGCCTGCTAGGCTTTGTTTCTTAGAATGTTTCATAGAACCATATTCACGGAGCTTGTAAAGTACTTTTGGTTCGTCCTTATATTGAGAATCTTACTGTTGATTCAGAGCCTTTTCGGGTGTTTTGTATTTGCCGCTGATAATTGTATCCACTTCAGATAACAGAGAGATGCCCCTGGTAATGAATAGATGTTCTTGCTTGTGCAGCTGCGTCATTATCGTTATCATTATCTTTGTTCGTAAGTATTATTAATCGTGTTACCAACAGTTGTTGAAACGAAACATTCGATAACTTTCGTTTTATCATTTGGAACGAAACACCTCACAAAAATTCCTGCTCCTGAGTCGGTTAGGAAAGTGTGATGGGATGTAAAATCTCTGAAGAATAAACGACAATTAGATAAAGCCATGTCAGGTCCGGCTGTTGTCAATAATGACCAACTCACTATTATTCTGGTGAGTTTTGTTAGTAGAATTGGAAGAATTGGCTACACTTAGGAGCCTCTGCGTCACACCTGAAGTGACATTGGCGAAGTTTGCAGTGGCACCCACTGTGTCGATGAGCTGAAGTACTGGGGGATAACGAGTGCCCATTGCGGTTGCCACAAAGTGATCGTTGAGGAGTTTGTATCACCACAAAATTTATATTAAACAGTTCGATTTGGTGTAACAAAATCCATGTTGCTGCTTAGCAGGTGTGAAGCTGGAGCATAAGTTTGCGAGTTGTTAGGGGTACACATGACGTCGTGAGCCAACACAGCAGATTCACCTGTAGGCGCATGCCATTTGGATACCAGAATGTTGCGTGCAAAATTAGGTAGTCGTTGTAAAATGAGTTATTGGAAAAACGCAACATTCATTGACCTCCTCTACATTGTCCGGTATCATTTTCACAGCAGTTGAGATGGTTTGCAGCCACTAAGCTTTCTGTAGCTGTTTGGAGTGTCACACCGTTTCCGTCTCGATATCGCCGTATGTTGGGAATGGCAGATTTAAGATGTTTGTAAGGTCCCATCGAATATGGGGGAATAACTTCACCACGAACTTTCCGAACCAAGTCATTTGGCAGTTCGGAGATGACGTAAGAAAACATGGCACAAGAATCGGTACTACCTTTGGTTTGGAACTCCAAGTCTGCTGTATTGGACTTGACGGTCAGGTCATACTTCCAAAGTGTTGGAAGGCGGACACCAATGAGGTAATCGGAACTCTTGCTTCGGACTCCACTCTCAATAATACTGGAACACAGATATGCAGAAAAAAGAGTGACGGCAAATGCCAATACTCTGCAAGATGGAAATAAATATATCTAGAGAGTTTTCACCAATTCAGATGCTCAGCTGCTGGTCACTATAATTTGTAAACAGTAGCGTTGAAATCGCCAAGCATCCAAACTTTACAACCGAACTGTCTTTAAGCAACGAGTATAAAAACAACACTCACCGAATTGGAAACATGTTGATCGAGGGTTCTACCACAGTACTCTGTGAACAGTAAATTATGCAAGACAATTTGCTGCATGCCTCAACTGTAACGATTGATATAAACAGTAAAAATGTAACGCAAATCATAAATCGGCCGCCTGAATTGAAATGAACATCACAATATGAACCTAGGGAGTTATCTCACGACTCATCGTAATATTGTGAACAGGAGAGTGAAGGTTTACCGCTTGTGAATTACGCTAAATAAAAGCAGATAGTTTACACAGTGACCTTCAATGGAGTGGAACAGTGCGTACATATGCCCAAAATTATCCGCGGAGGTATATGCGTCTCCACCTTGCCCACATCATGAAAAGATTTTCTGCGCTTTTCTCCGGGCCTATCTACATGGAATAATGGTCAAATTCTTCGCCAGTACATTCTCTCCACCCTTCAACCACCGTTTTTTGGCACGACCTTGAGCATCTGGCCAGTGATCAACTTGTGGAGTCCAAATTGATGTAACAAATCAATTATTTTATCGAATTGCGCAGACCCCAAACACTATCTTCTCAGAACCATCAAGCTTGAAGTTTCCTGATTAGACTTGAATTTTCCCTTCATATAATGTCTATTTTTGTCTCTTTTGTTGCTCTACTCACATAGCTGACTCGTTGCACAATTTTCAAATTTGGTGTTCAATAATGTATATGCTAAAATTTATTGCGTTGATCACGCTCCCTTGAGTGTGTTTCTCACAAATGCGTCGAGAAATATACCAGTATTATTATTATTATTATTATTATTATTATTATTATTATTATTATTATTATTATTATTATTATTATTATTATGCTGTCGTTGGTATACCCTCAATATGTAATTTCGGAATATCTTGTGAATTGTGGCGGACGGATCATTCAGAAAAGTGTACAATGTGCCTACCGCGCCGTGCGAGATATTTTGTTTTGATGCGTAAACAATTTTTATCAAAGACGCTGAGGAATGACGCTAATTTAATATCGAAATAGGTTGACAAGACAGCGTGAGTTTTGTGATTTGCTAGATGGAAGAAGTTAGCAACGGCTGATTATAAACATGTGCCATATAGGTTGTAGATCATTTTTAATGAACCTGTGCGTTCGATGTTCCGTGAAATAGGTGCGACAGTTGATAAGCTCAAGTGTTTATGATCATTCCCACGTGTAACTGGAAACTACTGAAGTTTGGGGTCGCCGTGGGTAAGCAGATAAGGTTGCAGCTGAGGACTTTAAAGAACAATGCCAGCTCAGGTCAGCGTGGTTCGTTTGCCGTATATACTGCTCACTGTAATCGGGCGTAAGCTCCCGAGCAGCACACCCCATATGGTCCCTAAGGGACCCCGGGGAGCTTTTGGAGGCTGGTGGTGGGTGAAGATGGGGTATGACATAAAAACCCTTAGGGGACCAACGGGGGCAAAATGAGGGCTGGCCCTGAAAACGTTTTATTGCACAGGACCTTACTCGCGCACCCCATTTTGATCTTTTCTCAACTTCCACACATTAATCATTCGGCTCATCTTCATCCTTTGCTCTACCTCACGTACATTACTCTCCAGCCCAGTGGGTGACTCGCTAACGTATGAATACCAACAACGATTGAAACATTGAAGAAGCACGTGCCTTTACTGGTTGTCATCATAGAGTTACGACACGGTTGTTTGAATCGGCAAATTGCCGTTCTAGCGTGCACTTTGTTGGTAGTTCATATGGGAACCTTGCTCACTGATTTTCATTGCCCATACATGTTGCGAATCTTTGACAAGTATCTGCAAGGTTACGTATCGGTCACTGTAAATAAGGACTCCAGTAAAGCGGCGTAGCCTAGTATGACTGTTCATGTGGATGAAATCCCTAACGAAACAGTTGAAGTTATCCAGCAAAAAGCGATAACAAATCTCCCGAAGGCAACTTATGGTTGAGGTGCCACACTGGATATAACGGATTGTATGTGAATGCAGTTTACAACCGAAAACATATTTATAGGTACTAATCTGTCTCACTTGATTTGTTCAATTGTACTTTAGGTGCACTCATTCCAATGATCTGAAAACGAAGATGTCAAAAAAGGCGTCAATAGTTAGCATGATAATGCACATTATTTTGTTCAAGTGACAATCTCTCATAATTAATGTCACACTCCCAATTTACCAAATCTGTGATGGAAATGGGTAGGCTTCATACAGATCTGAAAGCATTTCGTCAAAAATATACATATATGCTGATGAGGTTAGTTGAACAGCAGCTCTGACGTTAGTGTGAGTGAAAACGGGCAACAAATATTTACCTGGTTGGTCATCGGGTGCTGAAGCACGTCATTCCGTCGGTAGCGTCTGTTTGCGCACCACTGAATTCTTCTACCAATTGTTGATCAAGCTTGAAAGTTTCCGCAAAAGAATCTTTGATGCACCACTAAAAAACGGATGTTACCCTAACCTGTCTGCAGTATCACGTTGACTTAGTGGATGATTGTCAGGGATGGTAAAGGCCCGACGTTCTGCTTCTGCCTCTAATTGCCGGCCATCCGACGGAATTTTTGGTAACCATCCAGTCACCGCGTACAATAGCGTTAAAGTCATCAGAGTTAAACTGCACTATGAGGTACATCTGCGGGAGAAAACAGATTAAAAATGGGTTCACTACGCTATTCTGTCTGGGAGAACGATTAGAATAACCTGTACCCACTTACTGAAAGTATGTAAAATGGGTTTAAAAGAACCATCTGTATGCGGAACACCGAAACATTTACCAATGATACTGGTAATGCGTTTATTGTAGGTGATGGGGGAGGTAGCAGTAAGGTAATTGAGGTGATGATCGGAGAATGGGAACACTTGGTTAAATAGTTATAAGAAACCGGATTCATATCAAATCCTACACCACCACATCTGGGAGCGGCTCTTCATGAGTGCTTAAATCGTATTTTAGAATGAAGATAGATTAGAATATAGAAATCATATATCGGACCCGAAGATGAAGTATTCGTTGCAGCCACATCCAAAGCATTTATACAGCTGCATCAACCTCTTTTACTTTTGATGGTTAGTTGACGCCGAACGACAATCTTTCAGTTTCTTTCGAACGTAATCAATGTTGTTTGATAGTTTGATGACACCGAGAAATAGCCCACCGCAACTTACTGATGTTTGAAGTTAAACTGCATTGGGCACAATCATTTATGTAAAAGCGATGCATAAAAACAGTACGACAACACCATGCATATTAAAATGTAGGCACTGACGCTTATGGTTGAAGTAGGGGAATGGAAAGGAATGTGTAACATCCCAGATTATAGCGTACTTACTGTGAAAAGCCCATTTTTATATATTGCCCCCATTTTGCTCTATCCAAAATAGGGCTGTGTGTTGCTTGGGCTGCTTCACCATCATGGTAACAAAGAATTCAGCAAGTTTGTGTAGTTACATGGCCCTGCAGGAGATCGAATTCCATGTGTTATTCAAAAAGCAAAATGGTTAAACGAGAAGTGAAGCATTCTACTGCATTAAGTTTTTCGGGATGACCCGCTCAACGGTCAGCCTACGTGCACCCTATAGTCACAACGCCACGACCTATGCTGGAGGCTTCAACCGATTAAGAATGATGCAAATATCCATTTTCGTTTTATGCTTGTTATAAACATCCGCAGCATACTGCTAAAACACAGCAGTTGGTGTGTTGTACTCAAAAAGATGCTTACAGTCGTTCACTTTACTTTCTGTGAGTCAACGAATCGTTGGGTGCGCATCGTACAGGAAGGCAGTTACGTCGTGGTTGCGCCTCAGTGTGAAAGAGCTAACAACCCGGTTCTTCTCCTAACCACGTTGAAGCGTGATTGGCAGCACGCATTGTGGGAACTGTGCAACGGGAAGTGTGTGAACTCAACTCACTAAACACGTCGTAATCCACGGCTCTAACGCGTACGTCACTAGTATCTTATACACCGGAACGCCATCTACCACGTAAATTCAACGGCATTCACACTCGCAGATCAAATATCAAGCTCCCACTGCCTGATTTCTCGCTTGAATCAAACACGTACGGAACACTGTAATCCTTTATGTATTCATCTGAGCAACTTCTGAACTCGCTGAATCTAACAAATTCTCGACTCTCAAAGACGTCTTTGAAACCCTGTAAATAATTAATCACCTAAAACGGAATATGAGATGAAATTCAATTCCCCTGCGTTAGGCCGATAGAATATGAATCAAGGCATGTCCAATCAGATTTACGTATCATGCATCATTCATCAACAAACAACGGTTAAATATTATTCACACATGAAAAACTTCTTCACAGGATAGTGCATTTATACCATCACAACACCTACCACTCCTAATTTTGATCTCGGCACCAAATGAAGGACATACCGATTTACGGACGGCTGAAACGAAGTTTTTTAACTCTCGTGACGCCTCCTCTCATGGAAATGAATAGTTTTCAAATTCCTGGACGATACCACAAAACATCACCTGGTATTAAATGATTTCTCATTTTATTGCCGTCAAACGGCAGATTTCACATACTACGAGTAAATTCCAGTAAGTATGATTAAATTTGAAAGTGAGAGGAAATTTTGTAAGAGGGAACCAAATACGAACTTTGGGCATCATAAATGTCTATGAAGAACTTTCCAACAGATACGACAATCATGCAATCCACACACGCAATAGCACCAAAATAATGTGCAAACAAAATGTATCGCAAATAAAGATTAAAAGAACAAACACATTTATTGTTAATCGCGGACGTTCAGCTGTTGCTCGAGCGAAAATTAATCCACTGGCAAAGTCTGTCGACAGGCTAGATCCGGGAGAGTTGCGTCCGTAAACAATGAAGGTCTGTAGATTCTGACCTCGTCGAGTAGCCGATTCGGATCTAAAGAGGGAATATGGTCATAACAGCGAGTTTCTTATTGACAAAGTGCTAAGGTACAAGAAAATTAGCACAAACCAAAGAGAAGATGAAGCCAAACCTGGATATTGTATCCACCAACACAAGTTCCGCGAATAATACCTAACGTGAATATGATCAAGTGCAATGGCCAAGTAGTAGCGAACGATCACGCACAAAATAAAACCAGAGCACGTACGAAAAAAGTCCAGTGACGTGAAGCAAGGAGAAAACCCACAAAAAACAGGTTTTCAGGTTTAAACCATGTCAAAATTTAGTGATACATCAAGAATAACGTTTGCGAGAGAAATGATTTGGCGCGCACGTCCTCTGAATGGTCATGCCAGTTTCCTTAAGGAAGGCTAGCAACCACCGACAAGAGGATTTCGAACTAATGAATAAGAAGAATCGATGGGAAACGAATGAATGAAGACAAGGAACCTGGTCACCGGTTTATAAAATATAACAGTCGTCATAAACTACGCATGTGACCACTTTAACACTGATAGCAATAGTTCTGATAAAATGACCAATGGTGATGTGTTTGCAGTGCAGTAGTGTTGAAAGGAATCCTACGACAGCCAAATTAGTGAACTACAGAGGGAAATTACCGCAAGTAACGGGGTGAATCAACCGCGTCTATTCACCCAGGTGAGAGAGACCCGGACAAATTATGTTTGCATAAATGAACAGTTCCGTTGTATTTTTAGTCCAGAGGACGACACTGTGTTGAATCTTGCGTCACAGACCGATCCCCAAGATCGTGTGAGTGCGTGTGCGACACCGATGCATTAGTGTTGACAAACTGTGAGTTGTCTGAAGCCACTGCGGTACATGCGCATGAGGGCTGCTCAGCGGTGAACACGTGTGGCGTGATACATGCAGCAGGTCTAAACCCATGAGCTTGACCATACCACAGTGTGATGCCACAGGCTGTGCGATTAGGAAACATGACGCTGAGCTCATGTCAAGCCCACTCTGGGAATAATAATGAAACTAATAATACATATTTCACAACGCATGTGTAAGAAGCACGCTGGGTTATGCGCGAACACTGCAGATATTTACAGACCATACAAAAACGAATAATTAAACAGCAGCACAAACGTGCAGCCTGCCGTCATAAAGAACGTGGTCAAAACGAAAATGACTGTAGTTTACGAAACTTTGACGCAAGCGACAGAGGAGATAGTTCGCTCGCTTCACAGGTTTAGTCCCAAAAATAGGAATGTTACACCAATTTAGTTTTCACAAGTTTGTTAGATGGGCAATTTTTTTATATAGTTCAAGGTCACTCTGGGGAAAACGTCAAAACGCATCTTTGGAGTGTTTCACCATTGGGAGATAGAATCGGCGTCCGAAGAAATGTCAAGATAGGTCGGCTTTATCGAGGCAGAGCGGAAAATTCCAAAATCCAGCGATCGATTGGGCAGATTCCAAAGCAGGATTTTGTCGATTGCCCGAAAACATCAAAAAGTTGAACATCTCGCGAACCGTTGAGCTAAGACGAAGTTCCATGCGTCCATCCGTCGTAGAAATTTTCCCTCATAAGATGGAAATTTGTGGGGATCGGAAAAAGAATGTAATTTCACACTTCAAAAGAGAAATTGTGGGGTTATAGTTATAACCTATGACAAACAATGTGTATGCGGAATTTTTTGACAAAGAGTCTATGTGATCTTAAAATTTTTGCTATGGTGATCAGAACATATAAATTTATCCACTGTTTCTTGTGGCATTTTACTACGCACTCGGGATTTATTCGTGCAAACAGAGAATTGAATCGACGGTTTGGAGGGCCGTATGAAATGTGCGTGTGATAACCAAAGCTCACATGACGTCGTTCTGCTGGACTTATTATTGAGCGCCGAGTTCACATTTCTTAGCAATTTGGGCACTTCAAATACATGAATAAACTTGTGTTACTGAAATAATAATGTTGGGTTTCAAACGGTTAAGCGGGCGCACAGTAGGCCAAGTGCTTAATGATCTTGTGAATAAACCATTCGACAAACCACTTCAAGCAGGCTGTTTTCGAGGGGCGTTAGGCAGCGGGATGGTTACTTACGTACTGCGCATCTGACGGCCAAATGTTTCTCGGGCAACTCTCAAGAGGTCATCAGGTGATACAGAGAGTCTGAAGATAGACATTGTGTTTGTTAACGTAAGATAGTTGTCCAAACCCTTTTTAAAACGCTGAATGTTGTTACTGGCTCTGATTTCATTCGGAAGTTTATTCCAAATTTAGGAATACCTTACGAGGAAGAGATTTTCACATACATTTTTCGGGATATCAGGGTTGGCAAGATGGAATCCTTATTTCTTAGATTATATATGCCTCAAAACGCACCTCTGAAGTGTTTCGCCATTAGGAGATAAAACAGGCTTTTGGAAAATGTCAATTCGTACAGGCTGAAATTCAGAATAAGCAGGCAGTGAAGCTCGAACACAGCCAGGATAATTACAGAGGCCGCAGAACCATCAATACTTGCACAAGCCTCCTCCAGAACAGCTGGGTAAGGGAACTTTTAATCATGTGACCGGTAATACTGCCTTGTTAACAAGGCCATGCGATTTACTTCACAGCATCCTCAACCCTGTGAGTGCATATGTAAACAACTTAAAACCAATAAAGATAACACTTCTTTATGCATTTTTGATTTTTGGAAAAATTAAAGCTCGTGAGGCTTAACCTAAGGAATTATACTCATTCCTGACTTATTGCACTCTAAGTGATCGCTTTCATTTCGACCGCGTCTTATCGTTGGAAGAACTCACAAATGGTCTCCGATGGTACGCGGAAACTAGATCACTCAAGCAGCCGGTTGCTCTGTCGACATAGCTTCTTCTCCAAAATGGTGTGTTGCCATTAGGAAGCTCCCTCTCAAAACGTAATTTATACTTCAGGCGTGTCCTCCTATGCGGGGCAAGTATAAGTTTACAAGCTCACACTCCACGGAATCTGTCCTGCTTCCCAATAGATAAGCAGACGGATACTCCAAACCCGGTTCTTGACTGTTGCTCAACCAAAACGGTGACACGCGGGCTGAAAATTGTGGTCTCTTCAACTATGTCCTCTTCCTGTACCTACCTTCGTCAAGTGTGGGAACGCCCGCTACTTTTCCACCAAGAACGAAGTGTTATCTCCTCTCCCCCGTTTTTACTTCCACCTTATTAGGGGAGGCAATCATAGCCCTAACTCCGACTCCTCCGAATGATGATAACTGTACTGTCTGCACTGAAGTGTTGCATGACACAACTTCAACTGAAGAAAGAGAAAGGTCTGCTATATCTTGTCCATAATTATATTTTGTAATTCACTTCGTGTATTTTTATACATACCGATTTGTTAACTTCATCTGTACGCCCCCTTGGAAGTATCACCGTGATTTCTGAATTTCAGAGCTAAAAAGAATAAATGGGACTCACCGCGCACCGTCTTCGTCTTCTTCGTTTGTGTGGGTCTTTGGACCGGTGAAGTAATCACACCGTGAAATTTTTCAGCTCTGCATATCTGCTGATCTGCCGGCACTGAATGTTCGTCATCCCTCGTTTGGAATTATTAGTCGGTCTCTGTCCAAACTTACTACCTGACTTCTTTCTCTCGAAAGGTGGTGTATACAGTTTGACGGACCTTGTTTTATCAGTGAAGCATTTGTAGTGTACAAGCGGGTATGCGCTCGACCCTCTTCTATTTACATTTTAAAACACCTTCTCTGGAGAACAGTCGAAACGTAGTCCCAACGGACGCCGAACTAAAAGGACATATCAGGGTTTGAAAGCAAACAGTATATTTCCAACAGTGTTTGGAAATATCACTAGTAGTTAGTTTAGCGTAACCTGGGACCAACGGCAATAACCAAGAGAAGGGAAACTTGGGGTGGGCTTCAAGCCACACAGCCGCACTCAAAAGTGCGCTAAGCGAAAAGGGCGTGGAAAGTTCCAGCGAGTTAAGCAACGCCCGAAAAATCTAGGTTAAACGACTTTGGAGAATGAAATAATAGATGAGTCGTCAGACAAGTGCACATGTTCGCGGCGTGCAATTAATTGCATAGCGGAGGAAAGTGGCAGATTTCTTATCAGGCCTCCTATAGCAAAAGTACACAGAACCATACGTACGAAAAAGATAAGCAAGAAAATACAGTTGCAGCATGCATCCTAAGAGAAACCACATGATCGCTGGCCACTGCACTTTCCATTTTTTTATACGTCTTCATTTTGCTTGTGCGCATACATCTTGTACACATCTGTCACCGCTACGGATCATGTTTGGTGTTACGGTATTTCGGTCGATTTTACCATTGGAATGAATAGGCCACTACAGTTCCCAACATCGATGAGTACAACACAACGACGTTCCTTGATATGCGCACAGAAGAGACTCAGAGGACCATATCTCTCATCATCAGTCAACTCACTTTTGACCAGTGAACGTCGATCACAAAGACTTCAACTCTCAATTTTGTCATAATACACCAATCGGTGAATAGCACTGAAATGTAGCCCATTGAAATTACTTTTGTTGCTCCACACTCTATTTATTCAAGGTTACTATGGGCTTGCCTTCTTTCAAAACACACATTGGTACTCGTGCGTAAGACAGTTCGCGACGCTCGTATTTTAACATAAGTCGTCATGTGATGGGGAATTGTACTGGAAGATTGAAAAGCAATGCACGTTTCTGTGATGCACTCTGCAATCCTAACACAACTGCACATATTACTAATAATGTGATTAACGAAGAGCTATTGATACAAGCGACGGAAGATTGTGAGAGTCAGATGAACTGTAGGCAAAACGTGCGAAAGTTCCTAATGAAAGATCCAAAAGATTCGTGCAATGGATGTTTTATGGGTGGAAGTGTGAGAGACACGAACAAGTGTGATGCGTTTTCTCCGAGGAGATCATCTTTACGTGCCTCACTCATTTTCGCGGCACATAGTACACAGATGGATAACGTTTTCACTACTACACACCATCCAAAGATTACCAGGACCAATATGGAGTCCATATCTGGTCGTTCTGCTGGTGGTGTCAGCAATGAGCCTCTGCATGTTGTGTCAGTTTCACAAACCCATCAGATGAGAAGCTTTCCCTTACCCGTACATAATTCTGCGAGAGCTACATACGGATCGTCCACCACTAGCTTACTGGCCATCGGATCACAGGCTCCTTCTGTGTCAAATCATCATGCACACTCAAAGTTGATTACAAACGACTCTTCGATAAACAATGTTTCTGGGTCCATGTACACTTCAAATAAAACTGTGAACACTGTTGTTAATGTATCCCAAGGAAGACGATCGAATGATACAAAATCTCCATTAGTTGTTGATTATGATACCCGTATTTTAGATGGCGTACGTCACACTTCTGTATTGAGTGAATCTGAGAAGATGAAGTCGTTGGATGTAAAAGACTACAAGCTTCGTTCCGTGAGCACAACCCCCACTTTTGCTACACAAGACTTCTCTCCGGGACGTCGATCATCCATTAGTCTAATGTCCAATCGATACCTCATACATCACTCAACTTCAGTTGCAAATAAAGAATCCACAAGTCGCTCAAGTTTGAATTCAGTCAGTGCCTCTCACAAATGGAATGCAAAGAAAAACGTCGACCGTGATAATTTTGCTAAAACAGGGGGTGAAGGAGATTATGTAGCAATCTTTGATTACAATATGCAGGCAGACGGTGAAATAAGAACTCGGAAAGGAGATCGGTTAAACGTTTTAGATTCAAGGTATGTAAACCACTCAGTGCGTGTTTCACTGAAAGCTTGCCGTCAGAGTTGCCTGCTGATTTTGATATAACTAATACATATGTTGAAAAGTCCATGATGTAACCAAGGTGTTTATATTGAATTTTTTTACACGTTCACTAGTCACTGACTGCCATAAGTAGATTGTAAATTGATGTAGAATAACCCCCTTTGCACTCCGACGGACTGATAGGTTGCACAGATCACCAGATGGAATCCTGACAAACTTATTTGATAGTCTGCGGATGGGGACTGCAAGGAGACAAACCCCTCATTTCTGAAAGGAACGTCATTCTGCCTCACTACCACTCATTTTATGCTTTTCCGTTTAGTTTCTTGACAGAATTTCTCCAGCTCAGGTTTTTAATAGTTCGTCTGTATAAATATGTGCTCTCCAACTGCGGTGCATCGCACATCACTGAAGGTGCGAATGAGAGTGTATTCATTATCTAGTCAGAAAACCAATCTTGTTTTGCGTAGTCTGTCCCCCACTTTTTCTTCAACCGAGTAAGATACATTTAATTGTCAGTTTCAGATCTTTGAATGGCAGTATTATACCTTAATTATTTACGTAACTTTTGAAATTCGACTTTGGCCTGATAACTCCGGACCGTTTGCAATAGTTCATTTGCTCTGGTCTTACGGTGCTCAATCAGGTCACAACTGAACTAACATGGTCCATAATACACAAACAATCAAGTTACATGAAGAAGATTTATTAATGTTAGGTCATGAGTTTATGAGGTGTGTATTTTGTCTCTGAGAAGTGATGGTGCCTTCAAAAGTGCAGTACATTTAATAAAAATAAAATTCAGCTTTCTTCTTTAGATAGAATTCAAGTCTGTCTACATATGCAAAACGTCTGATTTTTGAATAACTGGAACAAGTGCTTTTTACGGTGTGTTCAACCTATTCAAAGAACAAGTTTTCGTATGTGGAGAAACATAACCCACATCAAACAAGACATTTGGAGAACCTTAGTAGTTCTTCGTAAATTTTCCTCTTCGTCCGAAAAACAAAAATGAAATGACAAAGTCGATAAGCAGTAAGTTTAGATATCAAGAATCGTTTGCCTCCGCAACAGTTACCAGGATATGACCAACATTAGTTTCAATTGTTTTACGTTCAACATGTTGAATTTTAGGGACTGAATAGCTGCTCTGAAGAATTTTGTTTACTGAAAATTATAGGCGCGCATCAATACAGTGAACGAATCTACAGGGTTTACGCAAAAATAACAATCTACACAGACGCTTAGAAGTCTACATTATGTCTGCTTTTATTAGGATCGTTTTATATGAGTTAATTCAATTTATGTTCTCACACTAGAACATGCTGGTCAATATTTACATCAAGACTCCTGTTAGTTTACTCAATGTATGTATTTGTGTATGAACCTATAAGTACAATACGCCATACCTGGTAAAAGTTAGAAGCGGTAGATTAGTTCAGTAAACCTGTAGCAGCATTAGTTGGGGGAAAATGTGTTTGCACATCAGTTGTCTATTCATCAAATAAATGCATCAAATAAGCCTTTAATCTCCTTCCTTATTATACCATGATAAACGAGTCATAGTGTAGCGAGAAAGCGTCCAATAAAGCACAATCTTTATTGTCCAAATCGCCAGCCACATGCAACGCGCGCTCTCTCGTTTATGAGTCATAATTCCAACCCGCAGCACCCCCGGTTTCCGTTCACACGTCTTGTGCACTTCTAACCGGTTTATGTGTGTGACCGTTGCCTTCTATCGGAGGGTTTTCCGCTTGCCATTCCTCGACTGTTTGTCCGATTCCGTTGCGCGATGGCTCGTCCGGCTGTTCGTGCTGTCCGCCATCCACCCAGTGTTGGCCTTGACCGTATTCCAACATCGTGTCGAGATGTTCCTCTAAATGTTGGAAAAACCACGCCTCCGATCTGGCCGTCTGTCGTATTTCGCCTGCCCTGCCTCGCCCGTTGGTCCGATCTAATCGAGCGATGTCTCATCCGGTCGCGCACGTTGTTCTTGATCCGATCGCGGCAGGCTTTTGAACGTACCTCTCCCCGCGTTGAGGTATTCGGCCGAGCGTTCGAAAACTCGCACCTCTGACCTGACAATCC
Source organism: Paragonimus westermani (assembly GCA_008508345.1). Taxonomy (NCBI): domain Eukaryota; kingdom Metazoa; phylum Platyhelminthes; class Trematoda; order Plagiorchiida; family Troglotrematidae; genus Paragonimus; species Paragonimus westermani. The sequence goes on along the minus strand of QNGE01000941.1, from coordinate 174,856 downwards.
ACCACAATAAGTGTGATCCATACAAGACAGTAATCTTCGATTGTGAAATTACTTCGTGTTGATTTATTCTACGTATATAATTTATTTGCCTCGCACATCTTCGACCTAACCATCAGAACTATCGCACAAGCGGTACGAATGAAGAACAAACTGTTGAGTTGCTTTATATTCCCCAGAAACCACCATGTTGAACGTAGATATACGTTTATAGCCTTAAATCATCTGATACCTGTTTCTATTTGACGTACTATTTCAAAGGTACGGGCTTCACATGATAAAGTTGCTTGAGCCCAGACTGATCTACAGTTGATAATAGGGACGTTTGTTGCTGATTGAATGATACCATATTTTCACTGAATGTTCAAGTTGTCATTTTATTAAGAGCATGAGTCGGTACTGAATACAACCCGCGTGTAGTACGTATATACATTTGTTTTGCGAAAACCTAAAGCTTTATCATGTACTTAGTATAATTCCATATGGTGAGGTGACTAAAATATAGACCACGGTTATTGTTTCCTTTTCTAACGTTTGAACGTTACCACTATCCGTCCGACAGCTTTTAAAAGGACACTTAAAACGGTCTACCTTCCATATTCGACCATATTCCAATGTAGCAGCTGTAACGACGTTTGGCAATTATTTGTACCACCAGCTGTCATGAATTCTTCATGTTGAACTGAAGTAGGTCATTTGACCATAACTCCTATTAATGGAGCCCGAATTAACCAGATGAGGTCAGACAGCCTGATTCGTCTACTGTACAAACGTTTATGCATTAACTCCTGCCACAAAAGACATCATTGGTTTCTAGCCTTATGTGGTTAATGATATTTGCTCCCTTAACGAAAATTTTCAGATATTATCCAATTCCTGATAATTCATTTCGCTTGCTCCCAGACGTTTTCATTTGTCATTATAATCAGGAGTAACGTTTACATTCCCCACAATTTTTGAATGCCTGTGAGTTCAAGCCGCCTTTAAGAACATGCTGTTCAAACATAGCGACGGATACTCAATAAAAACTACGCCCTGTTTTAGTCAGAATCATGCAGCCTAACTCAATAGCTGAAGTTAAAGAGACCATCGAGTTAGTTTGTATAATTTGGAGCATTTCAGATCATTAATTTGAGAGAACTTCATGTTAATGGGAAAGTTTGCATCAAATCCGTACTAAGCCCGATTGGCGCGCGTTGTTTTCACAAATACCGCAGACTTTACGCCCACTTAAGTAGGCTGATAGGCTTCGTTATTCGTTCAGAATTTTTCGGATTTCCAGTAGGTGACGTTCGTCATATTCTAGAAAGCGATAAAAACGAATTTTAACTCAAAAAGTGGTGTCTAAATTGTGTACCTGGTTTAGTCGTACTGCCCGTAATTTTTTAACACTTGAAAGTTTGTTGTTCAGTAACCCTTTTGCTTTCTTGGAAGTTGTTATAAGCCATATCAATAAATTAAAGTAAGCGGTAGGGTCAAAGTAAGTAAAACTTTCATCACTTGTTTAAGATTATTGCTGATTTTTTCTTCATTCCATAATTTGCACCCATCAATCGCCATCCGTCCCCAAACTTAACAACGCATGGTTGCTGAGTAGAGCTATGTTTTCGCTTCTTTTATTTTCGATCTTATACATCACGTAGCATGAAACACCTTGTAATGCGAAAGCTGAACAGTTAACTTAAGTTGACGGGTTGTCGATTTGAAAGCGATCATCAGCAAACAGCGCATCATAAAATAGACGGGAAAGGTCATTATTTGCGAGAGTTGAATAAAAATGACGGAATAACTAAGTGATGGGAGAGAAATTCAACCAAAGGCTCTCAAACAAATAACAAGTACATGTGAACATGTGACTGAGAACAACTGACCAGCAACAATAAGAAGGTTTGAGCTCGGCTTAACCCTGTAAAAATATTTGACGAACATATTCGGCTGACTTGCCTGCTGATACTACTGTCATTATTGACCTTGATAGAATGTGTTGAATTAGGCATATGTGGTCGTCAACTAGGTGTTTTCTCCAAGTTGGTTAATTGATCTGATGTTGCTTGAAAGAGCTACTTCAAACGGAATCATTTTGGCCGGGCAGTATGATGCTTTGTTTCTAAGTAAAGCACATTGCGTTAAGGGTAGAGCAGTTGTTTCAGAACCCTATACACTGTTGTTGAGCCGCCAATTACATGATGTCAAAGCTTAGAACATTTTCCAAGTCTGGATATATACTTGTGTCAAATTTGTAAACTGACGGATCTCAGTCTGGTTTAGACGAATTATCTTTCTCTACCACTTGATCACTATGAAGTCTACCGGTCTTAGGAGTTTGAAACCGATATATCCATTGCTTTACTTCTCTCCGGTTTGTTCAATTAAACAAACGACTTGTAATCTGCATATTTTCATATATAGAAAAAATATGGCAGTAAAATGCAAGTACTTTTAGTGCGGATGTTTTCCAAATAGCACTCAGAATCGGAATTCACCAACCACCTCTGTTTGCCTAGACTCATTAGAGAGAGAGAGAGAGAGAGAGAGTTAGTCTTGGCGAGCTTCAACCCGACGACTTCTCTGTTACAATCCAAAGTCTTCAACCTGGTGATTATCTTTCTCATTCACATTTATCATTCTTAATTATTCAAGTCCTTCTCATCTTTCGCATAACTAGCGGTTGAAATCCTTATTCGTGACGTGATTTTTATCAACAACTTCCTTCTGACCGTGTTTAGTACGTAAATTCGAATAAACTGTCGGTCTGAGAGTGAGAACCGTGGAGTCTTCCTTGAGATTGCGGTAACTCAATGATAACATATTTCGACTACTAGTTATGTGATTGTTGGTTCGAATTCCGGTTACTGCGTATGTTGCCGTCCATCTTCGTTTGGTCAAACGATACGTAGTTCACACGTCACCTTGCTTGTCAATTAGCAACAATCATCTTACTCAACAGAAGTGGAAACGTGGACTAATTTAGATCCATCAACCTTAATTTAGAGTCATGTCATCCAAGGCCTCCGTGGTCATAAACAACACAAGCTAGCGACTGTAATGAGTTTGAACTGGAACGGTTTCTTGATTGGAAGAGGTTCAGTCAATCAGTGTTCGCACACAAACTGCTACAGACGGAATTATGATCAAACTTGCGTCGACCAATCACAGACGGCGATTAGATGCTGTTGAATGCGTATGTTTTAAGCAACCGATTTGTTAGATGCAAGGTTGTAGAACAACACAGTAAAAACTAGCCAGTCGAAACATGAGGACGCCTGTTGCTTGATAGCAGTCGTAAATAGTGTTGTTCCTCTATTAAGAGTGTTGTTTCTCCAACAAGTTGAGGTTGTTTAGTGCCGCCCAGACACCTTTTTTGATTTCTTCCTCGATTGATAGTTCAGTAGGTGACTGCGACCATGTTCGACTAGTACCCATCCATGCTGAGGAAGCCTTGTGGAATTGCATGACAACGCTATTGATCATTCTTTTATAAGCAGTGCACAAGACTGGTAGTGTGGCGGCCATGTATTCCGGCTCGCAACGACGGATTAATTTTTGTCTCTACTAACCCTGCCGAAAACAGCGAGAACTAACCACAATAGAGTGTAGATTCAAGCTCGATTTCGGCCTTCTTGTGTAACTTTTAGTCGACTCAACGGCACTTATTTAACCAATGGGGCGTGTTCACGTTGTTAACAATTAGGCTGGCTGCTTTTAAATGTTTTGGCAAGATCTACGTTTTCTTTGCCATAAAATACTCTGGTAACTGCCGAAGACCGGTCACACGTACCGTTACATACGAATCATTTTAATGTCTCTCAGGATGTTGAGGTCCTATTGGTAAAAGTAATCAATATTCATCTTTCTGGTCTGTATTTACAAATATTAATACGTGCAATTTGGATCACATCTGATCGTTTCTCGTGTTACTGGCAGTATAGTGGTAAGTAGTGATGGTTGTTAGAAGGAAAACCAACAAGTAGGAGGTAACACATCACTGTAATAACATCCTTCTACGTTATGTACATAAAAGTGTAGGCACTGAATCACTCAGGACATGACAGTTGTATTTCAAACATTGCAAAGCTTTAGGCTAACTGAGGAAGATCACATTTCGTCGCCACAATGTATGCTAACAAACCAGTAGGTGTTGTGTCACGATTCTTTCATTCGCCTGATTAGAAGTTAATTAAAATATTTGGTTTATTCAACTGTTATTTTCCAATAACTGTGTCCATTTGTTGTGTCAACTGAGAATTATCATTCGGCGCTCTGCCTCCGCTGATGGAAGTTTTAATCAACAAGGATTTTGTGGCTCACATGTATGTGCGCGCATCATCACGTGGCAACCGCATGCCAACCACAGTGCATACACGGGTCAATTCGTGAGTGCGGCATTGATGCGTTGATAACCCAGAGCTGGATGATTGGACATCTTATTCTCAGATGGATATACTCAGTGAGATCACAGGTCGGCCCATATAGCATAATTCGCCATTTTATGGCAGACATTATACCGACCAGATCCACACATACGAAGCTCACTGAGTAGCAGACAACTAATCGAAAATCGGAGCCTGCAAAGTATTGTGCTCTGATTTGGTACTTCAGGGCACTTTGCTAGCTTCCCCTCAAAAATTCGAGTTCGGACCGCCGTGTTAGTTATGTTGTAGCAACCAAAACTACCTATGACTAGCTAACTCCATACATAAGAACCTGTTTCACCCAGCCATGTTAACCTTCAACTCTCCAGGTTGATGTATCTCAACACCAATCCTGCCGCCCCAATTGTATCAGTAATCATTATTCTTATTGAGGTGACTTGAAAAAGGTGGAAGAAGGGAATGGATAATTACCCCAATACATTACTGGCAGACGAAGAGACGCAGCTCATATGCCTCTTGACAGAACTGGATAACTTTTAATCTAGAAAATGGGTGCGGTCTGGATGCTCTGGATGCAATCCAGTGGTGATAGTATGGCCCTGAAAAGAAAGATGCGGTATGCTTTAGCATGCCAGCGAATCATTCCAACTGACTGGAACGACTTCTGTTGCATTCACTGTGCCACAAGTACGACAGAAGGTAATGTTTAATCGTAAGGATGTTCCGCTGCGTACGTCGTGCACCACGGAAACATGGTCACTTCTTCGCGTAAAATGTGTTTTAGACTGGCAATTCTACGGTCTCGATCTAAATTCGATAGAGAAGCAATGGCCGACAGGTAAACATAATGCGAAAGAAGGTTGTCATTGAACTTCACGGGCCAAACAGGGCGCACGAATAAAGAATAATGGACGATCACCTTCTACGCCTAGTCAGACTGGCACGGTCAGCCCATCATGTACACATAAAGCGACTCATCTAACGTGCGACTAGACTTCGCGGCGCCTAAACACACACCATGCTTTGCAAAGTCTACGTGGAGGCTGCATGATGTAGTTAGTTAATGATAACAGGAAGATTGTGTGTTCGTCATCAATGGGTTTCGAGAAGCTAACAGCCTCAAACTTCAGCAGGGCTGCATGTATGAGACGTTTGGATCTAAGCCTCTCGCTGGTTAGGCGCTGTTGCAAGATACTTGGGGATTTTTCAAATTCATTCAATCTACCCAGAGTGTGAATGGAACGAAAGATAATCAGTATTACCCTCACCATAAAGCGCCTGTCTTTTTTGCTAGTGTCTAGCTAAGGTCATCCGCTTCCATAAGTACATCTATAACTAAGACTTTTCTCTCCAAACGTGCTGCTCAGGAACCTGTATTTTTGCCAGCGTTCGGCACAATCATTCATTTAACTTCGTCGTTTTCTTACACATCATGTAACAAAAATTTGTCCAAAATGTTTGAGTCTGATCTTAATTGCCGTTGCACAATGTTACAATAACGCCAAAGTTCAGACATGTTCTGATCTCATCGAACGCAGATTCCAATGTAGGACCACGAGTGAGATATGTCAACTTATGCGTGTCTGACGGACGGACGGGGCCACTCTAGCTGAATGTTGGATGTATTTTTGGTGACCGGTTATTTACATCCTTTGTTTTTTGTGTCTGGGCCATGGACCCTTCGGGGAAGTTTCTCCTGTTTTTTTGTGCATGCAAAGTGTTTGGAATCCACGTGTTCCCGAATCAGATAAATTGTGTTCTGACAAGAATGTGGGCTATTAACAGACCATAAAACATTGGAATTTGAGTCTAATACTTGTTTTCGAAACAAGCTTCCCGAAGGTCTATGCGGTTGCAAAAAAACACCGCAAACAATTTTAAGGGGGTTCAAGGCGTATCCTTAAATTGCCCTACCACTTACGTGTTTTTAACACAAGAACACTCGTGGAACAGCCAGGTTTTTGTTTGGACACGTTCTTCATCTGTTCACACACACAAAACCTATACGCGGTCAAACCGAGCATCGTGAGGTGTATGCAGTGTTTTCTTTTTGAGTGATGCGGACATGATCGTACGCGTACTTTTTTTTTCTAAAATCAATGAAAAATAGAGGCGCATTCACCCAAAAATCGCATGTATTTAACTTATTCCGCCTAAATACAAGATATGTATCACATAGTCGACACAATTTAGGAGAGTTACACAAATGTTTGTACTGCGGTAACATCGAATCAGAACACTGGGATACACTGATAACTGTTTACACTGTTGGGTAAAACATAGGCCCAGCCCGTGCTTAGCCTTTGTTTAGGTGCGTACCAAACGTGGCAAGCACACAGTTCTTGTCTTCGACTCACTGCATCGGAACAACGGATTTAAATATGTGCATCGCGTGATCTACTCACATGACCCTTCCCGCTTGAATCTCTAGTTTGCAGCAGTATAACAAACTCTGGTAGCGCTTGTCCGCCCTCCCGGTAAGCCAGCTCCCACTACAGCAAAGCACACACCTAGACCAAAAATGATTCAAGGCGTTAGCATTGGCTGGCAGGCTCGGGTCCGCTCTTGACCAGGGTTTGATGCATCAAGACACAAAAGGCTCAGATAATTTGGTGAAATGGTCGGCGAAAGAATAATCTGGTTGCCCCGGGGGCAATAATATCAGGGTTAAAATTTAGTAAAGGCTGTCTCTCCGATTTTGATTTCCGTTTGCAATGGAATACTTTGTGCGCATCTGTGATCGTGCTTGAACCGGCGGACTCGATTGGTTGTAGTTCTTACCAACAGTTCATTTACAACGCCCAGTAACTATGCCGGTAGATACATGTGCTGCCTGTTCGACATCATCATACCATAAAAATCCGTTTCCTGGATGATTTGGGAGACACCGAATGCTTGGTGAGCTGGGTAGTTATTGCACTCTTAATGTGAAATTTACAGGATTCTAAGAAGGATTCGTAGCGCGGCCTGTACAGCATATGCTATGTTGGTGCATGTGGCTCTGTCCTTTGTCTGAATCCAGCCAAAACACGGATTTTTCACAAATAATTCTCTTTGTATTTTACAAAATTGTCATGCTGCTGATCAGTAATGCATACACGAATGGCCGTGTGCCCTACATGGCTCCAAGCCACCACTTCAACCCACTCTTTCGGATCACTAAATATTTCACAATGTTGATTAACCGTGTTTTGGCGCTTGCTCCTAACATGATCACATGCTGGTGGTTCTTTCCAAATTCTTTTTGTTTACAATTATCCATTATTTTTCAAGTGTATAAGCCGTCCAGTAAAAGTCGTTTCCGGCCAGCTTAGAAACAAGAGCATATTGAAAGTTCTATTTCTCCCTTTCACTTAAATTTACCATCATGAACCAGGAGTTTGCAACTATAATCACTAACTACATGTCAGCAAAACTCTTCTTATCGCTTACCTCAGAGTCATTGTTGAGTATTGTTGGTTCGGAATTACTTCGTTTGTCGTTCGATAAACTTACACATACAAAAACTTCATACATTGTTCTCCATAACCTATTGACTGCGGCACTATTCGCTGATCTCGCACGGTTGTTGTTTCGAACCTCGAGCACCTCAGATTCTTCCGCTGTCTAGGTTGAAGTAGCTCGCTGATGTACAGCTGGCACGTGGCAAAGCACATCACCTTGTGTTATAAAGGCTGATGGTGTAAACTCCACGTTGAGATAACCGGAAGATTTGATTGTGCTAACAGTTTCGATTGTTTAAGTCGTTTATTCGAAGTTGTTGTGTACACTGTATCCACTCTGTAAACACTACTTTGACCGTCAACCCCTCCCCCCCTCCCAATGTTTGGCTTGAAAGCTGCCTACTTTTGACGAACAACACAAAGATGCTTATGTCTGGGTCGAATGAGTTTGAAGCTGCGGTAATATTCAGCAAAATTATTTTCATCAGTATCAACGTTATTACTACTATTGCTTTGGGTGCGTAGAAAGAGGCTCATGAATATGTGGCTTGTTTTGGCTTCATAATCAGCGGCAGTTATTCATGTGATTGTGTTCTTCTGTAAGCCTCGTCATCAGTTCTCACCCAGACATGTTGCATCTAATTAGGAGGTTGACCTCGTCCGTCTTACCCGTCTAACAAGAGCACATATGTGCACAGCGGTCAGCCGCATTTGATGGACTGAAGTTGCAGCTGCATGTGGCACACATCCACATCCGTTAAATCGACATATCCGACAATCCCATTCTGTATGACACTCTACCCTTGTTTAGTTTTTCCGGACCAGCTTGACTTGACCTCTATTCTGTGCGGATAGGGCCTCCATAAAACATACGATGTTAAGGCAATAGTCATTGCAAACATGGCAACCATGTGCTAGAAATTCGCAACAAATTCCCTATGCGTAGACAGATGTATGTGTATTGTGGATGATGGATACTATGGTTTTCCCTATCAATGACCTAGCTATTCGCACGTTTGAACTTGACAGTTTTCGACTTTTGGTTTACCTCTCTCAATAAGGTCAGGCAATTTTCTTGCCCAGCTTATTGACTGATTTGCTCCAGCTTGCTCATTCCCTTTGAGCTTGTCAGTGTAATATTTGTCTCATACTTGGTATTTGTAATTTTCACACACACGCAAGGAAATTACATGCTTACTTTGAGACGTGAACTTAACAGGAGAGGATTAATCAAACTCGGTTGTGCTGCTTAACTCGCAGTGTTTCTTGCTGCACATCCTCGTTTATATATATATATATATATATATATATATATGGTACAAGCCGGCTGATAGCTATCTGTGACATGAGAAACTCAGTGACTAGACAGTAATAAGAAAATGGTGCATAGTTCACTTGAGATTTTATTTGGTATTCTATTGCCAGAGCCCTCTGATGTTTATGCTCTCCTACTGTTCTGGTTTTAGTGAGTGCAACTTAGACAAGGCTTCCCATCATATAGTAAGACCAGGTACTTTGTGAGCAACTACATTTAAACCTAAAAATATGTCACCCTCTCCTAAATCAAGTCGAATGTTCCCCCCACGGCTTGCTGATTCCTTCACGATTAACAAAGAAATCATAAACAACACGAAAAGATTCACAGATGCAGTTTAGATTTATTACCTCGTGTCCTAAAATTGACCAGGATTGCATCACAAGCTCTTCTCGAAATGCTTTAATTCATGCTTCAACTAAAGTTAACGAAGGACATCGATTTTTAGTTCCCATCTTTATCAGAGTGCCTCTGAAGCCAGCTAACTTGGATCACACTTCCGGTGACTTGATGCTATGTCTCAAGTGTTTTTATGTGTACAAACTGGGATCCAAATCTGTTGGAACGGTTCCTATTTCAGTTATCCTTTTTAAGACCTCAACTATTCCAGATCGATCTGAACATTGAGATGCGCAAGTCCTTTATCTTCATGATTCAAAGTAAGTGATGAGTCATCTGTCAAAGTTACTGGTTTGTGTTGCTCACTACATCTCGGGCAACTTTACGTTGTTCAATGAAGTCCTGGGTGCCTCCATCATAGACTGCTGTCATTCGATGGTTTTCATAGTACTTGTGTTCAGGCTTGAAGATAATGCAATTTGCATAGTGTGGACTCGCATCTAAGAAGGTTAACCGTTATCGTTCTCACTAGCCTTTTGTTATCTCCGCCGCACGTACTTACAGTGTAACCACTGCTGTAGACTGGTTCATCGCACGTCAAACGCCATTCGATCAAACTGTCCAGACATCTTCTACCCATCGAGGAATACTTTGTAATCTAATGCTTTGCTAATGCACGTATTCACGTCAAGGCAGTCCGCCAACTCAGCTTATTTGTTGAAGGAATATCGACCAATTGTCAATATCCAATACGTTGAGGAGGTTTAACCGCGTTTTACTGGTTTTCATGCGACTCACAGAAGTGCACGATCTAGATTGCTAAAGAAATCTTTCTAAGACAACAGTAATTGGAACGCCAGAGCGAGATGTATCCAGTAGCGAAGATATGAGTAAGTAATGGTATAAAGTTTGACATGATTTGAGTAGACTATCTCGGTTCTAAACACGGCATGAAACAAAACGGTGTCCCACGACAGCTGACTACTTTTACACTACACATTTACAAGTATACGTACGTATCTGTGTGTACGGACAGACATATGCCAGGAACTCATACATTCACTGACTGACTACCGTGCGACGCGAACTGAACTGAACCGAATGGTTTGGACTAAAGAAAGTGAATTAAACGGTTTGAACGAGCTGAACTGGGTCGAAAACAACGGTTTGCTTGCAGCTGAACTAATGTGAGTCTACAAGCCCACTAACACACACACACACACACACACACACACACACACACAAATCGTGTTTTGCGCTCATGAAACAGGTGTATACGTTTTTACATTGGTTCGTGTTCATGTCAGCGCTTTCAAACGTTTTTTTGCCTACTTATCTTTTTTCATACCTATGTATTCCCATAGCGCGCAAACAGTTGGCTGACATGGGACATTGTCCTGTTGCATACTGTACGTCAAGTAGCTTGTTGGTGACGGTGATAGTGATAGTGCCCATTGCCGTTCACGGTGCCATCAGGTGGTTATGCAACCTTCGACGAATTCGATTCAACTAGAGCCCGTAACCCATAAATCGCCTTTATCGTGTTGGGCGTTGAGACAGTTGCTAGTTGAAGACATGGTTTGATAACTCTTGCGGACAACACCTGTAGGATGAACATGAAAATGTTTGCGTACACCTGGATCTGACAGGCACTTTACGTGTTAAAAATCGTGGCAAAATGAATAGGCATAGTAATATATCATAAATCAAAACCGACCCTATTTTCGGAACGCGAAGAGCAGCTGCTGGCGGGAACGTTGACTTCATTTTTCTTTTGATAACCATTTCAATAACGCCATTTTATCCCCAAAGATATACTACCCGGTCCTTACTGTGCTGTGTCTAATAAACCCCACACGTTGTAACACGACTTTTTCTATGTACTGTTCAAAAACCCGTCACACTGAATCCACAGGTTCAATCGCGTGCACCGTGGCTAAGATAGAGTGCATAAGTGACAGGTTCCGGTAAATGGCTACAGACTCGCATTATGTTTATCGAAAAGTCAAAGGAAAAGGCTATCCGCACGTTTTAAACATTTAGATGATTACACAAGACTGATAATGGTTCTGTGAATTACACGGTCCACAGTAAAGGTTAGGATATCATTTCATCATGATAGTCTTGGGAAATGTAGGAAGGAAACTGGTATTGCACCTCCCTCAATTGGCAATTATCTCATCACTAATAATTAATGTTTGACGTTCCCAAATATGCTGAGTTTCTGTTTCATCAAACAGACTTCTGGTGCATCTCCTAAGATCAACAGATATGTCAGTTTGCTAGCTTTACTTGTGCTCAACTGAACTGTCAAATCTGTACACCGTATGTTTTCCGATATTCGCCAATGTCTTTAGTATTGTTTAAACAAACGTCTCACAAAAGTGCAACTGATAGGTGTTGAATTTGATCCATCTAATACGTAGCCATGTGGTCAATGTGCAATCGAGCCGTTGACGTACCTCTAGTAACTTGTACTGTTTCGCATGTTTTTCGCTCCATCGTAGTCGACTGGTTTTTTGTATGTGATGAGCGAGCGTTTTTTCGAGAAACATTGTGCCAGGTTTATGAGCACTGACATAACAATGACTACTACTGAATAACATCTGTGCCTATCGGTCGGATCGGTAAAAACCTGTATATGGCATTCATTTTTTTGCTTACCTCATCAACCGGATGTTCACTATAGGCAGTAGATTTAAACACGGCTATTATTACACGGGAAGACTGGTTTTTACTCATTTTGTTAAGTGTTCGATAAAAGCGAGCACGGTTGTTCGTTTTCCTATTTAAATGTGTAGTGAACATGCCATTCCTCTAGATAGTTAGAGACCTTCCCAAAAGCACTAAGGCCGGTTAGCAAAATTTTAGCCTTATATTACGACGAAATTCTTGGGAAGCGTCAAGATTAGCGATTGCGAAAAAAGTTTGTATGCACTCGAGTTCATATTGAAGAAGTTAGATAAAATTTGGATGAAAGTACAGTGGTGCAATGGTTTCGGAAATAGAATGAATAAAATTAACAACCGTAAAGTTTTTAAACGACGTCAAGAATGAAAGAATTGAGTGAGAACAAACAAATTTGCCAAACATTCGTGCATATACCTCAGTATGCGAAAAGCACCCACTGTTTTGCTGTAACAGTGCGTTGGTTATTTTACTAGAAGTAATCTGATGTCTCAGTTTGGTGTCTTGAATATGTACCTCGGGCCAGCAATTCAAGTCACCTACCGATGATGCTGCCAAGGTGTGGTCGAATGGGATATTCTTAGTCAGGTAAACCTGTAGACTGAAAAAATGCTGCGTACAATTCACTCGGTTTACTCATTGCATAAAACCTTGGTTAACTGTTCTGTTTCAGCAAAGAATGACTGCATATCGGGTGGTGCTGTCGGTGCATGATCCAGCTAACTACGGCGAAGTCACACGTTCGGGGTACACCAATAATTCACTGATTTGCAGTGGTTCCTTATGATAAGATAGTACACAGAGTATTATACTATTTATAGTGTCTTTGCATGTGTCTTCTCTTTAATGTGAATCAGATATCAGTAGTCAGCTTGGGTATTAGGCTTAAAATTAAGGTGTATCAGTAGGTTGGACGAATGACTGCCTAAGTAAACAGTCTGACGATTTGGCACCAAAACAATGAAGCCACTGTTTCAAATATTTGTTTACTTCGAAATCTTTCAAGTCACAACTATCCTCGTTTGCCGTATCATACTTTTGTGACCTCTTATTCCCACGCGTCCGTAACAATGTGTAAGTGTGATCAGAATCATCTGTGTGATTCATTCACAAGCTTTATAGAGAATCATTCCAACTGATAGTACAGTGTACACACCGCGATGAAAGTGCACAGCTATCCCGTTTTATGCCAGCACGATTCTTGTCAACAAAATTGTAGCAAACACTGTTTGAAGTAGAGGAACACATCTTGTTGACTGAATTCTGTTTGAAAAGCCTGTAGATAAAATCAATTGTGTGCGTAATAGGTGAACACATAAAATTCATATAGTCACCCTATGCACTGTAACCTTGTAAAGGATCAGTATATCGCCTCAGCACTTCGGTTTATCATTAGGACATGTTTGCAGCAAGAGTTTCTACACTTTGACATCTTCCATACTTGGAGAGCTTCTAAACCCGACAGATAACATGTATGAGGTGTGTTCATGATTATTGGGCAGCTATTTATTGATCTCTAACTTATTTAAGCGTTCGACTGTGATGTACGAAGTATGAAGCGAAACATCGTATTACTACAAAATGACGATTTCCTGCATAAGTGAAGAAAGGAACCAGCAAAGGGTAGTGAGTCATCATCCGGATCTAACAGTCGTCTTCTTGATATGATCACTTTGCTCATTCCAATGGTCAACACTGTCAACATGTAGTCCACGAGTGTCTATTGTTAGTGCGTCACCTGCAGCACACGTAATTCTTCAGCAGATCATGTCCGTTCTACTCCTATGCATCACACCTATCCAAGTTAAACTTTTCTGTCAATGAGTCAATCGGAATGTTACTCATGAGCCAACGGAGTATGTTTTTCAGCCAAAAGTAAGCGGTGCCAGATCTAATTCTCATTCAGTGAAATAGGTTTATCCATCCTCTTGTGTTTCAGTTGTAAAGATTGGTTTACTATTCGATGCATGGTCATCGTGGAGGCATCGAGGTTCTCACTTGATCTGACCTTATTCCCTTGGACACTGTCTATGGCGATAGCTGATTTCGTCGCTGTAACAAAACTGCTCGTCTTCCGGATGGTTTCATCAGCACTGCATACTTTGATGATCTTTAATAGTCTATAGTTGCATTTCTGGCTGTTCATCAATCTCTTGTACGTCGAGACGTTAAAATCTTTCGCACCCTGAAATCGCTCAGTTCCTGTCTTCATGGCGTGACGTGAACAGTGCAAAGTGAATAGCTGATCATCATGTGGCCTTGACCACCTGATGATGAGTTTGTGACCTAATCACCGACAAATCGGCTCGGCTACTACACTATTGACTAGAATAGGCTCAATGTGCAGATTTCAAACCACCCGTCGCCCACGTGACTAGCCACGGATCAGTGTCTCAACTTGATAGTTCCACTGCAGCCTGGAGTGGCCATGTATTTCGGCAGATATAATCATTTATATCTCCTTGTTTGCCTGGCTGCAGTCTTATTTTAAAAGGTACATCACAATCTGACTTGTGTCACTGGTCTGATATGCTTATGGACAAAAGTGAACATTTCACACACAAATGTGGTGAAGTTGATATAGAAAAAACGAGTGGCTTTATAATTTTATCGCGGGATGTATATCAACACAGTGAAATGTAATAAATTCAAACAATTGCATGCTCTTTATCGGTAGACTGGGCAGGCTGCTATTTTGAAGATTGATTAGTTTACACACAACGAAGGGGTGTTCATTATTGTCACTTTGAACTGACGAGTATGGATTAGTATGGTTTAATCGTTATATGTGAATCCCCTCAACAGACAACGTCTCCTCATCATTCAAGTGGCAATTACAGTACACCACATCCAATATCAGGTAACAAAATAAATTCACACGGTTTCATTTGGATAAAACAAGGCGGTCCAGGCAGCTTTAACGCGTTTAATGAATAGCCAATGGAACAATTGCAATAATGCCACATCTGACTTATTTGGTACTCGTTCGTTAGCTTTCGTGACCAGAAAAATGCTGTTTTGGACGCGGTGCAATGCAGTCTTCCTGCAAAACCCGAAATTGAATTTACTGGAAGCTATCACACGGTTGTTAAAAGAATGCGGCTGGCGGTAACCTGATCTGAGGAGCTAAATCAAAGGGTTGTTGCAAACTAGCCCCTCTGCTTTGATTGTTACATTTGTCCTACTCATGGGCCTCAATCGATCAGTCACTTGTGATCTTCCTTCAAAGTACGAAAGGTTTTGCAGGTAGCTGGTTAAAGCGAAGTGGTGGGTGGCTGTTTTGACCTGATTATGTTCCACTTCCTCTTTGTCTAACCACTAAATTTGACACGCATCACACATCGTGGGTTTGATCCCGTGACGCGAGTTGTGTTGACGGTACTAATCTAGGTCGAAGAGGTTGTTTGCCATCTTCGCTGGTGGTCACTGAGACCAGTTACATGCAGAAACCTCTCTCAAACCGTTTTGCATTTGTAGCGGATATTTGTTTGATCAAGTTGAGCTGCTGGGAAGCAAATGTGTCACACCTGGAAAAATTTACTCACAGGTGTCTGGGTTAGTATTTTGTTACTTACCCGTAAAGTGTAGGTTCGTTTCCCAAATGTGCTCGGTGCTCGCAACACCTAACTAGATTGAAACAGTTGCCCATCGAAAACTCTGCCTATTATTCGAAGAATCCTACTGGGCCACGATGTTCTGATGATAGAATTATCGGCTGGGGCTGATTTTCTGTGAACGATGGGAAGTTAAGCAACTAGCATCAATTATTCAAGTGTACTATAAATTTCATAAGAAAGTGTAAAACATGCAGACGAGAAGTAAACTGTGGTTAGGATGACAATAAGGGCTGCAGATGGACTTCAACAAGAGCGCAGGTTCGGTCTGAGCATTTGTTTCAAAAAGTGGGGGCCAAATATATGCAAAGGCTAAAGCTATCAACTGTGATCAGTTATGAACTCGTAAACTCACCATCATAAACTCCGATTGTTTACTAAAAATCTTACTAAACTTTACCTATACCTCTATTCAGCCGTAAATTGTAAACGTTACATACGTAATATTATGTTGTGTGTTCTGAATGTAAAATTCGTTTATAGAGTTGCGCTCCCAGCTGTAAAAGCATAGTTAGGCTATTAAGAAATCGTCTGTGAGCAAACTGACCGCGGGGAGCCAACTTTTACTTTAGGGTGGAAGCTATGCGGTTGACTATGAGATTTGTTGAGACTAGGATTAGTGGAAATTTTATGACATTAAAAGCAACTGGTAAACAGATGGTGTTCAGTGATCATTTGCAGAAGACCAACATGGTTTACTTTGCTTGCAAGGAAATCCTCTGGCGAACCTCTTGATTCCAACATATATGCGTGTGTCTCGCTTTCGTCGTGGTCTCCAGCATGCAATGACGCAATCCATATCTGGGCTTCTAGTTAATTGTTTTCTCTTGAATCTCAGACAGTCTGCATGTGAATTTTCAGACTTTGGTAAATGTTGAATTTACCACTTTCCACATCACTGTGCTTTCACCTGAACCCATTGGCTTCCCTGTTGAGCAGTATCATCGTGACCGTCATGAGCGCGTCATAATGAAGGAATTCCCCAAGTAAACATAACTGGAAGCAAGTAAGAGAGCAACGACTCAAGGTACATCCTCACTGCTGATAGCACACTACATGCCTTGTGTGCGGTTATTCTACTGGTGTATGTTCGACCTCCGTGTGTGTCTTGACGGTGTGAGCAGTAGGACGAAACCCACGACGGATTGCAAGCGAGAGCTTACTATCCAAGACTAGTGCAGGCCCCTATTCGAACTGCGAGCTGTTCCAACCACTGCAGTCGAGCCCCTCCGGTTGCTGTGCCTCCGAACTGTTTGCATTTTCGCCCTGTATGAGCTGTTTTGTCGGTTTTCTGTTGGCCCGGTGCCAAGCCGTGCGCGCACACGCACTCTTGTGTGCGTGCACCTCGGAACGCATTACCAGCTCGGCTTACTCACCTGCGTCCGCTCCGCGAGAATCATCCAAATCTGTCTGACGGTCGTGCGCCTTGTTGGGCTTCCAACAAGAAAGGCTATACGTGCACAATACGGTAAACACGTTAGCCGTTGAATCAGCCGGCTTTCTAGACATGCACCCGATTCCGGCATGCACAAGTTCGTGGTCTCCGCCATTCTAATTTGTCATGGAACGGTTTGCTACAGTCGTGACCTTTGCCAAACCGACTGTTTGCGGGTTTGTTGTTCTTGCTGGCGGCCTGTCAAACAATGTGCCCCGTATCACTGTCGCTGTTGGCCGACCACAAGCTGTTTAAAACAACAATAACGGTCCCATAGAATTTCACTCGTCGTGTTTCTTTTCGGCCGCTTGTCGAGATGGTTTGACAAGACGAACACGGCCAAGCTGTTTTCCTCAGCCGCTGTCCAGCCAAATCGCTAACCGGCTAGTTAGTTAGGCCGCACGGAAACTTGTGCTTTCAAATTGAAGAGTTTCGTTGGGAAATCTTGTAGAATTTGCCAGCTATGATTTTTTGGTGCGTACGACTGGACAGAATTTTCTCGGAACGATCAGTGTAACGTGGCTGCAGCCCATTGGTAAACACAAAAAGATAGGTCATTTGTTTGTCAGTATGTACTAACAACGTCCACTTTATTCCCTAGCCGAACCAAGTTCACCGGTATATGTTGCACCAGTGCTCAACTGGCTTCACACCCTTCTGAACTCACCAGTTAAACAATACAAGTCGTAAGTTTGCATCCACGAATTTTCCATTATTAACCGAAGTTCGCATTCAGTCGGCCGTCTGTCCTATATTCATCGCTTGGAATGGAAACGCTCAAGTGAACTGTAATTGCTCGTTAGCATTCGATTGTGCAGAATGAACACGACCCATCCCTCGACAGTCCGTACAAACTACGGTCACGTTAGCCGAATTTGAAACCACTCTGTGACACTTCGACCACACTTTAAACTGACCATTTCTGTTCCCGTTGGGATTCTTTTCACGTAGGAATTATGAAATTATACCTAGAATTCGCAGCATCTGTATTCCTCACTGCGATTACTTGTTGGTTGGAATCACACAACCGCGCTATCATGAAAGCAAACAAGAAGGAATTAGGTGATAGAATACGGATATGTAAAACAAATTGTGCATCGCCCACAGTTGATCATAACTGTAACCTCTTATAGACTGTTCAGCCAGCTCCTTGCAAAAGATAGTGTCACACTCGTGTCACTGAAATGGAAGGTCACACTGGAGGACATCAACTTATCTTACAATTACGGATAGCTGATGAGATGGTGTATGAAGCTCTTAGACCGTGTGGGTCATCACCACTTCAGCTCTGCAGTCCCCGTAAGATACACAAGTGTAGATTTCCACTTAAGTTTATTCTGGTGATGACAAGCTTCCCATATCACAAGTTGACAAGCTGGTTGGTCACCATTCTGACAACTAAAAGAAGAGTATCAGGCATATCCTTTAAAGGATTTTTTCTCTCTCGATCGTTGACTTAAACAACATCGACCTTGCCGATGAGCTGATGTGTTCCGTAGACGTTTGGACACTGATCAATATTGTCCCGCTATACGAGACGACTGATTACACTTGTGATACTGTTAAAACGAGTCACACTACTGTGTTTCTGCCTAGTGATATTCTGATGGAAGCTTTAATGTTGTACAGTTAAAATGCTAACTTCCGTTTTCTTGGTGGGCGTAGATGAGGGAGGTCCACTAGAGACCATCTTAGAAAACTTTTTAATGTTGAAGATAGAACAAGCGTTAGCCCTAGACATAGCACGGCTGTCATATTACAAACGCTACATCGACCACCCATTAATATAATATCCAGTCATTCCGAACAGACAATAGATAACCGCGTATGGCGCCTAACTAGTTTTCATCTCATTCTGAGCATAACGTGCGAATTTGAGACCGCTAATAGTTTGTCGTTTCTAGACATGCTCATAATCCACCAAAGGATGGTTCTACTAAAAATGTTATCTGTAAGAAATCCACATGGTCCAACCAGTCCGCTGATTCATAATAGCGCACCAATGAATACACTGTACACACAAGCGAGACGAGAGTGTACACAGGACAGCTTTGCAAAAGAATTGGATTTACTCAGGTCCGTACTGCAATCTAATGGTCACCCGTCCCCCCCCCCAAAAGACATAACAGACCGAAGCTGCCACCCGAACAAGGGTTCAACGTGACAAAAAGATGGTCTACATACAACTGTTTTTAAGGAGACACTGCAGTATGCATCAAAACACGCACACAACAAAAATTTCGATTGAACGAACATGCTGCACAGTCGAGCTGCATGCATTAGCTCGGATCCAGAAACTACCTGAGCCCTCATTCAACAGAGATAAACCTGTCCGTGACACCCCACACCGTAACTGCGATGGAAGTTACATAGGCAGAACCGAAGAATGCTTGATCTCCAAAATGAGGAAACAGCTGCCTAAGTAAGTGCAGAGGCCCCTGTTACCGGAGAGCAGTAATTTCGTTGAAACATTGCAGACAACCAGCTTCCGTAGTGGGTAGACACGTTCTGGTCACGTTATCAACCAAGGTTGAGCATTCAGCATCTTATTGCTCCATTTCAAATCGGGCTTATTGCGGCCTACTGATTTGGTGACCCTTTCTATCCTATCAATTGATGAGTCAGTGCGAAATGCTTTCATCTAACCCCCTACGTTTTCCAACTGTTTGTTAAAACTTCAGAAAGGAACTCGCTGTTTCAGGTCTTAAACGTATCTGAACCACGTGAATTTCAAGCGGACCTTAGGAGGACATTCAGTCTGTCTAAGAATAGGGCTCCCACTAAAAGATTTTGTATGACCAGACAACGTAATCATAGATCACTGATTACAATAGTGTCTCGTTCTCGTGTTTCTCACCGCAACCTCCACAACCTTCCTGTTGTTCATCGAAGCTTTCACAATCTACTGTTTAGGGTTGTTCCATCGAGACTTACGGACAGTTTACCATTTAAGTCTGCCCCTCTTCATGATGTGTGCGTTCATAGACGACTAACGAACCAATTAGTCTATGTGCACAATGAACCTTCG
Organism: Paragonimus westermani; assembly: GCA_008508345.1. Classification (NCBI taxonomy): domain Eukaryota; kingdom Metazoa; phylum Platyhelminthes; class Trematoda; order Plagiorchiida; family Troglotrematidae; genus Paragonimus; species Paragonimus westermani. Next base: position 154,624 of record QNGE01000941.1, on the reverse strand, counting down.
TACAGCTGACGTATCGCTTGTTGCCAAGCCTCGCACCGAAAGGTCTTGCCCAAATGACATGCAATATTCGACTCTCGCAAATTCAAAACACTAACGCAGACTTCTGTATAATTTCAAGTTTGTCCTTTGTGAATAGTTTGGCGACAAGAAGTGAACTGTTCCATACAGCTTGGCAGGTCCTTTCTGATGTGCTAACTGATCAATATTTTGAAACGTGTGTACAAATTCCACGAACCTTTACGATAATAAACGATCAACTATGTTTTTTAACCCGTGAAATATGAATCTGACCCAGGAGACGTGACCTGTGAGTGGTTTTTTTATGCTATAGTCATTTGGAGTCTGAATGATTTTATGTGGTCTGTCTGCAGTAACAGTTTTGCGTGATTAGTTGGTAGCGTTGGATGGTTACTTCGCAAGCACATGGTGGAGACAGCTGCTCAGGGCAGTAGGTATTGATTCTCGACATAGTTACGAGCGTTGCTACACTACTGGAACGGGTTTCGTTTAAGCGTTAGTTACAACTGGGTGTTTTGCTGAAGAATGTTAGACGACTGGTTAAGAATGAATCGTCTGAAACTTTGTTGCGTGGATTTTTTAATGATCGCCAAAAAATGTTTCAGTTAGTTCTTTACCTGTATAACACTGGAGTGGCATCGAGAGTTCCATCATGTTTTTTAGGATGCGTTACTACAACGCTAACCGAACAGTGCTGCGTCATCCGTCACCAGCAGCACTGGTACGTAGTGTTACCGGTCGAATTGTGCTTCCCAATTTGTGTACTCCTTGTCCATATGGAACCAAAAGTTCCCTCGCTACTCACAGCCCATGATTGCCGAGATTGCTGTCTCAATGTTCAGTGAGACCACACCGGTCACCATAATACATACGCATAAAATGTTTCACTTCACACATAAGGTCGCTGTGCCTGGGCACTTCATGTTGAACGAGGTCAATTTATTTATGCATTTCCGTGCTCTTTCAACTTTGCCCGTTGACGAGAACGCCCAAACACGATCAACTTTGGTGTGAAGAGAAATGCATAATTTAGGTAAAAACTTGCGCTGAATGTTGACACTCGAGTTTTCAGTTCACTAGTACTCTTTGTGCACCCAGAAAGGTGAATTGTCAACTTCTTTCATACTCGCAGTTTCAGTACACCTTCAGTAAGGTTATTTGTTCGCGGACTACATCTTTAGGGAAGTATTGCATTTTCAAACGTTCTCGTGGAAACGGTCCACTCGAAATGACCACTCGCACGAAAGACAGACACCTTTTGAGAACAACTAGAAGCACTTCTCTTGTAATCTTATCACATATATAAGGTAATTAGATCTTTGGTATGCTTCCATAAACTACAGCCGCGGCTACTTGGCTAGCAGCCTCGATCCAGAGGTACAATACGCGTAACCGCACTCAGAAAGGATCAACAGAGGAAGAAAGGATTGGGCGCTAAAGTGATACATGTGATACAATGCTATGTGGAATCAAGCCAGCAGGACATACAAATCGGGATCAGTTTGGCGTCACTCTGATTGAAGGTTTTGTGTACAGCGTACACACTGTCATTCACACAAATGCCGATGACAGAATTCCGTCACGACTCGGTATCTTTGTGTTACATGAGATGATCAATTTTACGGGCCCCTGTTGAGTTAGGCATACCAGTTTGACTAATCAATAACGACACTCTTGGTAACCAGCCAGTCACGTTCTTTATCTGCATTTGCTATATGATACCCCATTCGGGTATTTGAACCCGTGTGTAAATTCCCCAGGCGTTCTCTGAGCTTCGATATACATCCACTTGTATCAGTCGCTTTGGGTTGAGCAGTGATCACCCTATGACTTCAGTAAGTTTGAAATTTAACAATCACAATGAGTAATCATAACAAATCGTATGTCTCAACAATAATCTGACAAATAGATTGAACACGCAGGCAGTGTTTCCATACTCTGTATGACCCCTGAAAACTTACCTTCCAGAGGGAGTCATTTCAAACCAGATGTTATTATGTTTACTAATAAAACGGCAATGAACAATATAGCCTTTGGTGTTTAGTGATAAGTTGTCGTGTACGGTAAAATAAACGTCTGAGTGGTGTAGTTTTCACTTCGTAATTGGGCATGTTCGCTGAGCTTATTTACATGAATGCACACAGACCTAGCAGATGAAATTCTATGACCATGGCTAAGGTACTTAAAAAATCTACACTAACTTTCCTTCTCAATGGCCTAATAAACAAGCTCGGTATCAAAATATTGATCACAACGATATAGTTCATTATCCGATTCTTATCATTGTTGCATATCAATCTGCTGTTGGCAGTGCGTGCAATGAATCTGTTCACAAGGCAATCTGAGATAACAGTTATTGTGCACTGTGAATAGTTTGGGCTTTGCCACGTACATTTATTAACCTAAGAATTACAGGTCTCTTATATAAACTATTTTTAACCTACAACATTTTTGCGTAAACACAGACTTTTAGTGATTTGTGCATTGGATTCATTACATAAAAATTAATGTTACTTGCCTCCAGAAAAAAACATTTTAAATATTCGTTACTATGGTATATTTAAACCCCTGTTTTTCTTTTATCCCTTCTGTGGTGACGATGAGAAACGATATGTTATGAACTGCAAAAATTTGACTTATTCGCATCAGTCATTCAAATATCCCCTACTCCCCTCCAGTTCTTAAGACGTCGTTCAGCTCCATTTTAATTATTTCAATGGTTTCAAGTTAATGAACAGTCCTAATTGTGAAATCATCAACTGGAGTTAATAGGTCAGTAACTCTGTTTGTCTATCGATGCGCACGGTACATTGGGGCATAACTGACAAGCTAATGTGACTGAACGATTGCGTTTGATAATTCGTTCATGCTTAGGTGGCGTCGCTGTTGCAGTAGCGAACAGGACTGCCTCATGAAAGTGTGTCCACAGTTCAACTATTGATCGTGGTAGGTTTGCACATTGCAGTTGAGTCCTAACGAAAGCAAAACTGGAATCTAGCGCTTCTTCGTAAGGCGATTTGGCTGAAAAAATTATGCTAACTCGAAAAGTGTAACGAACTCTGGGTGCATCTATATCAATATAATATCAATATACCTTATTTGTGATAACCCCTTCACTCATTTCCTAGTTGGTAGCTCTGTCTTCAGTTTTTACACAACTGTGTTATCATCTGGGTATTTTGGAGTCGTCTATGAATCTACAGATGGTTTTTTGTTAAAGATTACCGATGCATGGCTCACATCCACATTTTTCATTCCATTTTGACATGTTCGTTCGAGTAAATGAATCAGGATTCACATTGAACCCGAAAAAACTGACCTTATCAAACAAATTAAACACATCGTCAGTTTTTACTTGCAAACTCACTTTCCGGTCTTATTTCGTTTTCACATTTCCATCATGCTATGATATGGATAGCTAGAGAATCGTGTGAATACTGTGTACTTTGTTATTCGATTTCAACTGGTTAACAAAAAGATTTTGTGGTTGGATTTTCTACGTCTTTTGTTTTTGTAACTGGATGAGAATATGATAAGAACGAACTATAAAGGAAGATTTGTGTGACAACGAAGCAGCAGAGTAAGCTTTTCACTATGATCTACTGGAATCATCCCATTGAATCAAATTGTGATGTGTATCCTTTGAATGTGTACAATTTTACTCCTGATCTATTTGGCCTGGTGAAACCTCTGTGTAAATAGCGAAACACAACTCTAGTAAAATTCGAGGGTTATCATTAAGCAGTGTGGCAGATTTTAAATAATACCCAATTGTGAAAAGTCAGGGCTTCGACTAGATTCGAACAAGTTGGGTCTCATCTAAAATTGTTGTGTCGATTTTTATTACTGGCTGATTTTTTGGAGATTTTTTTGTGTCTCCGGCCAAACGAATCGAACGAACTGAACTTCAGTTGGCCCCTAACCTGTCGGTCCAATATTGAGTCAGGTTAATGGAATCACTGTTGACAGTACCCGACCCACACCTGACCCTCCGTACCATCACGTAGCAGTGAGCGCGACTATAATGGTGCAGAAGTTAGTAATGGTAAAAGTTAGTAATATATTTGCTTCACCATGTTCTTTCTTATCCCTGTATTTTTTTTAAAGCACTCAGTGTTGTTTCTTCTGTCATATCGGCTTTTACTCTACTAGAAAATAACTTTGTTTCCAGTAACACCACTCTGAGTTAACGGTTTTCGGTTAAGTCCCCTTCAGCTGATCTGCCCCGTTAAATGACTCTTTCTGTCACCTTAAACGAAATTCCAGTGGACTTGTTTTGTACAGTCATGTCCATAAGTTGCTCACCTGACTGATAAAGGGTATGAGTTGATAATTTACGGCATTTTCTTTCACCTCAACCACTTTGAGGACGTCAACTGCTTCCATCCACCCACTCCCCTTCCAAATCCATCCATCTCACTGTGAACCACACTTGGCAAACTGCCACTCTGAGTACAGGCAAATTGTATTTCTGAATGGTTTGATCACTACAGTCCTTCATATGTTTCATTTCCGTTTCACACTTTCCGTGCCGCATGACTCACGATCTGTTAATGAGTCAGACAACCTTTGGGTACTGTTTAGTGCAAGTGGATGACAATGGGACGGGGATCAGTGCATTGTCCTTTGTCTTCCTCAGGCGTGTTATGTTCAGTTTGTTTGTAGTTCCACACTAAACAAGTTCACATCAGGCGTCCCTGTCCACTTCCGGCTAGCTGACAAATGGTCGCTTAAATATCACTCATATTTTGTGTTCACATAAGTCTCTATGTTTTTCCACATTGAAAGAAAGCGCTAGACTGAAGTTTCATTCGTACTAGAACTGGTCACCGGTGTGCTTTCTTATTCGGGTGTTGAAACGAACCTATTGCATTGACGTTTAGCCCAGAATGCTCAAAATCAAACGCAGCCACTGTCAAGTTAACTTCTCAGTCAATAACCCCACATCCATGACCGCATAGTCAGGTTGAATCTACACACCTACCTGAACCAGTCAAGTGGTGCTTGATTTCGGTAAGCTGAGCACTGTTCGTATTTGAACACAACGTCCAAATGCAGATGAGCTTTCTGTATACCGTCTTCCAAACAACAGCACCAACCTTGAATTCTGCCCTTTGTTAGAGAATGCTAGCAACACATCTTTGCCCCAATCAGGATTTCATCTCGAGATCACGTACCTACAAGACGATCGTGTTGATCACTGCTCCATTTGTCCCTTATCCGACACGACTAAATCAACACATCTGGACCCTCAGCCACCGGATTTTCCTGGCATGGAACAGTAACTGGGATTCCTAATCTCATCACATGATTCGTTTACTTGAAACTTATAATGATTGCAAAGCACAGCACACCAGACACGTTAGTAGTGGTAGTAATTCTTTAACGAACGATTAGCTGATACGTTTGATATGGTCAGCCTTTGAGGTCCATTTCTGTTTATTTCCAGCTAACGAACTCAGTGTTTAACTTAGTACTCAACATTAATAATAGTTGGGCACAGCTATTTATTTGTTCTGATTGAATCCACTCTAGTGTGCTAGGCATGACCATCACAGTGAACAATACACGGAAAAACAGAAAACATGGAATTGGATTTGAGATTAAATCAAAGTACCTTACAAAGAGCGTTATTGGATAGGATTATAGCGTGATCTTGATAGCCTAACAAAGCACAAATTAGCGTTATACTTCAGGTGCAATTCCGCAAATCAACTTACTACGGGACCAAATCTTCTTTTCAAAACATTCACTTTTCAGGCTACACCATACGTCAGTGGCATTCAAACTGTCACCCAATCTTTTCCTGAATTTTTCAAGTATCATTGTATTGCTCAACACACTTGATGTCCGCCACTTGAACGCTAGTCGGAATACACTGACAGCTAACTGCATTTAATGGGAAGTAATTTAGTACTTGTGTGGTCAAAGGTCATTGTGACGGCTAGGCTTGGCGCAACACCGATAGATTATCAAGCCGTGTATCACTTGAAGCACCTTCTGTTCTCCATTCTTGCTGTTTCTCATTACAGCCTCTTATATCCTTAATTCGCCCACTCCCTAGGGAAGGTGATGTCGTCCATTTTAGAAAGTACTGTAGTACACTGATTGCCTAACTGCGTCTTCGGCCTTAACCTAGGTAGTGTAAAAACGTATTGTGAGGTAAACGTTGTCCTTGGCGAAACGTTTCTATGTGACCGAATATTACAGCCAGATCCATAAATCCTTAGGCGTTTTAAACATGTCAGTTCCAAAACTAATTCACCGACCCTTATCTTTCCTTATGTGAGGTTTCGAACTCATAAGTCTAATGTAACCAGACAGCTGACGATTGGAAGATTACGATTTTACGACATCACTCACACTGGCAAAGCCCGAATTATACCGCTGGAGTCTTGCCCACTCCAAGCAATGTAGTGCGTATTCATGCGGCCTTCTAAGTGGCATCTTTTTTCAATGTATCTTGCTGTAGTACAACTGCAGTTAACCTTTCATTGTCTAGCCAGTAAAAAATGTTCCATCTCTAGTTGTTAATTTACACCGTTTACGACCATATGAATTCTGGAACACCTCAACAGATGCAGTCCACACAGAACTTGTTGCGTGTGGTATATGAACTCCGCCCATAATTCGGAGTTCGTCAAGACCGTCTCACCATCCGGCAAATCCAACGGAAGATAAAAATGTGTACTTGGAAGTGATAGTTTGAGAGGGGGCATCATGAACGGATTACACCGACTATGGTTCACTCATTAAAAATGGTGCTTGCATACGTCCAGTGTTTTCATTTATTTTTCACCTTTTCCTTTCTTTCCCCTCCCTTCCCACAGTGATTCCGAATGGCTGCTAGTCGAGCACATACCTACCGGCCTGATTGGTTATATCCCCCTTTCGTATGTCGCCCGAGCTAATTCTGTGGAGGCTGAAGAGTGAGTTATAGGTCTTTCACTCTCTCGTGTAACTGTACTTTTTAGTCAGGATTTCCCCTGTTCCCATTATTTGCTTCTGACCGTTTGTTCGTACATCTCACTGTGTTCCCGTTTCTGTTATTGGGAGGATGAATCTTAATGGACGGTTCATAACATAGAAGAATGGTTAATGTTGGTATCACAGGTGTACAGTAACGTCTGTATCGAACATTGAAATGCACCGAAACAACTTTCTGACTTATACTGTTAGTTCATGACTTTCGGGAGTAGAGGGTGATCAGGAAATCTGTAGCGTGGATCTTCTCTCATATGTGTGTCGATCGAGTGGAGTTTTGAAACTCTCAGTCAATTCAGCAGTGACTATGGAGACAGCACAAACTTAAGTGTAAAGTCCTGCTCACGTAGCAATCTGCTCATGCCATACTTTAATTTCTGAAAATGAATTCCCAAGTATTCATATTAATTTAGTTAGAAGATAGCTATTGGTGAGTGGAATCATGCGCAGGGCATTTGGTTGGTGACAGTTCTGTCTCCTCCATGTTGTCTGTAATGTGCTTGTAAATGGATTGATATCAGATTCTTTTGAACCGCATCTTTCTTCTAACAGAATATCTGCAAACTTTTCCAATGAAGGTCACACGCTGACCAGGATGCTTTCAGTATGTATGAGAGATGCTAATCGTTTCGTTTCCTTTGCAACCTCTCTTCTCCGATGATTACTTAAATAATTCGTTAATAACACATTGACACCAAAAATCTATTAGTCAGTGTGGTGAAGTTCAAGTGACACATAGTTAACACACCTCACGATATTTGTCACTTGCTTGTAACGGATTTTTTTTGTAATTGGGTGTAGTTTGTACTTAATTTGCTCCCCACTCATTTGAGGGACTGAGTACCGAAAGGGTCCGGATTTTTGCTCCGTTGTCGTCTTCGTAGTCTGTTAACAGCTTACTGATGAATCTCTACAAAAAACTATCACTCGGACATACAGATCTTAACGGTATGTTATTGACTCTTCGGAACAGTTACTCACTCGGTGGCTCACAGTGATCTGAAATGGCTATTCACATTTTGTTTTCACCTTATCAGATCCGATTTTACCAACCCATCCGTTCAGGTCACTTAGTTTTCACCGGCTCCTTTATTCGTCACAAATGCCTCTACTGTCTGACTTATAGTCATATGGACAGCAAATGTTTTCGCGCACATCCTTCGGTCGTACGGATGTTTGTACGTATATGCAACTGAACAATACACATCATTAGGAGTACGTTGTTTTTCAGCATTTGCAAAAATATCGAAGCAGCTTAACAAATCTAAACGTCCCTCTCACAATAATCAGGCCACTTCAATCTAAAGTACGGCTCTCGTTTCCGAAGCTGAGTTTCGTTCACACTGCCAACCAACCATATGCTGAGTGTCATCTCTTATCGGTTGTAAGTGGTCTGCGAACAGCACATTTCGCACTATGAAACATATCCCGAAGGACATGGCTTACCGAGTTTGAGAATGGCAGTATTTTGACCTTCAGAGAGACGCAGCTGTGTCGTCGAATTAGCAAAAAATCATGAAACAGTCTGACTTAGCTGTAATACTCGGAATTAGGGACTTCAGAAAGCTTTGGAAGTCATACTTGATTTGAAACTACCCACGCAGGTAATAAGAAGACGTCGGACTGGCTGCAATAAGCAGTCCTTTTTCATGAGACAAGAAGCCGAATTTATGGATGTATAGCAGTACTTAAAAAATCCCGATCTGTCATTNTGTGACTAGCGGTTTGGACAATAAAGATTGTGCTTTATTGGACGCCTTCTCGCTACAATATGGACACATGCAAAGTCACAAACCGTAAGCAGATTAGTGCAATGCAGATCAAAGAACTTGGCGAATAACAGAAGGCGTAACACTGAGACTGTTCATCCAATCCTGATGTAGTATCTTTAACGTGACATTTGGATTGTTCCCTTGTTAGGTCTCCTATTGTGTCGAGGTGTAGATAGGCGGTAAATCAAGAAGATTTTTACAACACCAACAGGGTGTCAATTTCTTACTGCTCTTGAATTCACAGAGAAACGCAGCGATTGAAAGACAGTTTTTCTCTTCAGCCTCGAAAGAGGTATGTATGAGAGGCTACGAACGACGTACCAAGTGTTTAAGTAACACGTTTCGCACTTTTTATATGGGTATGAATACAAAACTTTATTTTCACTACCATTCGCACTTGGCTATCGTGATGAATGGTTCACCCGATTTGGCAAGATGATCACAATCCCCTTGTCTGCCTTTCCACACCTCCAGCTGTACCAATAAATTGTTGTGTAACTTGCTTAGATTACGTTTAGGTAATTATCACAGTCTACCTCAGATTGACACTTTTACACTGGCCATGTTCATGAAGGTATGCCAGTGTATCTGTTGATCACCTTCAAGCCCACACTTCAGGGTCTGCTTGAACTCATTAGATGTAGGTAATCTGGAAAAAGTTTGAACCCGGTATCCTCGATGTTACAGCGCTTCCCCTAATAGAATTACCTTTGTTTAAGAAGCACCTTTACACAATCATACACAAAAAGTATTTTGGACTTGCAATGGGTCCATTCCCTCTCAGGAAAGAGGTCTTACGCCAATCCCATTGACCCCGGAGCGGATGACTAAGTCACACCAACGTACTCGTGAACCCTCTTCACACTTGGCTCTGATAAACTGAATTCCAATCTACTTCTGACTACGCAGTCAAAGACGAGGCTTACTCGATACTAGCTTTTCTCCTGGGCCACACCAAATCAACGCCTACAAAATGATCGATGGGACGTTTGCGTGTCATTAATCAAACCTTGCACAAGGTACTGAAGATTTCTTTTTGGAATTCGACGGCCCAGAACTAGACTCAAGTGATGCAGTTGCAACATGAACTAAAGGTTTTTCCTCCGGAAGACAGGAGAAGCCAAACCTTACTTTCCCCATTTTTTGAATTTCTTAAACTGGCAACCAAATGGAAGGCGTTTTTAAAAATGCTATTGTATCCGACCTCGTTCCTGTCAGAGCTCATCAGTAGTGATTACCGTTGCATAACCGGGAGCTTAACTCCGCCTACGTTCTTACGAGACAACTGTGTTATACATTATGCCATTTGTCCCATGGTGAATATTACTGAAGTATCATATCTGAACGCTTAGTCACATTCACCTAAATTTAGTGCCCCGGCTACCCGATCACTTTGAAAAGATGGAACTTTTGTTAAATCTAATCAGCGAACCAACGGGTCTCTCGAAATTAACAAACTGACTGGGTGATGTTTACTAACTGATAAGTACTGGGAAACCTTGGTTGGCAGAAACTGAAATTCGTTCACACAGTCACCTCGTAAGAACGTGGTTTGGGGCTCAAATCCCGGTTCTAACAATGAACTCTAACATGAGTGAAACTCGAATCTGTTGCATCCTTCGAAATAAGGTTGGCTGAACAAACTTTGTGAATACAGAGGCTGCCATCAATTTTAGAATACGTTCCAATGTATTCTTACACTGTAGCAGTTACTGCGTGTTTTAATGCCCGCTGGTACTACTGGTGAGTAGTTGGGACTTAAGTTGATTTCAATTGAACACCACTCTCAGTCGGTTCCAGCCCCTTCATCTAGATGGACTTTCCAGCCAGCCTGTTTTGGAAAGAAGCACTCTAGTCGAGACTTATCATAATTATGTCTCCTATCGAGACATTCCGGCAACTTGCCCTCTACTCACAAGCGACTGGGGCTGTTCATTTGCATATAATAATTCAGCCGTACCTTATTTGAGGTCAGTGACGTAGTCGTCAGCATGGTTGTCTCATGAAATCGAGGCAGGCAGTAATCTAGCCCATGATAAGGATGTGCTCTACAGAAGAAACTTAATAAGAGCGAACCTCGAGTCTGATAGTTTTTTTCCAAGAAACTGGCTGCAAGGTCTATGGGGATGCAATAGTTACATTCAACTATGGGTGACGTTCATTATAAAGCCCATTACCATGTAGAAATTGTTGTGTTACCTCGTAATGACCGACCCAGAAAGTTACTGGCTAGGGTCGTTCGTTAACTTACTTTCACATGAAAGGTCTGTAATACTTTGCTAAACTAACAGCGGTCCTGCCGGACCTCCAGTGTCAGTCATGAATTCGTGACTATTTTGAAGGCTGTGATGATGTAGCGTTAACTTGCCCATTATGTTACACTTACGCTGAATGAGTTTCGTAAGATGAAATTTTCTCCCTCAGATTAGTAAACACCTCCGTTAATGAAACACATCATTGTTGGGGGGACTACTAAATTACAGTTTTTCACCTCCATGACCATGGCCAGTGTGACATTGCGACCTACGATAGGCTCTAACCAAACTAATGAGATCAGAACAAGCCACACAATGATCGTTCCCGTCACACACGATGCTCATAGGACCGGTAGTCTATTAACACGAAGGCTTGCCCGTTCCAGTCCAGTACAGGATAATTCTAACTGATGAATCTGAGTAGAGACAAAGCCTGTCAGTAAACGGTGGTCCCAGTGTGGATACCTTGTAATACAATAACAATGGTATGATAATGAAAACAACAGTGTCATTTCTGTTTACCACTTCTCATCCGGGCGATAACGAACTTTTATGTTAACTTTTGTACCAGTAAGTATTGCAATGTTATTTCGCTTAAAGTGGACGTGATCTTTCTCCTAACTACGTAATTGCCAAGGTCAGAAATCGATCATTTTATGTCCATCATCCTAAGTCTAGCTACATTCCACATCATTTAGTCCTCTGTTTTATTGATACATTGAATACATCACTGATCTGTTGATCTTCCGGACGTGTTGTCTAATGGTTTCGTATTTTTGTCAGCTACTCAATGCACTTTTCAAGTTGTAGTGCGATTCCCGATGATTATATTGTTGCTTTTAGTTGCTCTTTGCGGGCAATGACTTTTCTTCCCGACTGTTCCCGAATCAAATCTCTCTCAAGTCTAATTTGACACTCATTTAGTTACTATTTAATTGGACAAATTTCTACGTATCTCAATTCTTTTCAGCTAGCTTCTTTTGAAAGAAAACTTTAGACACGAGTTTCGCTTTTTTTCAGTTAATTATTGACGAATAGTTTTCGCCAACCAGTATATGAACTCTGATTCTCGTGCATGCGAAGCCAGTGTATTGCCCTTTGCGTTATTCCACTCCTGTCAGGTGGTATTAAATGACCAACTTTACACGTTAAACGATTTCCCCTCATGAGTGTTGCCCAGATTATCCAATCCTCTGGAAGGAAAGGACAACCCTTCTGACTCCGGCGTCAGACTTTGCGGACAGGTTGCAATAACTGATCTGTATTTAACCTATAAGTTACTGTGTCTGCTGCCGAAGCAGCCGTGCAAACTCGCAAGCCTACTGGGCTGACCTTATGGATGGAATAATTCTGGCGTACCCAATATGAGATCAGTTGGGCCGTTATCCATACGGTTGCCAGACAAGTGTATGGACCAGGATTCCACTGATTGTGTTAAACAAAGTGGTGTGCTACCAGTGAGCTGTAAAGAGAGCAAAAATTCAACCTGATGCTTCCTTTAGAAAGAATCTGATTGGAAGTTCTGTTTGCTTATGAAGGCTGCGATCATCTGTTACTGTTGCTCAGTTCACATTAACTAAACTCCTCAACTAATCATCAGTAAACCCGTCTCTTACTTATTGGTGAATTACCAAATTGAGTCCATCGTCGTTTAGTTGTACTGGCTGTTACTGTCTACTTCACCCTATATTGCTCTTTCGTAGCAATCGGATTTAATTTAGCTGCGCCAACGGTTTCTTCTTTTCAAAGGATGTATATACTAAAACTGAGTATTCATCACTTCAGGTGCCCCAAAAGACACATTCGGCCTGGCTTGACTTGATTTGGACGGACTTGGTATATCCATCAACAGGTTGCAGTGGTAATGGTCACCGTGTTCGGAAGCTAGAACTATCTGGTTTTCCTCCCATTCTCTGAATCGTTGTAGAACACACTGATGGAATCTACGCCGGTGGTTAAGTGACGTAAGCCGGAACCTGTGTTACAGAAACAACACTATTCCGGTGACCGGATTCAACGTAGTTCACAACTGTGAGACGAAATTCAGAGTGACATGAAAGTTAGGCTCTGAACCTTTGCATGTGTTCCATCTAAAACCAACCCCGACTGAGTAACCACTGTGCTGTCTCTGAACATATGTGAACATACGCAGCATATACTTCGACATTGTTAGAGTGTTTAAGCGGTCCATAAAGCCACCGATCGGCTAGTTGACCAAGTGTGGTTAGTAATGTCTCATTACGGAGCAGTGCGGTAATGGAGTGTCAGTCTGAAAAATTCAGCTCCCTCATACGCTTGTGAAAGTATTGGGAAGATGGTTTACTTGAAACCTAGCTCGTAGTTGACTGGCTAAATGTATATAGACTCGTTGGTATGATTAGTGAGTTTCCAAAGTGACTAACTGTTCACAGTTCGTTCGCTCAGTGCTGATTCAAGTCCACATGTCCTGAAGAAAGTCACAGGTCCCTCTGTTGACCTATCTGATTTTGCCCATATCGTACTGATCAATGTGTACAGAAGCTAGATGAAAATTCAATGTAATCATATTTCACTGTAGGTATTTTCTCTCTTTCACTTCTCACTAGCCATCTTTGTTCTACTACACCACAGCCAATAATTCTCTCCAACCACTGAATTATCGTCTCTTTCTATCTGACGTGTTTTTTGTTCATCTGTCCGCAGAGCTTTTTTTCCCATACTCAAACTAATCAACATGGTTTTATCTGCCTTCTCAACATCTTCGCCGCCCACCTTTTGCACGAGGGACACTGCGTCATCTCCAGTGTGGTTGATTGCTGCATGTTAATTCACAAACTAAATACGAGTCCCATTCTTTTCAGGATTCATCGAGGAGAACTGAATTAGTTGGTATTTCAACCAAGCACTCATCCAACAAACCCTCGGCCCATGGTGAATATCACCTGAACTAAATGAGGAAAATTTTGAAATGGTCTAGTAGTCAGTTTGTTTTCTTCTAAGGAAATATGATATGCTTTCCTTGTTAATTCACAAGAGACTCGTGAAAGTCTGTTCTTCGGCTGGACTCGAATCAGCGGCAGAAACACAGTGCCCAGATGCTGTAAGTGTCCCAAAAGCTAGGTCAAGAAGACAAACTAAAACCTCATATTTAGACTCCGTTACTTATCTGGCCCATTGTGTCATGTGGAATCCATCAGATGATTCAGAGGAGTGACTGTCGCAGCGAGATTTTAGACTTTCATGATTTTTTCTGGTGCTATCGAAGCCGCAAATAGTTGTACCTTTTCTGGCTGAATGAGGTCCACGCTACATTAGCGTTAGATTCAATCAGCCAGCCGGTTCACTCATTACATTGAGCTCAAACCACTTACCCCCAAGAATGTCCAAGCTGCCATTATGTCTAAAATCACAACCTACTCTGTCTCGTCTTGAGATAAGCGATTAACCGAAGCGATGCTAGAAACGACAGAGCCGCATTACTTCCGCTTACTGTGAAGCTAACTGTGTGCGCTCCCATTTAGGACTCATATGATCAACCCAGACAGCCGCGCGAGCCCCGACTCAAAATTGAGGTTCACAATAGCACTCCTGCTGTTTGATCTCTGCATCCTGTACTACACGTTATATGGGCTCCTGTGTGACTCAAACGGCATCAAACTGACTTTGATGTAGGATGTTTGCTGCTACCCGACGGTCAGCAAAGCCATAACCATCCCTTGTTCACACCTTTATATTGGCAATCCAAGCGAAAATTGAAAAGAAATGCGGGCGACAGTGTCAAATTTTTGCCTTGAACCAACTGGTGCCTTGCAAGTCTAGAGCACATACGAGTCGAACAACTACGCTTTGTACATAATGCCTTCTAACTTTGGCTAGTGAATCAGGGCTGCCTACCGTCGTTTTCGATGAAGAATATTACTGAAACAGAAGGAAAGATAGCTGATCCTTTTACAGTGATTTTCCCGGTTGTCCCAGCAAATACTGGGCGGTCGTATCAAGCCACCACGAGCAAATAACTCTTCAGCGGAACAAACTGATAGTGTGCCCCGTTGGCATTTGTTGGGGACATGGTGTGTGGTGAGCTACCGACGAAAAACCATACATGAGTGATCCCACTGTCCGTCTACCTTATATCGATACACGCGGTTTCACCTCATATCGAGAACAAGTGCGGTGCTGACACTGTTGATAGCATGCTCGAGGTGTACATTACAGCATGTGCTTTTGTCAGACAAGCAATGGTTGTTTGAGGAAGACTACTGGCAATAAAGGCAGTGTGTTACTAGGACACTGTAAACATATAGTTCACGCGGATAGGGACTGCAGTGACCTTCAAGAACAAACTTAGAGAGTGATGGTAAATGACAACCAGGTTTCTAGTAAGTAACAGCATAATATTAGTGTTTTGAACAGAGGGTGAGAATTTACCAACCCCCTGAATACCGCAACCCAACCACCGTATTCTTGCTACCCGCGGTTCGTAAGGTGGGTACGCGTAGTACGATGTAATTAACATGAGACATTTTTTATAAATGTAGGTACACTGATGAAAATGAACATTTTGGTTGTTCGACATGTTGTCCGTTCATTACGGCCTACGTAGGTTCATGTTGCACTGGCATGGAACGCTTGTTCGCAACCTCCATGGTATATAGCACTGTAGGTGACCTCGCTGTCTTTGGGGCAACTTCAAACTCTGCTTTTGTGGTAAGAGGAAATCTTTTATATGCATACCTTTAACCAATACCCATTATCTTGTATCAATCTTGAAATAATTGCCTACGTCAGCGTAATCAAGTTGATGTTGACCAGCGCTGAAGCGATTGCAGTATGTTGCGCACGCAGAATTGGTTGCAAGCCATATCTCGAGCAGCGTTTGTTTGTATATTAGTAACACAATGCAACTACGACCTAGTAGCTATTTTGTATTAGTCGTCCAACTTGCCCTCTCGAAAACCACCAATATGGTGCATCTGTCATCATCGCGGAATGATGTCTTTTTCCAAGTCTCGTCCAGTGTTCCTGATAGTTAACCTCTATGCTAGAACAATATCTGATGGACACCTACCGTGAACCATAATCAACGAATCGAAAACTAGTCAGAATGGCTATCTGGCCGTTCTAAGGGTGTAAAATTTATGATCTTGTGAGAAGTATTATCAGGTGTGGATCCCTATCGATGGACTGGATAAAACCTGTCGGCTGCGCTGATGAGCCAACAAAACGGATAAACCAGACTGCCGAATCTATTCGACAGCGGACATCGATGAAAGCGTAGCTGATTTGTACACATTTCCGTCATAGATAATAAGGCCCCCTCTGCTTGAAATAAACGCATGGAACAACTCCAGATAGTTACTGACTAGCTTCTGGGGGTCACGGTTT
Source organism: Paragonimus westermani (assembly GCA_008508345.1). Lineage (NCBI taxonomy): Eukaryota > Metazoa > Platyhelminthes > Trematoda > Plagiorchiida > Troglotrematidae > Paragonimus > Paragonimus westermani. Next base: position 138,231 of record QNGE01000941.1, on the reverse strand, counting down.
TTGACTGAATCGCAAGTAGTTTATATCTCTTTTTTGTCTAAGACGTTCTGTTTTCTGCACACTTAACCCATGCCGATTTCAGAACTCAGGCTACCCCTCCGTAGGAAACATCCATCCAAGTAACTTCACCTTCACAGTTGTAAGCAACATCCACATCGCTATCCTGTGCATCCAAAATGTCCCATCTGGTTGAATTCCTACCCCTCTCACCCTTGGTACAAAACTGCCGCTGCGTGTTTAATCATCCAAATTCAGTTCCGGTAGCCTTTGTGTGCATCACGGATGAATCATGCTGCCAGACAGATCTAATCGCTCCGGAAGAACGAGTCGAGGATGGCTGCGTTCCGTTGTTTAGGCCTGTCTGACTTTTCTAAATTTGCACCTGTTTACTTCGATCTAAACTTCTGTGTGTGGTGCGTCCAGTGTGCACCTCTCCGTCGACCGACTGACTTGGTTCTTCATGTGTGCTTGTTTGTTTGTTTACTTATGTATATGTGTATGCACTGATTATCGGTTCACTTTGACCAATTTGGCACTACGCCAATATGTCACTGCAGGGTTTAGGGTCACACAAACTCCGAGTTTAATGAATATAGTTCTCCCATCGTACCATTCAAGAACNGCTGAAGCGATTGCGGTATGTTGCGCACGCAGAATTGGTTGCAAGCCATATCTCGAGCAGCGTTTGTTTGTATATTAGTAACACAATGCAACTACGACCTAGTAGCTATTTTGTATTAGTCGTCCAACTTGCCCTCTCGAAAACCACCAATATGGTGCATCTGTCATCATCGCGGAATGATGTCTTTTTCCAAGTCTCGTCCAGTGTTCCTGATAGTTAACCTCTATGCTAGAACAATATCTGATGGACACCTACCGTGAACCATAATCAACGAATCGAAAACTAGTCAGAATGGCTATCTGGCCGTTCTAAGGGTGTAAAATTTATGATCTTGTGAGAAGTATTATCAGGTGTGGATCCCTATCGATGGACTGGATAAAACCTGTCGGCTGCGCTGATGAGCCAACAAAACGGATAAACCAGACTGCCGAATCTATTCGACAGCGGACATCGATGAAAGCGTAGCTGATTTGTACACATTTCCGTCATAGATAATAAGGCCCCCTCTGCTTGAAATAAACGCATGGAACAACTCCAGATAGTTACTGACTAGCTTCTGGGGGTCACGGTTTTTGACTGAATCGCAAGTAGTTTATATCTCTTTTTTGTCTAAGACGTTCTGTTTTCTGCACACTTAACCCATGCCGATTTCAGAACTCAGGCTACCCCTCCGTAGGAAACATCCATCCAAGTAACTTCACCTTCACAGTCGTAAGCAACATCCACATCGCTATCCTGTGCATCCAAAATGTCCCATCTGGTTGAATTCCTACCCCTCTCACCCTTGGTACAAAACTGCCGCTGCGTGTTTAATCATCCAAATTCAGTTCCGGTAGCCTTTGTGTGCATCACGGATGAATCATGCTGCCAGACAGATCTAATCGCTCCGGAAGAACGAGTCGAGGATGGCTGCGTTCCGTTGTTTAGGCCTGTCTGACTTTTCTAAATTTGCACCTGTTTACTTCGATCTAAACTTCTGTGTGTGGTGCGTCCAGTGTGCACCTCTCCGTCGACCGACTGACTTGGTTCTTCATGTGTGCTTGTTTGTTTGTTTACTTATGTATATGTGTATGCACTGATTATCGGTTCACTTTGACCAATTTGGCACTACGCCAATATGTCACTGCAGGGTTTAGGGTCGCACAAACTCCGAGTTTAATGAATATAGTTCTCCCATCGTACCATTCAAGAACCTATACGATATCGACTAGCCCTGATCAACCGATACAGGTCAGGTCATACATTTATCTGAAGACTGCGCTCAAACGTGAAACATGTTCAACCATATAAATTGAAAGCCGGATCATGCCTCATTATCGCAATCGCTGTCGATAAAGTCTGTTAATTTCCGCAGGTGATCGTTGACGCAGCGTTATGGATACTGCATCATTAGGCCAAGATAGTTCGAACTAAGCGGTTATCAGATGCGTAGAACATCCGAAACAGACGCCACAAGTCATACCTAAGTTGCGATCGATTTGCACGTTTCAGTATCAGCACCAAAAACAAAGGTATATTTACCACACTCTCTGTGTTGTCATCATGTTTGCACGTGTTCAGGCCATTTTCTGCCTTGAAACTTTAACGGTGGTTTTCCCAGATTGCTTCTTTATATCAAGTAAACAGTTTGCCAAAATTCACGTTTGGTGATTATGTATCTTTCATGCTTGACTGTCACGGTCTGTAAACCAACAGTCCACTCTCTTCTGTTATTTTTGCAACTCAGAGCAGTTTCCACCCGTCATCATCATCGTTGTCTCTTTTCCCAGGCAAGTTCCAACGTCTGCCCTTCCCTGTTTCGATGTCGCTGTCTAACTGCCGTGCTATCATACCCAGTCCTTCCTCGGCTTTATAGCTAAAGCGCGATGTGCCAAACGATCAGGTGGCGTAAAAAACGAGTGCCCGAGCTAAGCTGGTAGTAGGAAGTCGTGATAGAAACAGATATGTTCATATTATTGTCGCTTACTGAGCTACCCCATAGAGAAAAATCATAACAAGAATCTGAGCGACACTGAGCAATCTCAAAGTAACACCTTCTATAGAGGAACGACAGTGTTTACGGCTGCAATTAAGCGACGGGTGTCCTCACAGTTTGGTTGGCCAGCTTGTTGATGCGTTGTTCCACGACCTTGTATCTAGCATCTCGGCTGTTTGCAACAGATACACAACCAACAACAGCTAATCGCCGTCTATGATTGGTTGGTGCTAGTCTGACCATGATTCCGCCTGTTGTAACTTGTGCGCGAACACTGATTTGCTTAACCTTCTCCAATCATGGAACCGCTCCAGTTCAAACTCATTGCAATTACTTCCCCTGAGTATCCGCTATCTGACGGTCTCTTCTCCGACTGTTCATACACCCTTAATCATGGGCAAGCATGGGCTCACAAAAACGGATATTCGGTTATCCCTTTCCGTCAGAGTGAACCGAATATCGCAGCTAGGTAGAATACTCACGTCTTTGGCTCACCACAGATAGTGCAGGTCTTCAAGCATCATTCCTGACTTTTAACTGTAACTGCTTGGTGTGATTGCTTCGCTCATATGCTTATAAACACTTATATCATTAACCGGGTAGTCATAGTTGTCCACCACTCCTAAAATGAGCTGATACTTTGCACTTTTATGGAGGAAAACCTCACTTTCGTCATCGTTATTGACATCCGGGATTTGTTTTGATGATTAACCGACACATTCAACGCTTACAGTATGTATCAAGACTGCTGTTCGAAGCCCTACATGTTATAGGTTTGTTAAAGTCCGTGACCATGGTGTGTATGATCTACATAAATGTACACCTGGTCTAATCTTCATCACAGTTAGATAACCCTACTTATTGAGTTCTTTGTGGTTAGCACTCCGATCATCAGTAAGCCGTCGTTTTTGGTGCCCATGAGCTATGTCAACCATAGCACCACCGCTCTCTTACTAATTTTGACCAATCAGGGACACTCCAAATAAGCGCTCGTGGTATTCATTTTCACCTTACCAATCTACCTTTATTCGTTTCGTTGTCGCTTAGGCCCATCATATTTTTCAACAGTTCGGGCGAGATTGAAACCTGCAAGCTTCGTGTTACAAGATGGTGGTATGTGCATTAGTTTGGATAAAAACGAGTTCCGATTTGGCTTCACCTCAGTGGTTAAACGTACGTTTCACCGTGTCAAACTGCACCAGTTGCCGTCACATGCACTTGAACTGACATGATGTTTTGTGATGCACTTTCTCAGTAGTCCCACCTCACTTTGTAACCGGTTTACTACTTGTCCTTTGGGTTTATCAGTCACTGACAGTGGAAATGGGTTTCGAACCAATTAATTCGTGCACATTTAGGATCGATCATTTGACTATTCGGTCATGAATTCTGTCATGAGTTGTTTGAAATGAAAGTTCAAGTAAACTCTTGGACAGAAATGTACAAGGTGGTTTGTAGTCGTCAACCGAAACGGATCTGGCGCTGTTCACAAACAGCACTGCTGTCCCCCAAATTTCACGCACTCCTATAAATGTGCTGTGATTGAGTAGCTCCTCACCCCAAGTGAATCTGTCAAGTAGTTGCTGTTGGTAATGGCCGTGGCGATGCTTCCGCTCCCGAACAATTATCGGTGATCATTGATCATAGTGATCTCTAATGAGTATTGCTCATTCACCTAGCGTTCACTTCTCAGTCAAACTTGTGTATTTAAGTTTGTTTACTAGCTCGACATGATATCACCGGGGTGGTCCTAGTGTCCGACAAAGGAAAAAATGCTGGTGATTAATTGGAATGTAGAATGTGATCCGATTTTTCATGAATTCTTTTCTGGTAGATGGATAGGCCAGAAATTTTGTATATTGTATGAAAATTCCCATAATGTGAAGTGATGGTGGTTTGGTCTATGAATAGGCTTCTCTCTGCGCAACGTGCAAAATTGAGCTGGTCGTTCCTGATCACATTTTCGGTGACTGGGGCAGACAAGCTATTGAGTCAGGACTAACAAGAACGATTACTCCATAATGTTCCTGATAGAAAATCGGGGTGTTTCAGGACGACAATTCTAGAGTGCACTGGTGGGCGTTATTGTTACCCCACAATACTCACTGCTTTATGGTCCACAAAGTAGAGCAGTTATCATCGGAAGTTGTGTCACTTTCGCTGCGCGAATTTCAAAATCAATAGTCAGTGAACACACGACTAGTAAAGTTGAACAGCTACCCAATAACATTGTTTTAGATTATTAATTGTGGCTTTTTAAGACTCACCAACCGAACGTCACTCATGGGTACTCATAGCCATCGCATTTGCACAGATCTTCCAGCCAGCCGTTCTCGAGAAGATTCACTAGACTCGAGCTTCACTCTCGCCAGAGCCCGCCAGAATTGCATGTTCTTGTCACGGGAGGGTTTAGAACTCCCGCCACGCTTTCAGGAAGCAACAATGTTAACTGTTGCACCATTGACTTCAGATTGAGCTAAATTATCACATGCAAACGTCCAGCTATGGTCGCTTGTAAGTAATGCTCAAGCATCCGACCATCTCGAGAAGAGATGCCGTTACCCTCCTGTTAACTTCATTCTATGGTCCAACGACTAAGATTTCTCATAAAGTCGAAATCACATAAATCAGTCCACTTGTTGAGTTCTGTTTTGATTAGTGGCGAATAGTACCGGATTTTGACTAATACAAACTGAACATCACTCAGCTGTTTATGATGGTTCGAGCCACTGCAACCATAGTTTAGGAATGCGCAGAAATATAACTCTCTATTCGAGACCAAATCCACCGGACTAAATAGCCACCTACAATGGTTTATCCAACGGCGCAGAAACTTGGTTACATTTCCTTGTATCACTTTCAACTAGTTATTCCAAGTTGGAAAACAGTAAATTGCACCAGAAGTCTCAAGTGGGCTGTTATAATACCAGCTGCTCAGGTTGGATGACTAATTGCTCACTTTTTGCATGTGAAAGTTGTGATCCATTGTAAGTTACTTTGAATTTCTAACAGTCACGATCTTCAAAATACTTGGCAATTTAAACGAAATCCGTCATTTCAACTTGATTGCGATGCCCTGATCGCTGACCCCGAGAATTCAATTAATTTGTTTACACGTTTGCTGTGTGCATTCTAGTGATAAAGTCAAATTACCCTCACTCCAATCGTAAGCGATTATGGCTGAGCTTTTGCACGTGCTCATTCGTTCACACCTGTTGTAATGTCAACGACGCAGGGACCAACACAGGTTTCCCACGTGACAGACTGGGGATCAACTCCCGATCATGAAAATGATCCGTAAAACTGACGATTTCTAACAAGGACGAACCTCAGAAGTGGTGCTCCTTTTCAAACAGAGCTGGTTATGGGTGGTGTACACTTTTTATCATGCAAAACCCCCTACTATTCATCGAATTACTATACCCCCCCATGATGAATGAAACGTCTTGCCAATTCCGGGATTTCCAGTTGACAGTTACTCGTACATGATTAACTATCTTGTAATCAGTTTGGAAACTAAGCGTAGATTACAACAGCTGAGACTTTGAAAAAATGAGCAGTCACTTCCACTATATAGCTATGCACTCTCCATGGACACGGCGTCCGCACTGGCATTAAGATCACATACCCCAGTTTGGCTCAGTTTTTTTAATAAGGTGACGTTTTAGCCGAAGTAGGTCACTTTTTGGGTTACTTGCCTGTTTAATGTACCCTAGAGGTTGATCACTCAGTTTTACATCGACTTGTTTTCCCTTCAGATAGTTTCGTGCTTTTCGTTTTAATTATTCACACTTTGCAATCAGTCAGGACGGTATGGGTAATAGTAAGTATTCATAAACTGGATGACACGACAAAACCTAATCAAACTTTCACCTACACTTCACGGAAATCTCGCGGTGATTATTGACATTTACTGAAAGCACAGTGTGTTGTGTGCTGCCAACTCAAAACCATACATCCGTGATGCCACTTTCTGTCTACTTCGCACCATTACACATGAGTAGAAGGAACGCACAAAAGAGAGCCTATTGTGGTTTCATTTTATGATGGAAACGAGTATGGTGTGGATATTGTTGCTCGAAGTGTACAACACAATGTGCTTCCGCCAGATAAGCAGTGGCTTTGTGAGGAAATCTGCTGGATGCGGCATGTTACTAGTGGACTATAGGAGTATAGTTGATATGCAAGGAGTTTATGATTGCCAGAAACGGACCTAGAGAATGATAGTATTTGACATTTGGGTGACAAGCACATAACAGCGTAACTTCAATTAACGTTTCAAACAGAGTTGGGGATTGTCACATACCTGAATCCCGTAATCCGGCTATTGTATTCGTGCGGAGAAATATTCTGTGCGTCTTGCTGGTCGCAGTCGGTGGGACAACTACGTGCCGCCTAATTTCACAATGTTTTCCGTTGTAGTTCTCTGTGTTCTGGCCGTTTCCAACGAATGGTCGCCGAATTTGCCTTTCTGTTCACCAATTTTGGACCAGTACATGGGTATCGCTTGGGGATGTCACCTGATTTTTAGCTAGTGGATGTGGTAAGCGGGCCCACGGAATCCACTCAAGTTTGAGCATCGGTAACGGCTGATAAATCATGAGGTGGTTGACTTCAGACTGCAGTAACATTTGACCTCAATTGTTTTCGCTTGGAGACAGGATTATCTGTTGAGCATTTCGATTTCACAATTGCCGTTTAAAGACTCTGCAAACAAGTGACCGTTCAGGACACTGAAGCCTTCTTCCAGTTAAACGGACACAAATCGGGCGTTTAGCAAGAGCGATATAGCAACAGATGAGGAACCGAATGAATCTGGTGTGTGACGTAAGAAGCGCGTTCGACTGATACGGACAGGAAGTGAATAACGTGTTAAGTGTATATCGAAGAAGCACTGGAATCGATTCCGCAGGTCCCCGGTATTGAATTCAAGAATCACAACGCCCTTGAAATAACCACTAGTGCAGTTATTCCCAAACGTGGATTCGGTACATTAAAGCGTTCCTTTGTGTATGGCAAACATTTGTATTCTTTCGAAAAGTCAGAACAGTTTCAGAATTTCTTTATTCAGCTGTCCTCATATAGTTGAGTTATTGTGCACAAGTATTTATATAGGTTTCAAGCGAGAAAACTGTGGCATAACTTGCTATGAATCAATACGGATTCCACCACTGTAACACCAAGACATAGAAAGCCTAGCATTACACCATTTGTTCAGGCAATGAAACATATGCCACGTTTGATATTCCCCTGTCTACTTTCCACATGTTACCGTCTTCGTCTAATCTGCTGCTGAATCAATCAACATCATCATCACCATCACCACCATCAGCCCCACCAACCGCAGTAAGACGGAGGCACTGACATCTTACAGACAAAAGACCAGTTGCAAACGAGAATAAACCAGTATATCATTACTATTTGTATTGTTCTGTTTAGTTAGGATTCCTCAGTTCACGTACAATTCAGTAAAACAGTCATTCCATTCAGACTGCTGAACCCTTTTGGTTGTTCTATCCTCTAAGAATTCCAGCTTAAGGACAGGCTAATCAGGAGGACCCCAGCCAGAGAAATAGACACGATCTATAGTTCCCAGCCTACTCTTGATGCCGGTTTTTTAGTAAACGTACGCTTTCATGATTTTGTTGTTTAAAACTTTCCATGATATATGTTATCTGGATAGACGAACAGCAGTTGAAATTAAATTATGTTTGATTGTGTATTGCGTATTCCACAGAACGTGAACTATGCACACACTCTACATATTAGACTCACTGTTGAACGTTGTACGTAGCACACTGATCGCTGATAATTAACCGCTGAGTCTCGCTGAATATCATGCCAAATCTAAAATATCAGAACCATTAATTTCAGCCCAGTTCCGTTTTCTTTCCATCTCACTGCTGTTTCGTGTCGCAGATAACACACTATATGAGATGTCAGCCACAATCCTGCTAAATAAATCATGACATCGTGATTAATCTATAAAGGTTCGCAAGATTCTCGTACTAGTAATATGAGATGTACGAAATTTGCAGGTAATTCGTCTTCGATAATAAGGTGTGATCCACTCATCGCGGTTAAAATGATTTGACGCCTAACCTCGCATCAAGCCAACATGGATGACTAAGCACCCTTGACCGGGCTCACCTTCGGGCTAGCGGTTACCGGCCCTATATGTTGGAACATTCCTATCCTGATTGTTGGCGCAAGTCAAACAACATCGCACTCCCTCCTCTCTCGACCTAGTCAGGACTGTGCAAGTTGTGGTTTGTGGTGGATACTGTTGTCGGCGGCGGCTGTGATTCAAGTCCCACTGACATGTGACAGCTGCAAATTATGTTTGACTTGGTGCATAGGCCCATCTGCAACACCGCTGTACACCATATGGTCTATGTGCAATCGAGCTATCGATGTCGCTGTGGCGGCGCACAGCATACCGCACGTTTTTTTCGAAATCGACTGGTTTTTGTGTGTGGGCAGGTTAGTGAGTGATTTTAAGTACTTTATAATGCCGAGTTTGTGAGTTCACTGACTATTTGAGGGCGAACTGTGCCAGACATTCGAATCGATAAGAGACTATACACAAGGTTGCAGTATTTTGTGCACTGCAAATCAGCTGTTCATTTTGTGCGGTGCGTTCGAAAATCGCCGTTCTGTACTTCACCGAATTCACGTCTAGCTGGAAGACTGACTGTTATCACGCGGCCAACACCGGCTTGATTAAGTGTGGAGAATGTGTCCAGGAGACCGATACTTTTACTTAACATGATTTACAACATTCACTTCTTCGATTGCGTATTGAATTTGTCATTTTTTACCGAAATCTCAACCTCTTCCGATTAAATTTCGAAGTTAGTACGCGTTGAGATTTAGGAGGAGCTCCTGTCAGATGAAGCCGGTATGCACATTTGGATGCATGTTGTGTGGTTCGGCAACAAAAGTGGGTGAATGTAATGAAATTTTTACAAAACTCAATAACCACAGGGGGTCGCAGCATGAGAAAAGGCCAATCATAGGCATACCGAGTGAATAAAACAAATTCAACCACAGCCAATCAACCAGTTAACAGGCACATCCCAGTACAGGAAGAACAGTAGCCGACATATCGAATATAAATCATTTATTGGGCTGATTCTGACAGCTAAATTATCTGAACAGTACTTTTGGCATTCTAGGTGCTTCAATTGTGCATATGAATTTGTCAATCAATCCGGCCGTCAGAACAGACCCCGTTACGGTGTTCCGGATTGGGAAACCTAACAGTACGCGAAACACTAATATAGCCAGCCGTTATTGCCTCGTACGGGTCAACTTTCGACTTACATTTTCCAATGTTTGCAAAATTACGTAAGAAGACGAAAGGAAAAGTTTGGACTGAGAAAAATCGTTCGAAATTAATCATAAAAAGGAATTGCCGGCGCGAAGTAAGTTTAAGGCCATTTCCTACTGCCGGCATTCAGGCTGTTCAGCAAAAGTTTTCAGCCTTGTTCTTTCAACCTGCTGGTTAGTAAGTGATGTTCACCGGGATTCGATGCTGTGGACATGGTTGCTGCCGTGAACTGAATGAGTAAAGCTTACTAACTGATCGTTATGTAAGGTTAATGACCAGCAGTTCATTATTGTAACGTAAACCATATCGTGCTAAATGCACATGTCGGAACGACAGGAAGGGAAGATATTGGTCTACATAGATGTCAGAATTAACGGAACAATAGCGCCTGTCGTTAGAACAGATCCACAAGTCAACATATTCTTGGCGCACCCCACCTCATATTTGTACAGTCGGACACTCAGCGATGTTGAGTATACGGGTTAAAAACAAAATTCTGTCTAGAATATTATCAATAAATGCCTCTCTCCCGAGAGGAATACTGAAACCGCAATTGCGCTTTCTACGGTTAGTAAGGCGATTATTTAATAATACACGGTACCCGACTTTTTTGTTATCGGTATGTGTACACATACTCATGAAAGCACATACACGACATCGATTGAAGTGGATAGCAGCTCACATCACCTGGAGTGATCACTTATCAGACACGCAGGAAGTATACAGTCTATGGGGAACTGGAAGTGCCTATAAGCATCTGAATCTGATCCAAACCGTTTAGAACATAGGACTAAATCGGTTTCTTTTATCAGTTTCAGAATTTCAGGAATTTCAGCAATAACACGAGTGCGTATGATAGAAAGTCAAAGAAAACCGAACGGAAGCGAAACCTAGCCACAACCTTTCGGGCATACTACACGCGGACGTTAGTGTGTATTAAACAGCAATGGATTAACGGCAAGTGAAGAGTCAAGGGTAACTTCACCATGCCACACTTATTCTGGGGACAGAGTTGACGAAGACGGCTTGACAGCCTGAGAATGTGTGTCAAGTCTGTACTTAAATTCTTCTGCTGAGGACGCGTCCACCTCGGACTGTAGCAAGCTGTTTCAGGTTGGACCTACCCAACCGTCTTGAGGATGTTTTCTGCAGGTCAAATGTTTGTTCGTGTTGTAGTGTTTACAAGTTTAATTTCAGAAGGCTGTTTAGACATATTTCACAACGTGTTGTCCGGTTGACGGAGGATCCCATGTGCTAAGGTTGTGTATGCCTTAACGTGCCAATAGTGCATTGAAAACTGTCCCAATGTTGTGAGCCAAGGAGGTGGATGGTTGGTTAATTTAGAAAACCAATACATGGGTCATGTGCTTCAACACGATACCAAACAAATACACTCATTCGCATACAACATTGGTTCTGGGACATCATAGTTATAATGGTAGCTAATGCGCAATTCCTGTGCGTGCCAAAAACCATTTCATGTCAAGCTGTACATCAATGTTTCTTGTATTTTTCTCCGGTCACTTCAATTTTCAGATACATGCTCCTGACTTACTACCGAACAGTAGTGGTGTGAGCAGTATGGTGCTATCGCTTATTCTCACTACACTCACTACTCTCTGGATAAGATAGTGAACGAAGCTTCATAATCTCCTCTGTGTCCGTTCTTCGTACATTCTCATCCAGTCAACGTCCATCACGGGCTGCGAACGGCAATCCTAAATGTATCGTTTATTCATCGAAATGAAAATAACAATCAGGATAAAGTATTACAAACTGCTGAATGAGTAGCCCATCTACTAGCTTTGCCCTCCCAGTCATTGATGCGCATTTCAGAAACAGGCTAAAGTTATTTAAGATAGTAATTACCGATAATGGTTTCTAGCTTTTCAAGAGCGCTACTCTGTGCAGTGTGAATGACTAGGATGCATAACTGCAAATTTATTAATGTTGAGTGCGAGCCGGTTATCCGTAGTCCAGCGCTGTCAGATGCTCAGATCACTTTACAGCTTCTCTGTTGTGCATACTATCATATGTTAAGTACTTGTGCTATCAACATATAGCGTTGGCGTCGAAACACTGCCCTCTTCAATGATGGGTAACAGTTCAGTTTGGAAAGTCCTGACATTTGATTGTTTTACTGGGACAATTTACGAAAGATATGAGAATTTTTCACTTCCTAGAGACATAGTAGCAGCTGGTTAGTGGATTGAAGGTGAATCTGGATCCGAAGAAGCGGCAGGGTTAGCATCGTTGAAAAAAATACAGATGTCAGTTTAACGTCTGTACAAACACATAGAGAGGCACATTTGTGCCTTTTTTGCCTCTCGGATACACGATACATTCCCTACAGTCCTTCAGGATACTGCTTCCGTATGTGTAACATACCTCCTTAGATATTGGTTTTTAAGTAAAAATGACAACATGCACTTGAACCCATATTGGTTGTTTCAGGCACTGTTGCAAAGTGAACACCTCTCACATTTACAGGTTCATGGTCTGTCACAAGAGGGTGGAATATCTTCGTTTGTGCATTCCTGCCTTCGTGTTGATCGGAGAAAAAGTGCGTTGGACGGTTTATGGGTCTAAAGAAAGAGAGATTGGCAACAAATAAAAGTAAACCTTAATAAACTTGCTAGCGTGCAGCCATATTAGCAGAAACCTCCCATCAGATATGTGCATTTAATTGCCCATGGGACCAGGCCAGAATGGTAGCTGTGAGACTCGTAATGTAGTTTGTCTCTCAGGTAAGTGACGACCGAGTACAAGTTTGATTCCATCGGTCGATTCAGTCTTGACCACAGAATTAGGCGGTGTACTCCAGTGTGGGTAAGCAGTAACTATGGCGCAGTTCCTTCAACAAAACATCCTGCCTACTCTATGACATAGCCTCAGCGAGTGACCCTTTGAACTTTCATGCTTGTTTGGGCGGAGGACCTCTGCCAGAAGATAACCAAGGGTGTGGAATATCTTCGGAGGTAAGCGTTTGGTCTCCCTTAAGATTTCTGCAAGTGATTGAGAATAGACCTAATTTTGCTAGTCTCTTTTGGTAGAGGGTTTTCCTGAGCCCCATAATTTTTCTGATCACTTCCGTCTAAAAACATTTTCAATAAGTACCACGTCTTTATATCATAAGGACGACAGGTCTGCATGTTTGTTTTCAGATAGGAGCTTATTATCGAGACGAACACAATAGGAAAAACCTGAAGGTGGAAATTTCCATAAATTCTCCCTAATCGACTCAAGATCATATGAGCCTTTTTAATCATGGTTGTACAATCTGTAAACAGACTCAGACAACTTGGCATTAGTGCTACACAGTGATACGAGCTGTTTAGTGTTTCCATTGCATCAGTGAAAAACAACAGGCAACTAACCTCCTTGGTGGTGAGGCCTTCCCCGCTTCGCGAATTATATTAATCAAAACAGTAGACTTAACCTCACCTCTATCACTGAACTCATCGGTTAGAACCTGATAATTTAGTTCACTACACATTGAACACCTCTCACATTTGGCCGTAACCTTTGCACTTATATAGACCCTTCTGCCGGTCCACTCCGAATGGAGGCATCGAGCTCGAGTTTCACTCTCAGATTCAAAAAGCTCGCCTGGATAACAAAGTGTGGCTGATTTTCTATAAGAACTTATCTGAATCCCCGAAATTCAGCCAACAATTTAAACCGTGCCTAATTGATTTCATGAAGACAACCACTTCAAGCTAACTGAAGTGTCCTGATCACATGGCTATGGACTGGATTGAACGGATTGATTCTGTTTATTCCCCTTTCACAATGATCGGGCAAGCTTAACACTATCCGCGCGAGGTTGTAGCTACGTTTCAGATATGCTCATTCGGTTATACTCGTTGTGAAGCTATTGTCATTGTGGCCAACACGTTCGTCTCGCAATCATGAGGGCCGGGGTTCAAATTCCGGTTCGGACAAGAATACGCATTATTGATCTACTCTGAAACGAATGAAGCTCGAGTCTAGTACTTCCTTCTGAAGGAGGCTATCCAAAATTTTTATCTCAACATGCAGTATGCATTCAAGTATGGGTGGCGTTTAATTTATATTGCTTCGGTAATAAAAATGACTATTCATTACATTTGGTCACCACATTCACACTCAGGCAGATTCTTCAGTTAGCCCTTCCTTAAAAGCAGCCTCGACAAAAATTTAAAATCGAGTTCAAATGCACAAGCTGATCATTGTGTCACTGAACTAACATTGAACGGAAACGAGTTATTGTACAAAGCATGTGTGTGCAATGTTCAGATTGCCAACTGTCTTTAGAGGACAGTAAATGTCTTGTCACTTCTCACTTCAGTCAAGTTGAAATAACTCACTCAAGTTGATCTGTTTTTCACTGTTTTTACTACTGATGAATAGTAGTAGATGTCGACGGAACACTACCTATTTTTCGTCTCGATTCCCGAATTCATCTGATGTATGTCTTTCTTGCTTCAGTTTGTGGACGTGCGTTAACATACAGAGCTTCGGTTGTTCCATATTTTGTCCATTTTTGACAAGACGGTGCTACACGTTCTTAGAAGAAAACAATTTTTTGGAGTGCAAGCAAATTATTTATCGGCTTAAAACACTTACTAGGCATCAGTTAGTTTACTTTACTTGTTAGCTTCGGGTTTTCAGGTTGTTTATGAATAGTGCACAAACTTTACTTGCCTTCGTGGCATCTGTTTCACGAGTCATAAGTTCCAAGAAGGTCGTTTGGAATTGAGATGCTTTTGTTATCATGACTTTTTATTGTTAAGTCGCTCAAATGAACACTACTCAACCCCTGACCATCTTGTGCTGGTAACCCGTCACGTGCATAGGACATTTATCTGATTAGACTGTGATGGGCAGTTGTACAATGAACAACACTATCGTTGTCGAATTCGGACGTGAATGCCGCATATTGTTGGCTCGCGACTTCGAACAGGAATTCTAGCCCACAACGCGATTACTTTTCATCCTAACATTGTACGCATCTCTATCCGACTCCGCCATTTGACTGACATTGCCGACTTTCCTTTATATTAACGTTGGACTACGCCTATTGTCCTTAAACCGACAGCTGTGGGGATCCATTATTCGCCGTGGTTACTTTGAGATATCCCATGAAATTTCACATATATTTTTTCTTAACACACTAGGTCGCATTGGTATTTATATGCGAACCCGAACATTAGAAGACCGATATAGCTCTCCCTGTACGACCTCACCAATGAAAGTTGTCTTGGTTGTAATTGAACTAACAGTGTTTGTGGTACAAGTCGCATGTGTTAGATCGTCTTGGACTTTGTTCATCCCGCCATCAGGACAGTGACATTTTGTATATTTTTTCAACTCAAAATCACCACTTCTTCAGCGCGTGCAGTAAATTAGATTGAAATACGTCGGTCGATTTTGACGATCGCGGATGATCAGTTGCACCGCCCCAATTTAGATAAGGTTTATTTAGGCGATCTGATCTTTTGGGTTTTTAACTACCTAACTTAGCTAGGATCAAGGTTTGGATAGAAATAAATGATAGATATTGGTTTTGATTTCTTCGTTCTATACACCCGGTTTTCCCACATTTGTTTGTTGATGTTTATCTTTTCGAAAAGACTGGCCGAACAATCACTTTTTCATCCATTTCCCAAAGTCACCTTTGATGTAAACACCACACAAGTTGACCAGGTTTTTGAGTGAAACATCTCATACATTGTGCTGACATATAGCTTGCCTACCCACATTTTTACAGCATACTCTCCGGCGGTCCACAGTGAAACAGAGCTGTTATCTCCATACAATAAGCCAAATAGCCGTGAGATCTACCATACCTTTGTAGTATGTTCACTTTAATTCCGAACAGTCCTTTGTCGAAACGATCGTTTGTACTGCCTTAGAATTTTCGGCTGAATCAATTTCGAATGCTCTAAGGAAATTCTATCCTTCAACAAAAATGGTGTCTGAAGTTACGTGTCCTACCTTTTCGGACCGTGATGCGTGAGCTAGCATTTAGAATTACCTACGTACAGTTTAGACTCGAACCCGGTGAAAAATTTTGGGATTTGCTTACAAAAGGATTGTACTGAAACATGTAAGGTTTTCACAAATAGAAACAGTTAGAAAGTGCTGTGTTGCGAATAGCATGCTAGGCGGGTATATTTCATGCTTTAAAAAAGTGAACATCATGTGTTCTGTTGGGTTCTTTTAATTCCGGCTCAGCTGGTCACTTTTCCAAATAATCTTCCGACAGTTTCATGCCCATTGTTGCGTTTTCTTATTTTTATTGTTGATTTACCGCAGCTCATATATTGAGAATACCTTCACCAAACATTGTTTCATGTTTTTGAGTATTCTTGTGAAAATGTCTAATCCTGCAAGAGGTGACCTCGTACGGTGTGTATTTCAGTTTGACACTCATGCGTTTCCAGCCTATGACTGTTTTTGAAAAGTAAATCGAAACCTTCGTTGGTTGCCGCTTCAACCTACTTGTTTGGATTTCTCAAGTCTTTCTTGACCTTGGTCATAGGGTGCCTAGTACGTGGCTCAGAAACAAATGCCTCGTGGCGTGGAAGCTGTAAACTACAGTTATTGCATCTTGGTACGGCCGATTCTCTGTAAGTTTGTCCGAAATTTTGTGAACGACACTCTCTGTCTAATAACGCTTCACCATCACACGTATTAACCATCCGATTGGTTAACACTGTTTCTCCGGTCATCATTGATTGCCAACAGTCATTACGTTACGGTGCACTCGCCACGAACTAGTCTACGTAATTCTTGAAGCAGTGCTTTTGGCCACACTGCATTTCCTTCCATCAAGATTTTGGACTGATGCAAACAATTTCGTGCACGTACACCAGGTCAGACCAGTTTTCCACGCTTCCTCTGAACCACACAGGCGATAAACAAAAAGTTGACCGCATTTATCTCGTTACAGTCTGATCTGTTTGGCCGATAAACAACCGACAGATGTTTCACATACGAACCCATGCACACACCATGGCTTACCGATAGAAAAATGTCTAGAAAAAATACTGCTACGGTTTTTATGGTTCGTCGTTGCCTGTGGGAAATGTTCCTATGTTGGCCGGAAATGACGACGATCAGTGTTGACCTTTCCTCAACACACATGCGAACTCGCACTACGCCAGCAATCCCTTTATTTCTACGGATTGGAGACACATGGATTCAAACCCACGAACTTTGTCTAACCGGTCATCAATTCACTATGTTACTTTCAACAAAAAGGCTCCCCACCTTTACGCACACATGACATAGCCGGTATAAGAGGTTTCAAGCCTCATCAACGTGCCAATTTCGTTAACTCGAACGAGGTGTTACTTCATATTATTGTACACATGATCTGAGATCGATATTAAATCAGGATAGGTTGACACAACTGCGTCTATTGTTTAACCACATATTCGATTGTTTCACCCGGTATGGAGATGGTTCTAAGTTAAAAGAAGAGCATTACTAACAAAATCCACGGAAATGCCTGCAAGTTTGTTTTAGGTTTTTGAATTGCCCACCAAACTCAAGGATAGTGTCGTAGCGGATTTCTGAGCTCAGTTCCAGTCGGATTCAGATTTTGAAAGGTAAGCGTTGGCAACGCTGTCCGTTGCAAACTACCCGGTGTTACATCTTATGTGTTTGACTGTAAGCTGAATTTAGATTTAAACTCCATACACGAGCTGTCTCAGTTTCGCAAGCAATTTCGCAATTTCAGTCAATCTTATGTCCGTGATCGAGGTTATACTGTAACAATCGAAGTGGTCATACGTGGCTCTCATTATAGAAGATGATTCTGTCACCAATAATTCGAGGCTAAGCGGAAATGAAGTAGCTTACAAACAAGATATGGTCTCAGGGAATGACAGATAAGATGACGTGTGAAAATGAGAGGTTACCAAACATATCCTAAAATGAAAAATATGCCATTTTCAACATGTTACGGCGAGATAGTTGGAAGGTTTTCAGTATTTCGGTTCAGACCACACAAAATCTATCTCTCAAGTTATCTTGAAGCGACATACAACCAACCCCTTTACACAACAAGTTGATGTTCATCAACTCCTCGACCTAAATGACCTGTCCAGGGATATAATTACAGGGGTGTTACTTCACATTGGCACATTCATAGTCACCACTCCAAACATCAGAAGGACGATATTACTTGTGGAGAGCCATATCGTATAAATAGCATACGATCGCTCACGTTGTGGAAGCACTATTTTCCGGAATGACAACGATCCACGATGTCCGCCAACTGTTTGCTTACAAGTGTGATAAATAATGTCGTTCTTTCGGGTTGAACATCGATTATATCTGACCGCAGCCTTCGCATGCAGATAGACATTCCAATCGGCCTCTTTCGAAAAGAAACATCAAACTCTAATTTCGCTCCCGTTTAGGATCACTGCCAGTGCACATCCCTGTCACGACTGGGACTAGTACTCTGGTCGCGCTTTCACGACGCAACCATGTTGACCGCCGCGCCATTGACCTCACATTAGGTATGACCGAATTATCATACTTGAACGCACAACCACTTTAGCTTGCAAGTACTGATCAGCTTGCCCGATCATCTCGACCGGAGACAGAGTAACTGTCTCGTTAACTCTAATCGATAACCCTGCGATGAGTACTTGCGAGGCAAGTAGAAATCTCTGATCTCATTTAACATGCCAGGTGACATTTTTTAGACTACTGATGAGTACCCCAATAGGGATGGAAGACATACATCGCGAGATGTTAACATTTCGTTTACTCTCTTCAGTCACGAACGTAAAACATTAGAATATATAGGACATGCGGTTTTCAACACAATAAAAAAACACATTCAACCATTGGGTTTACGTGAAACAAAGACTGACGTCAGTTCCAGGGCAGACAAACTGCGTGAGTCAACAGTTTATGCACACACACACACAAGGCCGGACGGTGAGTATTGATTGACATCGCCTCGGAGAAAGCAAGCAACTTGGGGTTCTTATTACGTAACAGAACTTGAAACGAGTTGGCTGGGGATTTGATTAATTTCATGTAGAAAATCACTCAAGCGTAGCCGGAATTCTTATCCTAGGCATGGCAAGGAAATGCACTACTGACGAACTCTAATGAGAGAGTGTGTTTCTATTAGAAAGAGGCCGGGTGAACAGTCTATCTACACGCGAATGCTGCGATCAAATATGAGTGATGTTCAACTTGAAATTAACCAAATCTCCAAATATTTATCGCTAAATGCTGGTTTCATTTTGACGCCTAGATGACAGATATGACTTTCTTTCCTCTCCCTCAGGGGTCAAATTGTTAGAACTTAAAGTAACGAGAAACTGCTTACACATCTGTAAAATTAACAAAAGTTTGGTCGCTACGTCAATTTGAAAATCTCTCCGACTGGCGTTCACACATACTACCTGGTTATAGTTAATACATGCATGTAAAATGGCCACGTCAAGTAAATTTTCCCAAACAGCCATCAGTCAGCGTCTACGTGTAGTCTATACAGACGTATCGGTGCTCAGTATTCCCAGCGTGTTACCGAGGGTATCAACCCACTGCTTAGTAGTTTAGGATTGTTTACCGGTAAATCGTGCCGAATTTTTGTTAATGCAGATGGGATATCATTCACAATTGATCACAGCTGTCGTATTCCCGTCATAATTCCAATAAACCCCCTCTCGAAATGAAACATCAAACTCGAGTTTCACTCTCGTTTTAGCTCGGTAATAGGGTATATTCGTGTCACGATCACGATTCAAACAAAGGCCACACTTATGAAACAGCTGTGTTGACCACTGCATCACTGATGTCATATTAGACACGACTGAATTATCATTTTTACCATTCAACCATAGCCGGCTTTGAGTCTTACTGAGAATGCCTGATTGTCTCAAGTGGAGATGCAGTAACTGCTTCCTGATCTCTAATCATTGCCCCCTGAACGAGGACCACCCTACAAATTCGTAAATTCTAACGACTTGCAGAATTGGATATGATGTTTCCTTCAGAAGAACAGTTAACTTATTAATCTATATGAGCGTGACAGCTGTGATGAATTTTAAATGACATCCGACTTAAATTATTATTGTATTAAGTCGGTTCTTTCAAGAATACGGAGTACGTGCGATCTGACACAAAGTTGAAAGTAGTGAAACGGAATTTCTCTTCTCCGCTTGTTATTTTGTGATTTTCCGACCATTCCATCTGTTGCAGTCGAAGGGACTTACCTAATGGTCGAGAAATGTTTCCCTCCGTTGAAATTCGTATGTAGTTCAACCGCATCATCCTCACCGATGTTGTGTCAAGCCGCAAATTCCTAACTATCGTCGACATGAACGCAAACAATCACATCCTGTTCATCAGTGATAATGGTAACTCGGCAATCACAACAGAGAAGTGAGAATTGTAAACAGCTCCACGTACTATAGTGGACCTTTCAGAATTATTTTTCTATCCAACTGAACTGACCAACTTGCTTATGTTTGGTATGACTAACTTTATCTCCAAAACGAAAACATTTCTTGATCGCACTAAACTGGTTTGGATGCATCGTTTGTTGGAATGTAGGAAACCCTTAATTTTTGCTCTAGGTATACTCAAGCGAATGACCTCTTCGGTGTAGATCACGAGTAATTGGAAAACCACTAAAGCTTTTCAGCTCCTGAAAAGATACCAAGGAACCGTAGAGGTTAGAAGGATTCTTGATAACTTGGTGTATATATTCTTTGAAAAAAAAATTGAGGTCTTAATAAGTACAGATCGAACGAACACTCCTTTTTTAGACCCAAATCAGAGATGCGCAGGTAGATCACAGTAAACGACCGTTACGCAAATTCTCCCACTAAACGTCATGTGGGAAGAAAATAGGTGACAAATAAAATACACATATAACTTTAAACTGATGTCTACTCAAACCAGTAGGCGTTTCTGTAATGTCATTTTTGTAACAATATCCATGTTGGAATAACTGTTTAGCCAATTGGCCAGGTCGTCTTATTGTGCATAGACTGTACTGAAGAACTAGTCAATGTAGTCATTGTGCGAAAAGTACTCGAGTGCTGTTCAATCCTAGGATTTCTGCGTCCCACTCCTCCTTTCTTCAGCCTAATTATCCCCATTGAGGCGAGTCATGTACCAGAGCTAGCGGTTTCTGTCATGTGCAAAACGATTCACGTTAAGTAAATACACACGTCCTCAGCATTGCGGCGTTCGTTTACAATAATTTCATTGTGGATCACACATGTTCATCTGGTGATTCCAGTAGATAGACACCTTCGATAATTGTGGCATTTGTGCAATTCGGGCGGCCGGGAAGAAGAGTAGAATTTGCAAACCAAGGGAACCCAATCCCAGGGTACTAAGTTCCAAGCTCTGAGGTTGAAATAGGTCACAGACAACTTGTTGGCTACGGTGTTAACGGTAAATCCATTCACGCGTTATATTTCCCTTTGATTCTCAACATATGTTTGACGCTTTTCGCAACCACGGTGAATAATGAGGTTTATACAGATGTGCTTTAGGACTGCCTATCCCTATCCTTGTCGGCCAGAATAGCTTAACTTTGCCGACAGAAAATCGTCCTAAAATCCCCATCACTTCATCGCCATAATATAAGGAAAAGTCGCTCAATAAAATCAGATCTTGACTGCCCAATTCGCACGTTTCCAGGTGACTCAGACGCTCGAGTTTAGGAACCGGAATTGCAGTCCACAACGCAGTGATGGTTTCCATTTAGTCTCCGCGTGCAGTTTCGCACAGTTCTGTGTTTGTGGTTGACGCTTTCTGCAATGGATATTTGTCTACCATTTCTCGCCCGTTTGCTCTATTTCGTTGATTGATGACTCGTTCGGTCACTCTTGTTGTCCACAACCTATCCGTTATGGATTTTGACCATATCTCACCACCGCGTCAAGATATTCCACTGAGTGCTGGGATAAGGATATCCCCGACTCGGTCATTCATCACAATAACAACGATTTTTTTAACCAATCAACGCAACGATGAGTCCAAGCTATAACAGTATTAGACAAGTAACTGTACCTATCTCTGTCCATCAAGTTCTTCGTTCACAGTTGGGTCAGCCATTGACTTCACATTTGCTTTTACCATCAGTCAATGAGAGACGTTAAAATTCTGAATACCTTTTCAAATACCGCGCTCAGGTAACACGACCTGAAATAGCCTGTCTTATTTCGACCGTGATCTTTCCCTTGCTAAATAATAGGGAAGTTCAAGTTAGAATTCAAAGGCTAAAAGGAATCTATCATTCTGAGTATTGCAGCAATACAGCATCTCAGTGTCTGAGAATAGACAGGTAGCACCAAATAATCTACATACCCTATCGTATCTGGTCCGCTCTGAATCTAGTTAGGGATGTTCTAGATTTGCAGTTTCGTGTTGTTGTTTGGTTGGTTACATCACATGGCAGATGCACTCATCGCCAAATACGAAACAACTCAGTTTCACACCGAGCACCTGGTAATCAGCCTGGGTAAAAAGATAGCTTTTGAAACACTGAATTGTAATCCACGCAGGCACATCCGAAAACATCAAGTGAATTGGTTTTCTGCTTTTAATATCGTTAAAATCTAGTTTAGAATCAACTAAACTACAGGTTGTTCACTGGATGGGTGTGTATCAAATAATGCACAGTGACGTATTCATTGATGTAGCAATCACTTAGGGTTGTTCTAGAATCATTCCGTAACACTGAAATGCTCTTTGGAAAGATTCACTCGTTGCTTTTAGCACTGTTTGCTAAGGCTTGGATTAATTTCCGACAGTACTTGCTAAAACCTAAAAACAGGAACTAATTTTCAAAATGGAAGTAGCAAAATTTGGCAAAATTATTGTGGATATTGTGTGTATGTGAAGACTGTCATTCGTCACCAAGGCGATTCGTTGCACGTCATACTTTGGTTCGGAAGTCCTTTCTTTCGACCATCGGCATGGACTATGGAAAGAGATGTGGTGATTACAATTCTAGAAGATCATCTGTATGATTTTTGTTCTACATAGTCGATTTACTCATTGATACGCATACTATTAATAACGTTGTGCTTAGTTACAGTTTCACGATATTTATTTCTTCCGTGCATTCTGTTGGGGTTAACTTTTTGCAGACAAAGTGTGATACCAATCGTACACACACAAATGAACTTGAACATTTTATGTTATTCGGTAAAACCATGAAGATGTGTACAGGCTTAATTGTACCGTTAGGTTACTGTTTTACATTCCAGGTGTAATCGGACAGTCTAAACACGAACTGTAAGAGTTGAAAGTGTGTGAACCAAATTAATAGAGTGTGTACAACAAAGCTGGACTATAGTTGAAACCTTAATGTTTATTTCTAGACGTTAAAGTCAATTCAATCTTAAAACCTGTCAGTGTGCCCGTCTCTGTCGTCTAATGATTTCTGACCAAATAAAAACCTTACTTAAATAAACCAAGGCGATTGAAACGAAATTTGAACCCTGTTTTCGACGAAGATCAATGGCTTAGCTATATTCAAAATTCTGCCCACAACTTCAGCTACTGAACACATCAACGGACTGCAACCATCCGCTTGTTTTGGTCCATACTGTACATCGACCGGAATCACGTGAGTTTAGACTAACAGTGAATTCCCGGACGGAACACAGTCCTTCATTAGTATTAGTAACCCCGTTGCTGAATAGACACTCAGTCTCTCCATTTCGTTTAAATAGAGTCTTAATTCAAACCGTTTCTAACAGTTTTCCATGAGATCACCCTACCATCTGAATACGTTAATGTGACGAATTAAGAGGCTAACTGAAACATTGAGTTTCCTTCAACCACTACATCAGAGCAGGTCAATTTTGTGGCCTGTCGTCGTGATCTGGTTAGCAATGGATGACGTTGGATTTCGGACCAAGTTGAGGCTGGTGTGTCATCAGTTATTTCAATCATTTCGGGATATGTTCGGCGACTCGCTGTGATAGTTATCGATCTGTTCTGCTAATCTAAACGTCACTGTAACGGCAAATGAGCTGGTATGCAACATGCGAGACAATAGTTTAACACACTACTTTCGCGACTGCCGAGAAACTGGTCCTCCAGTGATTTGACCTTAGCGCAACTGTGCAACAGCACACGTGCGAGCCTCAGCAAACTTTAATTCTTGCTTTTTATCGTTGGCTAGATAGTCAAGAATAGAGAAGAATAACCAAACATTCCTCTTTTAAGACGTGATTACGGATCCGGTGGTCTTCACAGTTTTGTGTGCCCTGATGAATTTATCAGGGTATCCGTTTGCTAGTAACGTTTGTCTCGGCATCAACGGTTCTGTCTACAGCCTGTCAGAGTTACAAATGCATCTGGCTCTGTGAAACAGTATTTTAACCAAACCGCGTTTGCATACAGTGGTGACCACCCCATGTTGCTTTGCGATGAAATGAGAGGTGTAATACGCCATCCGCACATCTAGTAATGAGTACATCCAAGAAAACTAAACTGTTATCCGATCAAACTTCGTGAGATAAAGATAGACTAGGTGAATAGTATCAAGGAGGTTGAAAAGCAAATCAAGATGAGCAACGTCAGTAAACACCAAAGTGACATAAACGTATCACTTTTACCGTCACGATTTGTTTATATATAATCTAGGACTTATCGGTCAGTCATTCTTAAGATGTCCCCTGGTACTGGACCTAACGGACTACCCGTGACAGAACCATCTATCCGTTTATAATTAGGTTCCTCAAAATCACAGCGAATTTTTTCTGTACACAAGAATACTCAACTAGAACACCTGTATCGCCGTTCCGACTAGGGATAGGATCATATAAAAGATCAGCTGCCTCACGAAGGGGAACAGTCGTAAAAATGGAATTTACATCCATGAAATAAGCTACTTGAGTACTCACCAAACTGTGTTCTAAGACGTCAGCTTATTCAAAGGAGTTCTTCAAACAACGTGGGAAAAACTTTTTGAAAATGATCCAAAATGTCTACTAGTCAACAGACAACTTTATGGTAGGCAGAATTGTTCATGCACAAGATCGGGGGTAGAGGTACACCATCTGTACGTATTTTTGAAACACCTCTCATTCGGGATGTTCCCGTGCCAATTGGTCTCAACTGCCTAGACGAAGCTTCAGATATGTGTCCATGTAAAAACAGTATCTGAAGTTGTCCTACAACTTGCTTTTCCAGCAGTATGTGGTTTTCGGCTGTCTGGTCCACTTTGAACTTTCGCTGGTCTTCCAGCGTGGTGTTCATCTTCCATGTATACTCGTCCTTGGTCATGACGACAACACAACAACAGCCTTTGTCCGACCTAAGGAATAGCAAGTGTAGCATTTCCCTCACTTTCTTCATGGCCCGAGAGTGTTCCTGCTTTAGACAGCACTTTTGGCGAATTGGCGCCGACAAAATCGGGTTGGAAATATCCGTCGATTTTGCACGGAACCAACCTGTCTCGTCAAATGGTATGTGCGACGGTTCTTCCAGCTGATCATACATGTATTCAAATTGAACTTATGTGTTCGACTAATGTACATTCTTGGGTGGTCTTGGTTACATAATATTTGGTTTGTTTGTAAGCTTACCTAACCCGTGTTTGCCCTTTTCTGTATGATGTATCCAACTGGCACGTTTTACATTTGCGATTAATGAGGGTAAACGAGGGGATGACATATGATAGTGTTATCACTAAGTTAACCGTTGCTTTCCATTTTTACCCGAAAATACTCTGAAGCTTTTTGATTACAGCAGATTAAACAAACATTCGATGTTGTTTCCTTTACTTGCCTTATCTTGTTTCCTTCTATCCAAGCTTCTACTTTCACACTATGTTGCTAGCTTCAGCTGTTCACGTTCCTTACTTGACTTTCGCAGTGAAGGTGAGGGTTTGAAAGATTGTATCCATTGGTGCGCGCGTGCCCATCTGGACGTTAAGGCTGTGTCCAAGACCATTGAGCTAATCTGTCATGCTCCTCGCCACCCCCTTCATCTGCGTTCTTGTGTTTGACACTGACAGCACTACTCTCCTTTGCCGAAAAGATTTGTTCACTCGATCTCAGAGCAGTTGCCTGGATTGTGAATTTACCAAACAGACCCGATCCGCTGTCATATCTTGAAAATTACAATGTGACTGCACAAGATTACCCACACGAGCAGCCAATCAAATGGTTCTAATTGTGTGGTTAGTGAATAGGGTCTCTCTTCGGCATGCGAAAACCAGTGCTCATCGAAGCGATTAATGTGAATAAAGGTAGCTGCGTTAACTATTGCACACGTCTGCGTTCTCAACCTGACAGTGGCGCACACTTACTCAGAACAGACTGATTTCATGTAAGTAGCCAAGGGGGGTTTCAATTCACTGAGTAATTGTGTTATCTAATAAAACTCTGGACCTGTAAGATCTTGCCTGGTTCTGTTCTGCGTTTCGAAAATTCAACCCTCATTATATCCCTACACGGGGCCTTCAAATACGACCGTAAACGTATCGATATTAAACAATGGATAGGCAGAATGTCAGGCAAAATCTTCGAAATGTAGAGAGATGTTTTGCTTTATTGAGCTCTCTACGCCCAGACCATAGCCTCCGAAGCTGAACACTTTTTGAGTTGGTTCTTTAAACCCAATCTGATGCGGTTCAATGCGACTTCTTGAAAAAAGTAAACTATGTGACAACACTAGGATGAAGCTTTCTTTCTGGGAGAATCCACTGATTACTACTGCTACTAATCTGATTAGAAATTTTGGATCGCTCACCCGGACTCTCATTAAAACTGCTTTGTATGCTTCTTAAGAAACCGTTACCAACAATTGGCTTTCAAATCAGTCAAGTGTTGTCGGTGTAAAGTAAACGTGTGTCGCACTACTTAGGCACATATTACGAACGAACTTCACAACATGGTTTGAGAAACAGACCCTTTTCAGGTGTTCATACTAAAAACAATAACAGGTACTACAGCATGTTCCATCATTTACTAATCTCGTTTGACAGCTTAACAACACTGTCTAATTAGTAAATGCCCTGTTTGACCGATCAGCAATCATGTGTGCACTTGGTGACTCCCAAAGTAGTTTTTTATGAGAAGACAGACGAAAAAAATATGACTAGAATGCTTTGTCTGTCTTCCATCGCACAGGACAAACTATGTAATTGAGAAGTTGATATTCTACTCTGGATTGTATGAGTGAAAGTATTGTTGATAAAAAAAGTCACAGAGTTCAATCATTCTGCTGAATAAGTTTAAAGATCTAGCACCATGTAACAAGAAAGAAGAACTCTACAATGGCCAACAACTCATAAAGAAATATGCATGATTACTTGCACTGCTGAGCAAAATGTGATCAGGAGAAGTTTTCATTACCAAATTGCGTAGCCTAGGTCCGACGCACGTATGGTTGGCACCGCTTATTCGTCAAGTTTTTAAGTGCACTTGCGTCCTGCTTGCGATTGTCTGGGTGGCCTTTACTGAACCGAGCTAAACAGAGCGAAAGTGAGTGGACATGTGGAGACTAATTCTTGGCTGCTCGTGGGTATAGAATTTCCGAACTATCGGGGCAGCTCTGGCTGTTCTGACGAAGAGTAACAAGTATGAATAGGGCTCACCTGAGTAATCGATACCCAAAAGTACAGCGAACGGACAGCCAGAGCCATGCGCAAGTTATACCTGACTGACGCAGGATATATGATACAAATTGCTTCAGCTTATTTTTTGTTTCAGTGTTGTTCGCGTATATCTCAAAACAAACTGACTCGATCGAGTTATGATTTTCATCATTGTGGGGGAACAAGAAATCACACTGTTTACCATTAAACATTTTGGGCTATGGGAAATTCTTTAGTTGATGTGTTTTTAGGTAAACCTGTTGGTTACCGCGAGTAGGCACAAATTCAAGCTAGTCACCAAAATCAGTCATATACCATAGACTTCCCAACTGACTTTTTTAAAAAGCAACACTATACTCGAGGTTCGTTCTTGTTACAGCTCACCATTGTTGTATATCCTTGTCGCGATTGGCATTTATAGGTGAACGCATGATCGGAGCTCACATCGCAGCCGTTGAAAGGATATGCAATATCGACGAGCTCCAATAAGTGTGAAGCTCGTGTATAACGTTATTTCTAAAAGCGATTGGCTGAAATGTCTATGACGATGCGACAACTACGACCAGTTGTGCGATATTCCACTTTCAACATACCTTAATTTGCACTGCAACGTATTGTAATATTAGCCAATACTAACCGAATTGAACAAAGAAATGTGCTACTGTTGTGCGAAACTCAAATCTACTGCCACTTTTCGAAAGAAGTTAACTAAACGGTTTGTATGAATACGAAGGATGCGCTGAGAAGTGAGTTGTGCTCAACTTTTGTTCACCAAAATCCCTTTGACTATCCATCAGCAACTGACTGAATCGTCTGAACGTCATGACGTAACACTTTTACACCGAAATGGTTTGGGATGAAGTGTAACCCGATTATTTGGAAACGATCGCTTCTTTCATCCGGGCTATCATGGGATGGCCACGGAAACTCACTATCGTAACGATTTTCGTGCACACTAACTCGAATGGTCACCGGACAGACGGATTTACTTTTGTATACGTAGCACTACCATAACACTCATTATTGGTGCTTGATTCGATGGATCTGATGGACGCGGTCTTCTTCGGTTTGTCGATTTTACGATTACAAATGCACGAGACTGGAATTGTACAACCAGTCCCATTCTTTGCTGGACATTTAACGGTCGGTTGGATTCTCATTTGGACTCACCATGTAACAGAAGTCTGAATGGTATTCAGTGTGATAACATTTTTGTTACGATCTAACTTTCTATCTACTACAAGCAGTGCTTACCGTTCCCCCTGATACCATGAGGGTAGCCTTCAGCACATGGATTGCTTATTTGGTTTATCGATTTTATTTCCATTTCGTCGCGTTCGACTGTTCATTAGAAGATGTGGCTGCTTACTTGAAACAACTGACGAGCATGATATTCGAATTGCAAAGGCTAGTTCGGGTCAGAAACAGATCTTGTTTGTGGTACAGGTAACAGTCTCGCGACACAACAGTTTTTTCCATGTGTTCCTATTCACCTCTGGAATTATTTGCGGGACTCCCATGACCAGTAAATTTTGTAAACATCGTACAAGTTGCAAGTAAACCCAGTGGACTGTTATCTGGAGACTTGCAGAGATTTGGACCTCATAAACAATTTTGGCGATTACATGACTAACATTGAATCCCGTAAATCTTCTGTATCCCCCCCCCGACTGATACTACGGTCTTCTCCCTTGAAACACTCCCAACGCTCTCATTTGCGTATAAATCTATGAGACGTTTAGTTTGTCTCTTCCTCGAAATAAATCCTCGAAACAAATCAATTAGGCGTCAACCCAAAGTTAATGATTAATGGTCATACCCACTGCGTTTCAGTAACCACCCACAAACAACATGGCTGAGACAGGACCTAATCTGTCGATTTTAATTGTCATGTATCTAACTTGCACAACTAGCCAATCAACAAACTGACATTATGTTTACATCTGTGTACCAGGCGCTTTCTCATACCAAATAGGGACAGGTGATTGACCAATTTGTCTGTGACCAGGTGCGTAGCTTGCCAGAACAAAACCGTGTTTGTTCTTTTTCACATCTTTGCCACATGTTTCTATCTCACTATACGCCCGATAGTTCAAAAAATTAACGTGGTCCCTCCTCTCATGTTTGTATGAAGGCATCTATTGCTGCGCTTTGACTTTCGCCTCTTTGTGATCTGGCTGGTTTTTGATTGGTTTCTTAAAAGTTATCAGTCGTACGCAGAATTACAATTCCCAGTTGGACAATGACGATTGTAACCTAATGGAGTAGACACCATAAAAATGTCCGCCCCATGACTCACACGTTTCAGGCTTGAAGTTTTGCTTACAGTTTCTCAGAATAGATATCTTTCTCGGTAGACATTTGTAACGATTTGGCTAGGCAGATTTAAATGATAACCGTATGCCACGTCTGGCTTCATTGAGGTGTAGCCACACAGGACCATCTCTAAGCACACATATGTATATACTGAAATTCCAGTCGGTACGTTTGATTGTGTAGGCTGGAAATCCCTCTGCTTCTCACACGATAGCTGAAGCAGTTGTGCGCCTGACTACGGTGATATTTGTACCTGATTAACCCACTAGAGTGATCAAGGTCAACGGACCTGTATGTGTCACCAAAAATGGCTTCAACTGCACCGCTTTTTCTTCTGCTGAAGCACCCCGTGTTTGCTGTAAACCTGAAGAACAGTGAGGAAAACGAGAGTGAGTAGTGAAACAGTCCGCCCACTTAGCCGCATCAGTGACACGCTCGACTACACCTAGAAATCCTGGCTACATCGACACTGTTCCTAGTGTAACATTCTAAGTGATGCGCGCACGTGATAATTCAGCAAAGGAGGAAATGGCATTTCCTTTGAATGCGTCGTTACATTACCCCCACACACACACACACAATCACGGTAAAACAACTGGCACTTTGATAAAGTTTCTCATTTTGGTTACTCATAGTGAATTCCACGTTTGTCAACTTTCTTGCTATGGGTATCTTTCTTTTGTGTCGGCCTCCGCCCAGAATAGCTGTTTACTTTGAAGTCTGAGATGTTCATGACTTTGGCACAGTTGAATGGTCGAGTCCGTTCATTTATTTATAATCATCATTTTTAAAGCTAGTTACGTCGATATATGCATATGTTTAGTGTTCCCAGCCGCGCACACTTTTTACACTAATTATTTTCACACTTTCTCTCTACGTTTACTTAGCTGGTATTTCCGAAGCATTTCCCGAAAAGATTCTGAGAGACTGTTACTACTGAAGGGCAACATTCAAGGAACGTTCCTCATTCGAGCAAGTGAAACAACCAACGGTAAGTCGTTGACAGGAGTTTTCAAGTGTCTATAGTTCGTGCATGGCTGTATCGTGGCATTATCAATTAAGTAATTCCTCCATTTTTGAGATGTAAAGTCTCCAGACACCGATTTTGCTGCCTTAGATAGATATCTTGGTGGTGACTGGGCCAACTACTAATCCTTCAGTCTTATTTTAGAATTCCGTTTATTGTGAATGCCTCCGTCAATGTTCACCCCAGGGACAAGCAGATACATTGCTCAGCGGTTTAATGTCTGGAAATGTAATCAGATTTTGAGTGATGATTTGATCGCGGATGGGTTTCAGTCGCAGTCGAAGTGTTTGTGAACGGTCAAGGTACGAATATACTTCAGCTATTCCGCTAATATTCGTCGATAACTCCATGATCAGGCCTTCGCAGGTGACAGGAAATAAGAGTTTATGTCACTTAACAAAACAGTGTTATTGATCAGCGCTGAATGATTCGGGCATTCAAACTAAGTTGATCTGGGTACTGAGCAGATTTGATTGCAACACTTATCTGGAGTTCAAATCTCGGTGTTGGGAAAAACATACACTACTGATTAATCTTAGTGTAGCGAGAAGGCGTCCAATAAAGCACAATCTTCATTGCCTAAATCGCCAGCCACATGCAACGCGCGCTCTCTCGTTTATGAGTCATAATTCCAACCCGCAACACCCCCCAGTTTCCGTTCACACGCCGTGTGCACTTCTGACCGGTTTCCGTGTGTGATCGGCGCCTTCAATCGGGGGGGTTTTCTGCCTGCCATTCCTCGTCTGTTTGTCCGATTTCCTTGCGCGATGGCTCATCCGGCTGCTCGTGCTGTCCGCCATCCACCCAGTGTTGGCCTTGACAGTATTCCAACATCGTGTCGAGATGTTCCTCTAAATGTTGGAAAAACCACGCCTCCGATCTGGCCGTCTGTCGTATTTCGCCTGCCCTGCCTCGCCCGTTGGTCCGATCCAGTCGAGCGATGAC